>QUSF01000003.1:36815872-36888150 GCA_003676055.1 Chloebia gouldiae
GGAGTGGGTTACTCCATACAGTTTGATGGTTTGGGGTTGGGTTTTTTGAGTGTCAGGGATTCAAGGGTCTTGAGTTTGTGTGTCAGAGGAGCTTTTTCAGGGTGTTGCATTATGCCCTGGGACGCAGAGGGATGCTGTGCCATCCAGTGATTGGTATTACTGACGTCTGATGCCAGTATTTACTGAGAAGAGAGGGGGTTGGCTGATGTTACATCTACTGCTTGTATGGCAGAGATGACAAAGGCATTGCATTGACTAAAAGGCTACTCAAGATCTAACAGAGCAGCAAAACTTCATAATAAAATTGTCTGATTAAAGACTTTCCTGATGAAAGTATTTACTATCATACAGTGGCATAACAATATATATAAAAATAACACATAAACTGGAAAAGAAAGTCAGCACCAGAACCTGTCCCATTAAAGTTCCTGGGATTGCAGTGTTCATGGACTTTATTCTGAAGTTTAAATATGGGTTGATGATGATTTATGTTTATGTCGTAGCGCACTGTCTTCACACTCCAGCCTGCTTTTTCTCCTTTTCCTATGATTTATTGTCCCAGGAGGTGATATAATAGATTAGGGATGGTTAACCAGAGTGCAGAAAGGATATCTCAGTGTATAGGATAATAGTTTTTTGAAAATAGATTAATTTCACCTTTATCTGGTTAAGCTCTATAAAACCTTTATTTGAATGGTGCATAGCGTTTTTACGAACTGTCCCTGAGCATCTATTAAAAAACATCATTATGATTTGTTCAGCACGACTAAGGAAGAAGCTTTCTCAGAAAATTAAAAAAAAAATCCTGTAAGGCTGCAGGAGTCACAGTTCAACATGCAACAAACAATGCGATGGATGGAGAGGGATGATGACATGTCTTTGCTTTCAGATTTATTGAACCAAATTTCTATATTGAGTCTCCATTCTGGTAGGCATTGGAACAGAAGCTGAAGAATACAGATAATTTTGAAGGGAAGATTCTAAAATATATGGTAAGTTGAAGATGTGGTAGTTATTTCCTAGCCTAAAAGAACTAAGACTGAACTGAAAAAATCCAGCAGTCCAGTTTTGGTCTCTTTTTTGTCATATGCTGAGATTCTGTAAAGCTATAATTCATAATTTTTTTGTTTGGAGGCAGATTGCAATTTAGAGTCATGTTTAGTAAATATTCCTTGGAGCATTTGCTTGGTAACAGTTGTCCTTAAGCTGGGAGGGAAACACCAGACAAATAAAACAAGGTGAAGTTTTGATTTTTTCATATAGACCAGGAGTATGTAAAATAAAATATTCATTACAAAATTAATAAGGAAGTAATGACTTATGTGTTTTGGTTGTAAGATTCCTATAGGTTATTCATTCAGCCAAATATCAGCACATCCATAACACAGATTTCAAGTCTATTCTGTACTCAATAGGGAAGTAACTAACTGCCATTGCTATTATGGTTTCCTGGAGTTCAGTTAATCCCCTCTCTTTTTCTTTTAACATAGCAAATTACAGTAGATACAGGTAAAATAGAAACCTTTTTTTTAAATGCTGTATCTTGAAAAATACCTTACAAAAAATTTCTTTGAAGGTTGTGTATCCATCTTGTTCATCCTTCTATTTTAATGTGTTTATATAATCGATGTTGCTCTAATTCTGGTTTTAAAAATACTTGGGTATTCCTAGAGATTGCATTGTTAGAGCTGTGGTCAGCTAAGGTAAAAAATGAGCTCAGATTTGTAGTTTTTTAGTTGCTCCTGTCTGACACTGTTTCTTTGATAGTGGATGCAGAAAAGTTTAAAGCTTGATAATGTTAAGTGTGTGAGAAAATCCCCAATGCAGTGTGTTTGCTGCTGAAAAATATCAAGCACAGTTCTTAGTGCAAGACTAACTATGCTGTTTGGAAGGAAGATGATCTAGCTTTTGTTTGTTTGTACTTGCATAGGAAATCGCTTTTTGTTCCAGTTCTAGGACATACCAAGTAAAAAGCTCTTAGTTTGCTGTGTTGAAAAGTAAACTGACAGAATCATAGATAGCTCAAAATATTTGCCATTTAAAAGTCATGTGACAACAAATAGACCATAGTGATGAGCTGGGTGTAACAGCCATGTATGGAGAATTGGAAAAACAGACAAAATAAAGAAGTTGAGAATTAGGTAGTGCATATTTGCATCAGGGAAATTTCCTTGCATGTATTTGCAGATTTGTGTGTGCTTTTCTGCATGCCTATGTAAGATGGTTTCAGTGCCAGCCACTTCAGACACCCAGTATTGGCACTGAGACAGCAGCTCTGAATTTGTGGGCTCCACGCACCCATGCCTTTGCATTGACCATTGTATTACCATTCTGGGAATAAAATACTGAGGCATTAAAGAAGAATGTAATATGCATGTGAAAGAAGAGTATAATGTGTTTGTGTGGCCTGTGTGGCAGTGCCTTGTCAGAAGTCTGTGCCATGAGCTGACTTGGCCAAGCATTGCAGCAGCAGCAAGAATTTGCTCCCCTAACCCAACTCCACAGCTCTCCCTTCCCTCGCCCACAGTTCTAGAATCTCCAGGGCTTGCAGAAGCCAAATCTTCCTTCTCTGTCTGAAGTCCCTGTTGGGATGAGAGATGGCCTTGGTGCCTTGGGCAGAGGTGGGAGGAACATACATAGTCCTTCCTTTGATCCCACAGGCATTGGGAAAAAGACTGAGGCAGCCAGGGAGCAGGAGGTCCCAGTGGCCCTACTGCTGGTAGGTGGTTGGGGCTGCTCGGAGCCAGAGCCAGGCAGGAGCTTTGTACACAGCACTACAAGTCTTCCTGAATGTGCAGCAGGCATCAGGTAAAAGCTGAATTCTGCTTGACTTGAAAACAATAAAAAGTAATAAGAAAAACGTGCAGATAATTCATGTCATTAGAAGTTAATTAGAGAAACGTGAGTAATATTACACCCACAGCTCTATATGCAAAATGATCCTAAAGCAGCTGTTTCACTCAGGGGACACATAGACGAGGACTAAGAACTGCTTAGTTAGGGAGAAATAACAGTAAATTTAATATAAATTGCTACCAAAAATAAATTTATTGCAAATGTTTATTTTGCTTGATTGCCTTTGATATGTGCATACTTTTTAGGGAATGGAGAAGGAGTTGTCTGCAAGGAATTAGGCAAGTGACATAGTGAGGGAATTAGCCTCTGTTAGATCCCAGCCCTAAAGGCTCCAGCTCCCTCTCGGTAGAAGCCCTCACCCCACATCTGGCTGCCAACTCCGTCTCCTGCTTTTCATTAGTGCTCCAGCCTAAGTTGCTAGAAAGAGCGAGTGTGTAATGCATCCTCTGCCTCTCCCCGGGACGGAGCACGGTTTAATCCAAACGTGAAAAACACTTATGGCGTGAAACTGCTTCTTTTTCCTCTTCTTTCTCTTTTGAGCAATCTATCTTTCGAGAGGTGTGTCGTGCAAAGGGAAAACCGAAAGGTGGGCGGCTAACAAGCGTGCAGGGAAAGTCGGAGCAAGTAGAGACGCGACATACGAGGCGTTGCATTCATTTTCCCCTGTTTTTGCAGCGCTTGGCTGGCCCTGCCCTGGGTGAGAGACGAATTTGTTGACTCTGCAGCATGGGAAAGAGCCGACAACAGATTTACTACAGAGATGACTTAGCAGCCCCCTCTAAGTGTTGTGAAAAGAGTTTAAAATGTTTATATTGGCCCCTCCGATGTACAATAAATTGTTATGCGAAACAATTGAGAATAAAGAAGGGAAAAGTCATAATTGCCTCTCAGGAAATGCAGGGGCTGTTTCGGTGCGCAGGAGCGAGAGGGCGTTGGGTTTCATTGACTTGGTCTGGCTGGAAAGCAGCCTGCCCCACAGGAAGGCCGCGCATTCCTGTCCTCTCGGTGAACCTGCCTGAAAGGAATACAGGAGTTATTGGGTAATCAAGGCTTGTCAGCACCTTGGTTATGCAGCGTGGTTCAATCCGATAATGTGAATGGAACCTGTAATAGCGCTGATGAAAAGCACGCCAGTTTGAAAGGGGCCTTGAATGATTTTTTTGTTCATTTTCTGTTTACATGTAACGTGTTATTGATGTCGTTGCCTTCTAATGTGCCTGCTTGTTTCATAGAAAAACTGGGAATTATTCATTATTTTTAAAGAAGAGGGAGAGAGAAAGAGAGAGGGAGAGGAAGGAGGAGTGAAAGAAAGAACCCTGTTACGTGAAGAAAATTGCATTCGAATGCTGCGACTGAAACATATTGATTTTCTGGCACAGACTTTTTAGATTAAAAATGCCAATACTAAATCCTTTCATGACCTATAGTTCATATGAAGTTCACGTGTCATTTACTATTATTCTGGAAAAAGCAAAATCTTTAATGAAAACATAGTTTGAAGGAATGTCCTGCCATCCTGGCATTTGCATGCGATTGTAATAAGACTTGATTAAAAGCTAAACATGCTACTGAGGCGGAGGTTTAGGGTGTTTTTTGTAAATTGAAGTCCATATATCTTTTTTAATTGCCTGCTTGTCTTTGCCCTCATCTTGAGCTTTATATCTAATTTCTTTTCCTTTGTTTTTCTTTATTTTGCTCATTCTTTATATTATGATAGGAGGCCAAAGAAACTCATTTTTCCCACTGCTAAGCACTAGGATCTTGCTTCAGATTTTATGGCATTCAGGGGATCAATGAGTCAAAATGCTATTTTGATCTGCAGTACAGCAAACATTTCTCGTATAAATTCCCAGAGATGACTGTGACTTCTCCAACTGTTTTTACCCCTTCTTAATAGAGACTTTAAAGGTACTGATGCCATGCTTGTGTCAGATTGGAAAATTTAAGGCCAAATCCCTGGCCCAGGTGATTTCAAACTGCTGGCTATTTCCTGCTGTTAACAGGGCTAAATTTCACTTACAATTTCTTTCAAGAGGCCTTCCTATTTGTGAGGGGAAGGCATTGCATTAGGAAGCTGCTGCGTATCTGCTGGCTTCAGCAAGAGCGGGTGAGGGACATGTTCATCTCACTGCTGCTCTGGCATTTTGGCTCACGCAGTCTGGTCCGCATTATATTTAATGCTGGCCTCTGGGTGGGAATGTGCGTTTACAGGAGAACTCTTTTGCATTTATTTGTAAAACCACACAACCCTGTATCAGCCGTGGCTGTAGTCACTGGAATGAACATGGGAGCGTGTATTTATCGATGATATGGCTTCAGCATGGTATGGGTCTGACTCAGGAAAGCAATCGAGCCCTTCCTTATTTAAAAAGGGGCAGAGGAAATCTGCGTGATAAATGTATTTACTTTTCCACAGGTTTGTTTGCCAGCGGCGCTGGCAGGAAGCGGCTGTTGGAATTCAGGCGGCCAGCTGCTTTGCTGGGGAGGCAGCGGGAAGGGCCTCGGCGCCCTGGGCCCTGGCAGGGGTATCCTCTGGGAGAGCTGCCTCGCCCCAGCCTCCGGCACAGCCTGCTGGGGACAGGGAAACTGGCCTGTTGGCTGTGGGTCATCCACTTTAGCAGGGAGACCTTCTCCCCGTGCAGGAAAGGGGCACCACCCAGTGCCCTGGGAGTGGGGAGGGGTCTTCGGGCGCCGCAACTTCCAGGGCTGAATTTAGAAAGAACTTAATACCTTGAGGGCTTCTGTCTCTCTTTTAAATTATACAACATCTTATGCCTAGGCAAGATCAGTATGTGGCCCTTTGTGAGCACTCTGCGTCACTAAACATCTCTAATTGTCTTTATGTAGTGTAAATTGTGAGCTCTTTCCTGGTAGCGGGAGTATGGCTGCCTTGGCACACCTCATTGTGGGCAGGCTTCTCTCCTGTTTGCGGTCAGCACTGTGCTGGTGATCCATGGCAGCAGCGGGACAGTGCCTGCCTGGCATGAGGTGTGGCTGGCAGGACGGGGCACTGGCCTTTACTGGGTGGCACAGTCTGATCTAGAGTTCCATGGTGGCCACCAGGTCTCTGAGCTGCCCCGGCCCTGCATGGGCAGCCCTCACTCCTGACTACAGCCCATGCTTTCTCTGCCTTCCGTCAAAGCATGCCATGCTACCTGGTTTTGTCATTGCTGCTTTCATCTGCCTCTTCCATTTCTTCTCTTGGGGAGGACCAAGAAGGAAGGACAGCCCCACTTGATAAGTTTATGCTCTTTGAATATACCCAGTAACACAGGAAGGTTTTTCTTGGCAGGACTCCAGTGGCTGCCATAACTCCTGAGTGATCAGAGGTCCTCGCTGTGCACCACTTTCCATTTTGGCATTGTACTTTGAAAAATGGAAATGTCACATAGGCTGTAATGCCAATGGAGGGGCAGAACACAGCCCAGGATGTAAAACAAGAAGTTCATCTGCTTCTTGCCTCTGAGTCTGTCCTGTTTCAGACGAAACTTTACAGTGACATGGTTAGATACACACCTCTCATGACTCCTTTCTGTTTCTGCATCATGTGTGGGTGGACGTGAGAGTCGTAGGGAAGAATGGAAGGCCAAAATGGGATGGGAGAGTAGCTGCCTTTCTCAGCTGTTTGTTGCACAGCTCTGCTGGATGCCTGTGGTGTGAGGTTATCACTGAGGTTTGAATTCTTCTCATGATATATACAGATTTTTGGTGCTTGTTTATCAAAAAGAAACAATTAATGTTGTACAAAATATTTATTTTCTTTCCCAAAGCACACAAAGCTGGGTGCATTGTTCCCTTCTTGGTGGCACCACAGCAGCTCCCCTCAGTCAGAAACTTTGGAATAAAAACAAACAGGTCAGCTCACATTCAATAGGAATTAGGAACATCTAAACCAGAGCTGAGGTTTCTTGCATTCAGCACACCTTTCACTACTACGGCTCTTGTGCTATGAAGTAAAATATGAACACACGGTTGAAAAAGCAAGCTTCTGCCTTACCTTAATTAGGATGTCCTTATTTGCCTGAATATATTTAATGATTTGGAGCCAAAGCAAAATATTATTTTGAGTTTTTAGTGAATAATGTGTACATTTTCTCTTACTTATGTGAAGGTGCTGGCATGGCAGCTAGAGACTGAAGTGTGTGTAGGTGCAGGGCAGGCAGCAGAAGTGCACCTTGGGCAGTGGTGGTTTGTCTATGAGCCTTCAGCTGGACCTGCTTGATTACGTCAATAAACTGCACAAGAAGCTACACCCAATATCCAGTCTTAATATTTGGCCTTCATGGGGAGAAAAAAAAGAAAGTAAACTGAACAAAAATATGCCTCTACAAAAAGCTCTAGAACAACTGGAAAAGGGAATTTCCAGTGTACATTTGCAGATTTAGCAAATAAGCCTCTTAGGAAATTATTTAAGTTAATAGCAGTTATTTTGGAAAAATCACAGAAAATAATAGATAACTAATAGTAATAAGTAAGAGCAGCTACTCTGGTAACTGTGAGCATTGTGTTCTTCAATGTAATTTCTGTTCTTGGGAAGAAAAAATCCAGGAAATAAACACAGAAAAATATTTCAAGGATAATGGAATTTATGCAGAAAGCAACATGGTATTATAAATGCAAGGGAGCACATGAAGTTTGGGAATGCCATTCATCAATTCTTCATACAGATGATGCCCAAGAGCCCTCAGTCTTCTTTCTCCTCTGCACCAGGCTGGTGGCAGGCATCTTCAGGAATCCCAGTGGTCTGAAGTGTGGAACCTTCCTGTAAAAAAATCAATCACTTTCTTTAGCATGTAGTTGTTTTTAATACATGTCAGCGCACTAATTCTGAAAAATGCTAAACTATGTTCACAAGCTTTTGAGATTGCTTCTTGGTCTAGGGCCAGAAAGTTACCAATGGCCCCTTTTGTGGGACTGTGCAGAGACATTGTGTCTGGAGGAGACAAACAGACTTTGCCCTTTGTTATTGCTCAGCCCAAAGCTGAAAGCACCAGTAAGGTCTGGATGTGTTATGGAAATTTTAACAAAACTGTTAAAAGTGGTTGGAGGGAGTCTGAAGAACAGACAAGGAATCCAAACAGATTAATCAAAGAGCTAGAAAGGAAGACCACTATTTAAAAAAACATAAGGAGGATGTAATACACCAGGAAAATATGGTAAATTTCCACATAATGGAAAAATAACATATCCAGTAATAATGGAATAATAATATTTTAGTAGACACTGGTTTGTAAGCATAACATCCCCTTCTCCATAGATAGGGCATGTTAAACTATCTGTAGAGAGGAGGTTCTGGTTTTCCTCTGTTACTTGTTTATTCCAGGACAGTTATCATCCTCCCTAAATTTTATTTAAAGTTCACAGCAGTCTATGCAGCTAGTGCAGTTTTAGGTTAAGCATATTTTATCCATAATTGCTATATTTGGTTCTCAAGTTATTATTGTAGTTCCTTGGGGTACATTTAAATCCACCTTATTGTAATAGATTATGGAATATAGTGGCTAATGTGTCTAATGTAAAATAAATGACTATAATGATTTATGATCCAGCACTTCAGTTTTATTGAACATAAGGATCATTGTACTAAAATGGATGGTGTATTGCTGGTTTAGCATAAAATACTGAATAACATATTCAAGGAAATGAATGGATTGGCCAGTTCATAATATTCTGCCCCTTCAGCTGAGAGGTCTTTAATAAGCAAGAGTGTCATTACACTTGAAAATGTATGTGTAGGTAATCCATTACCCAGAACAATGACAGTGATCGGATGAAGCGCTTATTAAAGAAGGGCCCTCCTTACAGGGAAATACAGAGCACTTCCCTGCCTGCGGGAAGCTGTGTCATGTGTCTGTATGTTTCTGGTTTGGTTAAAGCAGTTAAAGCAGTCTTTAGTGTTGTTGAATTTAAAAATTTAAGGTTTGAGGTGGGGTGCTTTTAAAGGTGCAAAGCAATGACAGCAGGCTCTGCTTGGCATGGGCTCATGCTGAGGTGCATGTTTGCTGGTTGTACCTATATTTTTCAGCTTTTCATTTTTATCTCACTTGAAGACCAATAGAAATTACACCTTTGCAGGCACCTTACTTCTGTTTACATCGAGCTTTGGCAGTATTGTCTCCTACTAAATGTCAGGAGGATTGATGAATGTCACAAAGGGCGATACCCCTGGGAGTATTGCTGGGACAGCTTGCCTCGGTGCCACCAGCAGTGCTTGCTTTTGGAAAATCACAGCCAGCAATGTCCTGACTTAAACCTTTGACTTCCTGGGGTTTGGCTTCAACTCTTTCACTCTTTGACCTGAAAAAGGAAGCTTTTTATTAGTAAGAGACAAAATTAATAGTAAACATAACACAGAATACTTGAAATTTTGTCTATTAAAGCATATCTTTAAAAATAAAGAAACAAACCTAAAATTATGAAAAAAATGCAGAGAACAGAGATGGAGATGGTATTTTAAAATACATATTCAAAGGTAACTCTTAGAGGAATGTAGATGATTGTGTACTTTATTTTCACATTTTCCTACAATCAGAATAAGATATCAGGTTGTAATAGACTAGCTTCCAGGAGTGTGCTTATAATAATTTGTAGTAAAAATCACATTTTGTTATGTAATACAGAGAGAAAAAAACACTGTGTTTTGGGGATGTTATCCTGGAATAACTCCACATTCATTTTCTTAATAGTGCTTGGATAAAGCTGAAAAACACAAACTATATAAAAAGCATATTTGTATTCATTATACCCATTGTAAAAATGAATAAAGAATTCCTCTTGATATAATTACAGCTTAAACTATTAAAATAAACATGAACAAAGTCCTGTAGTTTTGTTACAGCACTTGTAGACAAGTCATCTCCTCATTTAAACAAGACCTCACCAGCATTTTGAGTGGGAAGAAGTTTGTTGCTGTTTTGTCATCTATGACTAGCTTTTCCTGTCAGTGAGCACATCCTTTGGCAGACATGCAGGGAGAGTTTTAAAACAATTCAAAATTATTTTGGCAAAAACCGAAGCACCTACAGTTGCAAAAACACATCTTCAAAATTTTTATGTATCCAAAAACGTTCAGGCTGTCTTTGACATGTAATTGGATCTTGTTGCATAGTCAAGCCATTTCAGGTTTTTAATTTCTTACATCTTAGTGTTTTAAGTAGATCAGTCATACCAGCATGCTCAGAAAATCCTAAACTATCTGCAGCTGTGCTTCTAATGCAGGCACAAATTGAACCAATAGCTATGGTGAGCTGATATGGCTTCTTCTAGTCTTAATTATTCTACATATACACACACACATATATATATAGTTTTGGTGGTAACAAAGTTAGTGATACTACTTTGCTGAAGCCTGCCATCAGTTTCCTTGCTGCCTTAAACTTCCAGATGGTAAGGTGTATGTTTTGAACAAGTAGTTGGAGAGCATGTTGTCTCTTTGTTGATTCCAAGCTCAAGTTCCTTCTCAGTGTCATTGCGGTATGACAGCGTGCGAGCCTCTCTTTTAGCGGCCTAGGCTTGAGCAGAGGTACCTAAAGAGCTCCTAAGTCTAAGCATGTTGGAGCAGCATCCCGCTGCCTGCTGGTGGTTGTGTTGCAGCTCACATCCCCAGAGGGGAGATGAAGCAGCCTCTCGCTGGCCTCGTGACCTGCTGCAGTTGCTGTCACCACATGGGGACATCTGAAACGTGGTGACTAAGGCCACATGAGCTGCTGCAGGACGATGCCCAGAGCTGCTGCAGGACGATGCCCAGAGCTGCTGCCATGCTGGCTGTGTCCCTAGTGATTCCTGGGAGGTGAGTGAGGTGGCCCCGCTGGGATGTGGAGGCTGAGAAGGAGTAGGGCTCCAGCTCACCCCATTTCCCACTGTGTTTCAGCACATCCCACAGCAAGAGTGCAGATGTGTTTTATCACCTATCCCTGCATGCAACCCCCCTGCCTATTGCCAGGACCCATCATGGAGAAGAATAACTCAGTCTCTGAAGTGGAATTATGACTCTCCCTGTTTCTGAAAGCCCTCTGAGTCTTTCCTTTGCCATGGACATCTGGTTTTCACATCGCAGTTACTTCAGCCCATAAGCTTCCACAAGAATTTTAAATAAAATATCACTACTAACCAGATCCGTGGGGGAAAGCAGTGGCTTTACTCACAAATAGGCACATTGTTGAGACTGGAGAAAAAGGGGGTTCTTTCATTCACACTGGGTTACATCACTGAGCGCCAGCCAAATGGTGGAAAATAGCAAGAGCTGTTATAGGAACAAGTTTATGTGCTGCAAATGCAGGAAACATCATTGCTAATGGTGCACATCTGATGTGTATTCAGGCCTTGGCTGTAGCATTTCAGGAGTAGGAGATGGGCCAAGTGATGGCCTGGGAGCTGTGGGCATCACATCACAGGAAGGTGGTGGTGGTCCTCAGGCATGGCAGGGAGGTCTTGTGGGTTAAAAAGAGGCTTTCCTGCACCTCTGCAAAGGCATATGTGAATGTCTGGATTTCTCTCACCGAGTTTTAGACATCTCTAAAATTTATCCACTAGCTCATTACTGTAAGCCCCCTTGACAGGCAGTGAACAAGCACTTCCAGAGTGACTGTCTAGACAGGATGATACTGAGGTATGCTTATAAATGCCTACTAAATGTAGAAAGACCCTTGATTGACTAACTGAGAACTAGACATCTAACTTCTAGATGCTGAAATCAAGCCAGATACTGTCTCTTCTTTTAGCTCTCCTTGTGCTTCTTTGTGCGTATCTTACAAGTCTCAGTAAGTGTGTGCAGAATAAATTAAAAGGTCTGTAACTGCCTCTGCACATATTTATGATTTTAAAATAGTAACAAGGTCCTGCCATAGGAAAATTTTGTTAAATCGCTGCTTAGTGAAGATCAGTGACAGCCTAAGCACATATGTCTCCAGATACATATATATGCACATCTATCTATCTATAAAAACCCCCACATCTTTATATTTTTGTAAGAAAATTTTCCAGTTAGCATGATTTGCTGAATGCATTCCACATTTATTCTTCTGAATGAGAACAATAAAAAAAATAGACATAAAGAAATAAAATAGACATTTTTTTGATGCAAGAGAAACTGAAGCACCCCAAGGTTTGTGAAAGGATGAGGAACATTCTCCTGTATCTGAACATGGATACCGTATTAGATGTAGGAGTTCTCATAACAGAAAGACTTTTATACTGTATAGAATCAACGTAAAAAAAAGAAAATAAATTTAGTGACTTATTGTTTTCATTAAACATGAGATCATTTCTGTGGTGTGTACATCTAGCCTTTTTGAAATTGAGTAAGATTTATGCACTTTTTGTTACAAAACATGCATTTGTAACATTTGTGTCTGATGATATAGGATATTCCTGCCAAGTGCTCAGTTTTTCCTCACATGCTTGCATGGTTTGTGTATGTATGTGCAATGATATGTGTGAGTTATGTGCTCTTTATTATTTAAAACTATGTATATGTATACACACACACACACACACACACACACACATGGCCACACCTATCTGTGTGTGTGTGCATAGCATATAGAAAGGTGAGGATTATTGTCTTATTTTCAGTTTCCAGGTTGGTTTTGCTCCTCTCAACATGTAGGAACCATCTCTTTTTATGAAAGAGATGAAATGAACATGAAATATTGTCACTGAGTGGGGACTGCACTGGCCACGTGCTGCCAAGAATTACCTTCCCTCTCTAATTTCTGTGCAAAAGGGTCAAACCTCTTCTGGTACCTCATCCTGGTAGCGCTCCTCCTCCAACACCCATCAGCTGCAGAGGGATAGAGTGGCAGGGAGCTTTGCTGGTCTGAGCTCAGCCTGCCCACCCTGCTTTTTGCTATCAGTAGAGGCACTTGCTGGTACTTACTTATTTAAATGACAATTTCACAATATCAACTGGATTTTGTAAAGTTACACACAGCAATTTCCCAGATTCTCCCACTTGGCATTTGCTGCTCTTTTTGCCTGTACATCTGGTTTCTTTTCAGACCAGTGCATTTCCTACCATGCTCAGACCAGACAAGTAAAACCTGCATTATGCAGCATGTATGGTTAAAAATCCCTAACAGGTTCAGAGGGCAGAGCAGACCTTCATTTCTTCATAGTGCTTTTCTCTTCTATGTGGCCTTATTTGAGCCTGGTAGATGTTCTACTTGGTTAACAAATAGAAAACCCTGCTGGGTATTTTCCAGGTTGTGGAGCCCATGGAGTTAAACAGTTTCACATTCCTGAAGAGAACAAGAATGTTTTCACAGTGGAATTTGCTCTGTGTGAATTACAGGAGTTTATTTTTTCAGAATGAACTCCTTGGACAGTTTTTTTTTGTTTGCTTGTTTTTTTAAAGAGGAGATTATATGCTATGAAAATATCTACTGTAGTAACTAACGGTGTTGTTATTAAGGCTTGATTGGGAAAATTTGGGTTAAAAAGTCCATATGCTATTGAGGAGGGACAGGAAGAAACGTGTTGCAGTATCTTCTCCTCATTTCTGTGCGCAGGGTAAGCTGTGGTGAGCTCACACAGTTGTGCTGTGCATTGGTTGCTGCCAGATATTGGTATTTCCTGGGGAGAGGGAAGCGATGATGCTGCATGGGGCACATCTCTGACCAAACATGCCTGTTACTGAGGCTCTGCCAGTGAAGAGATTCTGTGCCACTGAGGATCTTGAAATGCTTTTTCCATGCAGGGTTTACTTTGGGTTTAGAAACAGGACAAGAAACACTACATGAAGATTTTTTTTTTTTTTTTTTTTTGCTAATTTTGTTGCTTTTCTGGCAAGAAGGCCAAGGAAACAGGGAGTTGTACTATTCCATTATGCAACATTAGCTGCATGTCATGTGACTATGTGTGGAGGGAATTTTTATTATCTTTTAATTTGAGCTATAAGGGTAGGATTGAGTTTTGCCCTTAGACAAGTTCTCTAGGCTCCCTGTGGGTCTCAGTGGGAGGTTTGTGTGCTCATCCATGGGCTGAAATCACTTACAGCTTTGGAGTTTCCACACACAGACATGCTCCTGTGAGGTCCCTCACTCGAGCTGTGGGGACTGGCCTTATCTCACAGCATCTTTTGCAGAAGAATTAATCAGCCTCATCTCTACCACAGCATACACACAGCTGGGTGCCAAAAAGCAGCTGATAGGAAATAACCTGTTGTCCCAGTTAAAAGGTTCATGTAGTCACACTGAAGTTCTGTTTGACATATCCTCAGAGATGGTATTAATCTGATACATGCCGCTGCTGTCTTGGGGATGAGTGGTCACTTAGAAAAACCACAATTCCCTTGGTCAAGGAAGCTGGAAACTTGTTAGTGGCACCAGCTCCAGTTCAGGTGTCTTGGATCACCCACAGGAGGACTTTCTCCTTTCAGACTTGGTTGCCAGACAACTGACAGATACGAAGAGTAAGACAGGACAAAGAAACAGCAGCAATACATGGAAGCCAGGGACTATTCTGAACTTGTGCAAGAAATACTGTACTGTCTTCTGTCAGGGATGGCAAAGGCGACAACAGCTCTGGGCCACAGAACCAGTTTTTGAGCTCATCTAAGCAATACAGGCACTTTGTAGGTGTTCCATCTCCTTTTCTGCTGAGGGAGAAGTATAGGAGAGCTGTATTGACCTTCTTCTGAAAGAAGAAAAATCTTTGAAGGAAATAAGCTTCAAAAAACTTTAAAAGGATTTCAGGAAGTCCTTCTTTAAGGATTTGTGTATCACATGTGGCATTATCCTGTGTATTTCACTGCTGTGCTGCAGTGAAGGACTTCCTATACTATCTTTTTAACCAGACCAATATACTGCTTACATTGACAGAAAAAGTGTGTTATACTCTGCATCATCATATCTTCCACATTAAACCTAGTATGTATTTCAAAGCAATGGCAGAAAAAGTGGAGTTGTAAGCTACCCCCTCATTCTTAATTTTTTTACATCCAGATTGTGACAAGACCTATCCTAGATACACAAAAATAAAATTAATAAATTGCACAGGTTGTGTGAGACAAGCTTTGATCTACAGAGGCAACATAATATGAACATTGGATTTTGCTGTATTAGACATTAAAACATAGTCCTAATCAGAAGCCTTAATCAAAAAGCTTATGGTGAATATTAGCTTCTATTCCAGAGCAGCAAATGCTTTACATTTCATCATAGAATCAAATGATCCATAGAAGCTATTTTTTAATATACTGTATTTTCACTGGGTTATTTTATATGCATGACTTGATAACAGCCTGTTTTGTAAATGCACTGTCTAGAGGTAGTGACTTTTTTTAAAGCAAAACCAAGAAGTGGGCTCAGCACTTCCCACATGTTAAAACTGGAACAATTGGGATTTTATGCAGTAGAGGACTGGAAGTGTGTTGTGCAACAGGAGAATGAGTGTCAGCTCGAAGAAGACATGGAGAGGGGAGGCTGAAAGAGCCCTGTGTGTTTAGTCTAGATGAGTGCAGGCTGGGCAATGACACCGGGTATGCTGAGTAGCCCAGAGGGGAAGGCTGCTGCAGGGGAAGGTGATTAGTTACATCTAGAGGACAGTGTGTGCGCAAGAGTATTCTGGGAATGCAGGTCTGAAAATGCATGCAGTTTGTAGAGGAAAAGAGGCTCTGTTGGCCAGCAGAGGAGGGAAGTTCCAGAGCAGCCTCCTGAAATCAGCGGGAGGGACATAAGGTGATGTTCCTTGTGTTCTGTGATTGGACTTCAATAACAGAGTTTTGTGGAAAGATGCTGATTGGAGTCTATAATCTGGCATGTCCTCTACCTTCCTGCAACTCCACAAGTCCTTTGAAGATTCACTTGATTATGGCACATGCAAACTTGTAAGTTTTTTTTTCACTTAAGACTTAAAGTTCACTGAAAGAAGCAAAGTCATTGATACATACTATTTTTGAGGAATATGCTAGTCTTTCTTCCACAAATAGGAGGAGGAGGTGGCACAGATGGTGGGGGGAGGTGCCTTCTGCTCATTGCCACTAACAAGGCAGCGTAGGTGAGGGCATCTGTGTGTTATATCCACATTTATGTGCCAGTGATGGACATTTCCTGTTGCTACCACGTTTCTTCTGAGAGACTGTGGTCCTTCATGGTCTGGGATGAGTTTGTTCTTTGGTGGGCTACACACAACACAGAGGCTGGTAAGACTGAAGGATTTTCCTAGCCATTTGTGTAGCACAAGTGCCATTCATAAAGATGTGATTGGTCCACCACAGCATGCCCGTGTTTTCCAGGGATGTGTGGATACATCCAGACATACTCTTTAATATCCTCTTCTTTGTGTTTCCATGTGATTTTTCTGAACTGAACTGAATGACCTGAATTATAGTACTCATTACCTAAAGGCTAATGTTAGTACTGTGATGATGGAAGTATTTTGTTTTTCCGTTCTGTACCACAGACTGTTCAGGTAGAGAGAAAAAAAACACTCAGGCCTTACTAAATCACTCATGGACCTGGTGTTAGCATGTCTCACCCCTGTATACTGTAGTGTTCCCAGGGCTGTAGGTAGAAGAAAGCACCATAAGTAACATTCAGATGGTCTGGCCCAAACTGCATATGTGGACATGGAAGAATAAAGAAGCATTTTGACAGATGTGATAGCACTAGAAGTTCTCGGTTTTTAGAGATAAAAACCTCACTTTAAAAAATAAAAGGTGTGCTCAGTAATTTTGGTTAGAGAACTCATACATATAGAAATCTAGTCTTTGTTTTTACTACAAGAAACTGTCCAAGGATCCTTTGGTGATGCAATGTGGCGTACTGTTCAGACTACGCAATGAATCCTGGGTTTGGTGCATGTTTCTGTCATTAGAAAGTGCTACAGAACATTTGGGTGTGTCTCCAACCATGGGCTAAGAAGAGTCTCTGTTCCCTTGACTGGCAAACAACACTGAGTTTTTAGAGTCAGCTGAAGCTACGTCATACAGACATAAAGTGGACATCTGGAGATGAGCTACAAAGAGCACAGGCAGAATGAAAGGAGGTGTGAAATTCTGCAGAACAGAAAGGATGCAATATGCCAGGCACTGCTGCACTTGCAGGGCCGTATTTTATGATGGGGGCTGCTTTTACTGCATAATGGATGAGAATACAGGAATGAGGGAACATTGTGATGGATTGATTGATTTTGAATGCATATGCCACAAATACTGGATAAAAAAATCAGACTGTGGTTTCTACCCAAATGTTTAATGAGTTTCGGTTATTTACATCATTTCATAAAGAGCAGGGGAAATAAAGAGATTCTCAAATGCACAGTAATTCTGAAGTAATCTGAATGGTATAAAAATAATAAGCAAAGATGTGTAGGGGTAAAACACTAACCATATTTGTTCTCAGCCATATCTATAGAGAGTGTATGGCAATTTTCAAAGCAGGCAGACAGCTACCAACATTTTTCTTCAAAAGGGCAGAATTTGACTTTTACCCTTTACAAGAGCATTGAGTCGCCTGTCTGAGGAATCTTCATTTTTCCTGCAATCAGAAGGGGCACTGTGTGGACTAATGTTGATGTCATTTCTCAGCTGAAGCTAGTTCTGTCTAAAATATCAGGGCCCAGACAACTTTATGGCAGCAGAGCAAATGAAAATACCTAATTCTGTTTATAACTTCTCAACCGTATTCACACTTTGGATGCCAGTTTTTACAAATAATTTCTAGATACTGCAAGAAAAACATTCTCTGTAAAGGTCAAACACTGGACGAAGCCTGTTTGGCATCATATGCGTGATTCCATACGTTCACATGTACAGTGACCCAAATTTAACCTTGGCCAGGGATAGTAAAGTACTGTCAGAGTCAGGACTTGCACAAGGATTGCCTTTGACATGGTATTTCCTAGATCATTGCAGCCAATGGGAGCTGCTAATTATCAGTGGATAACCAGAAAGGTAATACCTGTAATTTCCTTATCACCCCAGGCTGTCTACTCACAGTTGCAGTGTGTTAGTATGGGATGCCAGTATTGTGCAATGTGGGTAAAATCTACAGTGACAAATGACTTATGAGCCATTTTCAAGGTGACATTTTGATCAGGGAGCTTGTGCCAAGTGTTTTCTATTAAGCATTTCATTTCACTGCATGGTTAATCAGCAAAAGATTCCTCCAAAAATCCATTATGTCATATGTCATATGTAATATGTCAGGACCATTCCTCCTTGCTCAGAATGAAGGAGGGACAACAAATGCTTGAAAACCAGCAAATCTTATTTCTGTTTAAAAGTTTAAAAAAAGGCAAAATAAACATGTAGCTTTGCTTCTGACCTTGTTTAAAAGCTATCTAGATGAGAAACTAAAAATGTAAAGGTGTACACAGCTTGATATGTTATTCATTATGCAAATACTTTCAAAAGCAATGTTAGCCTGTGTAGTGTTATGATATTTGATAAAATCAGTATTAACTATATGTGTCTTTTGAAGTTATAATAAGACTGGGTCATTTTATATGACTGCAAAGACCTCTTGGAATATAGATCAAATCTCCAGCATGTTTTCCTTTCTTAGCAAACCCTTTTCTACATCTAGAAGGCTCAATACTAAGATGACCCGCAAGCTTGTATCAGAATTGGTCTTTCTTTTTCCTTTCCGTAAATGAGAAATGAATTTTATATAGCAACAATATGCTTCTCTTTTAAGTCAGGGTCAGCACAGATTCAGTTTTAAATGTGCTCGAACCTTGTTCTTGACTAGTTGATTCTGACAGGGCTACACATGTATCTTGTTTACTTAAGGCAGGAGGTAGTCTGAAACTTGGTTTCCTCTTACTGACCATCGCAGTAAGATGTCTAAATGGTTTCCAACTTGCCAGCTTTCAGCTCAAGCTGAACTCCTTTGAAATCTTCAAGGACTGTACAATACATAGATTCATTTGCAGTCTTCACTTCTGGTTTGAAAGCCAGTAACTGTGAAGTAACAAACAGCTGGGCAGAGTGGCAAATCACGGCTGTGAAATGGGCACACAAAATACTCTTGTTTTAAGCATCACCCATCCTGCTGTGTGGTAACTGCCCCAAAAGGGCAAACAGAGCATATGTCTCTTCTGTTTCAGAAAATACCAGTTAGATACTTAGCAGTTTTTTGGGATTATCAATTAGGGGTATTAAATGGGAATAATTTCTTAATATCTTTCCATGCCCAAAGTAAAAAAATAGGCACTTGACTCCTGAAACAATCTTATCACAAAATAAGTCTTCCTATAAAGGCTCTGGTGAGGCCCAGGCATATATGAGGAAAATACCCTGATATTTTCCATGTGTCAGTCACAAAGACCTGTAAATAGACTGTGACACGTTCTTTTGGCTTAAACACTTCCAGCAATTACTGGCATTGGTGCTTTTCCTGAGAGAAGAGACCTGGACAGAACCAGGTGCTTCCCAGTAGTAGTCCAACCTCACTGCTGAAAGTGCATTATGCTTTAAACCTATTGCTAGAAGTTGTCTGCTCTCATTTGTGTTCTTCACATATCACCTTTTCCCTGTTGTCTCCTGCCAGTCATTGCCTCTGAGACCTGTTAATGATACAACTGAGAAACCCTTGAACTTCCACATAGTTTTATTTTCAGTGCCAAGCTTTGTCAGGTTGACTGAGCAACACAGGAGCCACCCAGAATGGATGCAACTGTGGTCCTTCTTGCAGAGGTGAAGACATTCACATGCTGCAGGGAACAAATGTCTACCATAAACATTTCCCATATCCACCCGGTTCTTCACTTGGACAACTGAAAGTCAAAAAATCAAGAAGTATGCAAATCCTTTGTACAAAGGCTGTGATGCTAAAGATTTCTTTTGATTCTCTTTGAACTACAAATTATTTTCAGCATAAGAACCAACAGTAAATTATTTGAAACAGTTTTACAATTCTCCTTCAAAATTAGGCTTTGTGGGACTCTGGTCTAGTGGAAGGGTCCCTGCCCATGACAAAAGGGTTGGGACTAGATGATCTTTACAATCCCTTCCAACCCAAACCATTCTGTGAGTCTATGATTCTGTGCCACATGAACTCTGTAAGACCTTGATTCTGTAGGGATGAGCTATTACAGAATTCCTTACTTTCTCCTGCAGGATGAGGTTTACTTTGACATGAAACCAAATGGGTAGACAATCACCATGGTCAGTGTGTCCATTTATATTGTAACCAGCCCTTTTCCTGAACCCTTGTCAGACATTTCTTTCAGTGAATTCTTTGGTGGTCAGACTCAATTTGTAGTGAAGCTTCTGCTTCTCAGTGTTTATCCATTCTGAAGAGGCTCAACTAGCATATGGCATGGAACTGTTTTGCTGCAGTATCCTCCTCCCTCTGAAAGCACTTTCTGTACTATTTCTTGAAAATAGCCTGTAACACAGTCCCTATGTCTTTGCTTTCTGAGGACACAGACCCTACTGAGCAGTATCCTAAGCTAAAAATTCACACTCAGATTTTGCTCCCTTTGCTTTGCCATTGGAGAGGACAGCACTGCTGTCTTAGGGTCTCTGGTAATGAAGAACAAAGGCCAGAGGTAGAAGCCGCAGCGGCTGCTTGGCCTAGGACATCTGGAAAAGTAGCAACAGGTGAAAAACTTGAAAAGCCCATTGCAAATATATGTAACTTATTATTTCTCTATCAGCAGGAAAGGCAGACTGACCAGGTGTATTTATGCATGTTGTATTGTCCTGACTCTGGCTTTAAGCTGGGAGGATCATGGGCAAAACTGCTCCACAACAGAGAGAGATACCTAGGGAAAGGACTGTTCTTATCAAAAAAATCCTTGTTGCAGTTGTGCTTATTTGAGAGGCTTTGTTGACAGTCTTTGTGGTGCTAGTTTGGAGTGATTTGAAGGGCAGGCTGGGAGAACCCAGACTGACATAGCCAGCAGGGAGGAAATTCAGTGGGACTTTTTTTTTGTTCTCTTGTGACTATTTTTTACCTACCAACAAATGTGCCTACAGCACATGTCCTCTTGTTTTGCAAAGTACCCTAAACGATGCATTCATACTCTAATAATTTGTTTCTTCCTCATAAATGAAGACACATTTATGTATTCATGCTTTGATAAAGCCATTACTGTAATTTTTTTTCAAAACCCCTTGCTAAGGTACCTTAATTGATGCAGGTGATAATACTGTCTTAGCCTGGCAGGGTGAATTGGAAATCTTGCCACAGTTTCTGCAAGTAAGTAGCAATTCACTTTCCTCCCTACTGGGCAGTAAGTAGGAAAACATACACTCACATACACCAAAATGTTCTTTCCACAATATCCTTGTCTCTAGTCCCAAGGATAAGATTTGTTTGTTTCCAAATATGTTCCTGTGCTACTCATAAAAACATTCTCAGAGCAGTATTTGTATGATACATTTGACAGGAACAAATACTGGTCATACTTGATCCATTTAATCTGTTCAAGAGGCTGACTTGGGCAGTGCTGTGCCCTCAAAAGCCCTGATCGCTTTAGGAGATGCCAGAAAAAAAAAATAGGCAATGTAGGCAGTTGTATTTGAAGTTTAGGGATGCCATTTCAGCAAGAGGAATGAGAGACAGGTTTCTCTAAGAAGGAAAAGTGAGTGGTTGTTGAGAAGGTAAAATAAAAGAAAACAGGGAATTGAGGACTGTTCTGTGTATATGATGATGGATTATTACTGCTTTTTCTGGCTATGAGCAAGACTTTTCCTAAGTGTGGGGGAGAGTGGGGAGTGAGCATTTTGACAGGGCAGTAAGATCACTTAATAGAAGAGATTCTCAGTTAGCTTTGCCAGACAAGGATGAAATAAGTAGTATGGCTAGGTACAAACCTCTTTTTACTAGATCAAATGTCAGTAAGCTACTCTTTTATTATTCGTAAGCCAACATAAAAGTGTAAGGACATTTACTGCATTGACCAATGCTTCTCATAAAATAGTATGGGCTGAAGTACATGAGGACTGTGCCACTATGACAAGACTCTAGGTATGAAGAGAACAGATGGATGTATCAGTGCTCATGTTCTTCCTTAGGGGAAAATATTCTGTCCTCATTAAGTTATTGCTATCTATATTTCTTAATTACAGTGTATTCATTATATAGGTTGTTATTACTGACCATTTATACAAGAATATATTTGAAGCAGTGTTAATCTTTCAGACCTGTACATTTTGAATTGAGTAAGCTAGTTTTGATTTCTTTCTGTAATTATTTTTAAATTGTACTCAAATTGTTGAAAACATCTTCTGTGATTTGTGTGATTATATTTTTATTCCATCATGGTTTTTTTCTTTCTCTTGGAACACTAATGCTGGTGTTACTGTTTTTGCTAGCAATTGTTGGTTCTTTCCCACATGTCTGGAACTGATTTTGTTCTCTGTGTTTTTAATGGAGCTGGAGTGAATGAACCTCTTTGTTTAGCTTTCTTTCTGTGCCTCAATATCATTAGGTGTCTGAAAAATGTAGAGCTTCTGTGGCACTTCACAAACGGTAACACTGACCATGCCCAGCCTTTGCAGGAATTTTAATGTTGACTTTTGCCTTCACCTGGCACATAACTTAGGCTTGATCCAGCTGTGTTTCAGAATCTCTGGGTGCCTAACAGAACCACGTGTGCCTGTTGCACATGCCTGCGTAACCAGCATCCTCACTATCATCACCACTCACAATTTTGGTGTCTGCTCCTTATCTGCTGCTTTCCTGGTGCTGCTTTTCCAATAGCTTTGTCCCAGTGAGCAAGACTCAGAAAGCATCTATTTCCTCTCTCTGCCTCTCCATTCTTCCACCCCGCAATGCACCTCTTGGATGACACAGTTTCTAAAAATCACATTTAAAAATAGAAGTGTATTAATAAATCTGTTTTATTAGGGGAAATACATTCAATCATGTAAAATTCGAAGGCTCATTGCTTGCCAAATAACTGTGTCGCACTCAATTCCTTGGCACCAAAATACTAAGATGAAGGCTGCCTTCTGCAGGTTGCTGGATGGTGTGCTGGGAGGGGCTGGTGTTACTGGTTGAGTAGCATTTGCTGTGGCAGTTGTTGAATTCTGGACCTTTATCAGTGTCATGTACTGATGTACCTCTTCCTGCATCATCCTTCTCTTCCATTTCTTCTCCTATCATGCTTTCTACTGCCCTCCCCCTCTTCCTTATGGTTCTCCACTCTGGGATCCTTTATCCGTTTGAGCCTTTCTGTTGCCTGTTCTTTCCTACTGCACTGCCTTCAGTGGCCTTATTTTTCCAGAGCCTTTTGCCTCCCAGTGACAGCTCCACTGGCATAGGTGTTGGGTCTGTCTACCTTTGGTCACTATAGCTGCAGCAGCTCTTGGTTGCATTTGGCAAGTGCCAGAAAAATTCCTTCTATTTCCATAGTAACAGTTGGAATTACAGAGGACAGGCAGTGTCTTGTCATGCTCTAGTTCTGCCTGGTCCTGTTGGGACTGCAACTGTGTGAGAGCTTATAGTCTGAATGGTTATCTCCCATAAATAAACCCCTTTTGAAACCTTGTTGGTGGTATCCCAAGGGCTGTGGGCATATGAGTCCTGTCATGAGATGGCTGTTAGGGCACTTATCTGTCCTTCCAGCTGCAGCTGTTCTGGACAATTTCTCTGGAGTGCTGGAAAGAGCAGGGTGGTGGTTGTCCTCTGCCTTGTCTGGAGGAGGCAGTGTGTTTCTTCTGACACTTTCTTTTCTCTGGTCATACCTTTCTGCAAATAGTCTCCTGAGCATTTATCAACCACATTAAAATTAATCAAATTATCTTAATTGCTTCATTTACCTATGGCTGAATGATAGTCTACATTCTTGCTGAATTTGGTGTCTTTGGGTTTTTTTTAATTTCTTCATGTAATTTTAATTTGAATTAGATATTATGGTTGAAAGCTATATTTTTACTTCAGGTCTTTTTCGTTGACCAGGTGATTCTGTCCAGTGAAGTAACGAGTTTCATATTTTAGAGTATTGTTTGAAGACTGTTCTTGGTCATTTCCTCTCCTTGCTCTGCTGGTCTTTCTCCATGTCCGGCCATGGGAGGGTTCCTGAGAAGATCTCACAAAGCTCTGACTCCAACCACCCCAGCCTGGCTGTATCTTGCAGGTATTCAGTGCTCATGGCAAAGCCATGGTCATGCCCCTAGGAGTGGTCTGTGGTATCTATCCATGAGGCCATAGGGAACACTTCCTTTCTATCTGCAATCATGAACTGTTCCGGATGGTCCCGCTGCTCTGACGCCGTGTCTCCGCTGCAGAGTCCTTGCTGTGACTGCCTGACATGAGCCTTTGTACCCCGCTGTGCTCCATTTCTTCACTTTCTTCCATGTGTGTATATTCTAGAGTTTTCTTAATGGACTTTTCCCCCACAAACACTTGAGAAGACTGGCGGCTGAAGGGCTGTTTGGACTTTTTGAGTAATGTTGTTATGAACTTGGCTATACTCTCCCATAGTAAAAACTGCTGTCCACTCTGTCTAAAGGTTTGGGGAACATCTGATTTATTAATAGCCTCTTTTCAGCTTCTTCCTCATCTTAAGAAGATATAAGCAGGTAATTAGCTAGTTGCCAAGAAAATAGTGGAAATAAACCTTAGAATTCCTCCTTGTAAAATGATTTATTTAACAGTTTTATTCTGACATGTGTGTTTTATGTTTTAATCATCTGTCTGTGGCTGTGAAACAGGCCAGGTCTCTTCATCTTCTGGTGTTAGATTTTAAAGGACTATTGCTATATGGTTTTTTGTTGCTGTATGTGAGTGTTTATGTTGGCTTTCTGGTAGATTCTTAATTGGATTGTAACTGATTTTACACTAAAGACTGATGTTCCGTTTTCTTTTAGTCCTATCTGGATTGCTCTGGTTTCTGTAAGGAATCAATATTCAGAAATGTATTGAACTCTTTTACTGTGGCTTTCCTTCAGGGATGTTACTTACATTTGATTATCAGTTGCCCAGGGTGATGGAAGTGTTCAGGTACCTTGAGTAATGGCTCTGTTCCTGTTATGGTTGCTGTTTGGAACTAGCCTTCTAGTATCTTCAGATATTTCCACCTGAATGCTGATAAAAAGGAAAAAGGCTAGCAGCTGTTGTCAGGGCTCTTCCAAATGCTTTCCATTCCCTTTCAACCTGCCTGATCATTTCCTTTGATGGTAATTCTATTTTTCCAGTTTCCAAGCTCTTAATCTCAAAGTCCTTTTTCAGCCTGAGCCTTCTTCAGAAGATCTTGTTAATCAGATTATTTGTGAAACAGCCTTAGTATCACCCAGTAATCTTCATAGGTATTGAGTGACCAGTACCCTTTGTCAGGAACTTACACTAGGTACACAACTCTCTTGAATTATCCTCTGTTACCTGCAGTCAGCTGTACTTCTGCTTCACTCAAGCATTTTCTGTTTGTACAGATCTCATTTGTCTTTCAGATCATCAGAGACTCTAAGCATCTTTCTCCTCTGCTTAAACAGACACAATAATGTTTGAAGAAAAAGATTAATGTCTGTAACTCATCACTTGCCACTTTTATTCACTGTTAGAGCAAGGACACGAATTGACCAAAAAGAAAAATCTCTTTCTTAAAACCAGAACCTAGAAAGACCTTTGTCTGAGGTGCTGAAGACATATTTGCAATTATACTCCCCAGGGAAGGCCAGAGAGATTTACAGTAAATATCAGGGTTTGCATCCAGAACTGCTGACAACACAGCTTCCTTTTGATAGATGGATTCATTATCACTTTCTAATTACAAGCAGATTTCCATGTGTGTTCACCATGTTATAAATGAAACCTGTCCATTGTTATACACTGATGGCCTCTGGGTCAGCTGTAAGGGATCTATAGCTCCTCTTCTGTCATTGGACCAAATTAATCAAATATATTTTTAACAGATAACCTTTACAAAAGTGACTGATTAATCACTTGGTAATGCAGACTGCTATCAAGTTCATCATCTCCAAATAAAGGAAGGAACTCAGCAAGACTACAATATGTCAATTGCATCAGTCTCAGTGTGTTAAAATACTTTCAGGTCCAGATGCTACTCTTCTAAAAGGATAGAAATCTGCTACATCAAACAGAGATGTTTTCCTGTATCTGTGCTCAGATGAAGGCTTTCTGATTATGGAGGCTTGCTGTCAAATTGAAGGCCCATGCATTTACATCTAAGGACAGAATTTGATCACTACAAAGTAATACAATTTCTACCAGATTCTGTCATTTGATTTTTTTTTAGAACTGTGATTTTTAAGAGGGTATTGAAAGCTGTATGTATCAGTGAAACACAGTCAGTCTTCATCTAATCCTATATCCAGTGATAGATTTAAGAGTGATTTTCTATGTTCCAGTCACTTCTTTTGAAGATAAAACAGCCTGTCTTTTAATTTCGTATTGAAGAATATGCTTGACATCTCTCAAACTGAGATTAGGTTAGTGAAGGCATACCCCTGCTTATGCTGCAAAATGAAACAAGTTCCTAATTGTCAAAAGATTAATCCTTGGCAGTCATCCAGGGCAATATTTGCTGTAGCAACTTGGTATCCATCACAGTTACAGACCAAAGGTCTTGTCATATATGTATTCCTCTCAGCAGTGCTGTAGCAGGGCAGCACAGCCCTACTATCCTGAGCTGTTAGTCTCTGGGAAACTCTATCCATTCCTCAATTAGTGCCCTCATGGGGGTCACAGTCTTTGATGACTGAGCCATTATATAAGACTGAAATATGAAGCTCAGTAAAAAAAAAAAAAAAAAAAGGAAAAAAATGTTGGTGTGGGAGTTGCTTCTTGTGCATTGCAGTGTTCCATGTTGAGATTTTTGTATTTACTAAAAGTTTGGTCCATCAACACTAATAGCAATAGTATTAGTGATTTTTTTTTTACTGTGAATATCACCATTACCTGCAGTTGATACTGCTTAAATGGGCTAATTTTAAATTTTATTTCTATTTAACTCACTTGGTATTGAACTGCCAAGCTGCCATAGCAGCATCTTCATCTGCCAGCACAGCCAGTTCTGATTTTGAATATTGTTTTTTTCCTTTGGAAATTCATGGATAGAGCAGAAATAGACAAGACTTTGTTGACCTGCAAGCATAACAGAAGAATAGCTCAGTATTAGAAATGTCTCATATAAATTACCAAAGGCAGCAGTCCTAAGTCTTCTCTTAATGTAGCTAAAACCCACACAAAACCACAGAACACTGCCCCCATATCCTTCCTTCTGTGTGAGCTACTTCTGCTGTGTTTTGGGTGATTGCTCCAGTGTAGGTTAAAAAAAATATCCTAAGGAAGATTTATCTCCCTTATTCATCACAGAAATGATGATTCAAAAAATGGTCCAATTCGGTTGGGTGTTCGTCGTTGTTGATGTTGTGTACCCTTTGACTTTTCACCCTGCTAGCTGCAGGAAACTGCCCACACATTTGCTTGGCAGGAGGAAAAATGGAAAAAAATTCAATCCGCTGTACATTGAAAATTTGGGGCAGGGGGTGGGGGAGATACTTTAAAAATTGGGTGCAGCTTCATTTCCTTTTACTCCCATTTTGCACTGCTGAGGTTAACAGGATTGCGGGGTGTGGGTAGGATGAGGACTTGATCCCTCACTGATGAGTCTCTGCCCATTTAGTGCTTTATAGGCCCAAGGGAAAGGGACAAATTGATGGAGTGTTCTGGCATGCTGCAGTCTATATTTGGATCCCTGATTTAAAGCTGACAGATGTATAAAATCCTATGTAGCCAGAAAACTCCCTAGTGAGGACACAGCTGCATATATCAATGAATCAAAGTTACTCTTGTTAAGGCTGTCATTAATTTATATGGGGCAAGTTCCCTTCAGATCTGGTCGTGTAATATCACTGAGAGTAGTTTGGGCTTGTTCCACCCTGAAAGCCCTGTGCTTTTTGGATATGAATGGAGAAGACTTGTAAATCCGAAGCGCTGCTCTTCTCAGTTGCTGGGTGAATGCCATCATACCCTCATTTAGATGTGGCAGCTGTTGTCAGTTACTTAATGTCATAAATAAAATAAAGCCAAATTTCCACAAACTGAATCCGCCTCTATCACACGGCCTCCTGCGATGCCTTAAATGAAGTGCGTATTTTTGTTTCTCAGGAATCTCCCTTTATAACCCACTCTACTGCTTGATTATTTCCTCTATGTCGTACAGGAAACGGTAAGTGATTAATAACCTGCCTCAGTTTTACTTTCCCCTCTTGCTGCAGCCTTGTGAAATAATGTGACCCACAGATGTCTGAGCAAAACAATCCATTGCTTTAGTGACAGATGCTGTTGGGGCTTGCTCAGTGAAAGTGAGCGACCACAGGCAAAGAAGCTCAGGTATTCCTGCTACTTGGATAATCTCTTTTTTGATTTTACTTAGATTTTGAGTGTGCTGAAAACTCCCAACAAAGCATGACATAACCCACTCCAGAAAACAGCCTGAAGTGACTACTAGTCCCAGAGGCTCAGGAGGGAGCTAGGAAGCAGGTTTGCTGAAGAAAAGCATATTTATCACTACAAATTGGCATTCACTGGCTGTAGAAATGTTGGGAGGGATGTGATGTGCATCATATATGTATGTCAGCTCTTGCTTCTTCTTCCTTTACAAAAACAAGATAATGGAAAATAAAGCCTCTGCATGTAAACAAATGAAAACTCTGTCAAAGTTAATTATATCATATATGTCACCCTTCCCCATTTTTAACATTGTCTGGAGTGAATGAGTGATAGAAATTAAAATCTCTAGATTTTAATCTAGAAAGAACTAGTTTCACTAGGATTTAGTTTAAGGCTGGTATATGGGGATAGCTGTGAAGAGAAACTTCCCAGTAGTAACACTCACAGAGTGGGGAAGGTTCAGACTGTCATATTCATAGAGCACAAGTGCATTCTGAGCCAAATTACAAGCTGATTGAATATTTTAAGTATTGCTAATCGTTTCTACGGTCAGTCTATAATACACTCTTCAACCATCAGCTAATGCACTGGAGTCAGCTCGGCTCATAGCTGGAGAGTGGCGGCAGCACAGGCTGTGTCAGGCTGGCTGAGTGAAGGGTGTCACCCAAGTGCTCCACCAGATCTTTGTTTTCCTGAGTTGCTTTTACTAAAGGCATGTTTGAGTAGTAGGGAAGAGCAAAGTTATGTTATAGATGGTAGCAGCAGAAGTGTGAAATCGTGCTACCTAAAGAAGTATGACTAAGTGGTGATACTGGCTATTGCTTTTTATGGCAAATCAGAAAAGGACACACATGCACACAGATTACTCATAGTAGCTTGTTTGATCCAAGATAGGGAATTCTACATTCGAATTCACTGTGTGGGAAGAAAATGGTTATTTAAAATTTAGATACCAAGTGGAGAAACCTAGAAAATGGTTTATAGACTGAGTAATTAATCTGTTTATCAAAGAGTTGACCAGGGCCCCAACTGCTGGGGGATCTGAGATTTCTTCTGTTGGGGTGTGTATGTGTGTACATTTTCTACCATTACTATTTCAGAAAATTTCCACTGCTGCTCACAATACAGTGCATATCAGTATGTCATTCATAAGCATTTTGTTTCCCATCGATTTTTTTATAATAGCAAGAAGAAAAAAAAAAGTGAGTTGTGAAAAGGAGAAACAGAGATATAATTCTGCAGAGGAGAGAAAGAACTGCAGTGCTTTGCAAACCCACAGTTCATACAATCCAGTGCTTAATATAAGTAGCAAAGGTCTTGCTCTCTTGTTTCCAAAAGGTTGAGAGTTTGTTTAAAAGTCCTTAGCTCAAGGGAATGGAGGATGTACCCTTCTCT
Source organism: Chloebia gouldiae (assembly GCA_003676055.1). Taxonomy (NCBI): domain Eukaryota; kingdom Metazoa; phylum Chordata; class Aves; order Passeriformes; family Passeridae; genus Chloebia; species Chloebia gouldiae. The sequence goes on from QUSF01000003.1 coordinate 36,845,434, forward strand.
GTGTTCCCTCCTTTCACCCTTACCTTGAGGTGCACCATTATCTTGCTGTAATGAAACCTGAAAACAATGGTAGAGAGTTAACATCAAGGACTTCAGCAAAACCACCGACAAAATACCCCACAATCCTGCTCTAAAGAGGTTTGTATAGAACATCTGAGTTAAGCATGGCAATTACAAAGAAGCTCAAGTGGTCTTTGCTTGAAATTGCAAATGCACCACATTGCATTATCACAAGAATTCGCATGCAAGAACAGTTTGCAGATGGTTTGCATTGGCATACTTTATGTAAACGCTCCAGGGAACAGATGGCATCATGGGTTCTTGTGGCAAATGTGAATTTATAGTGCTCACAACATGCTAAATTCTTTTGCCTGTAGCTGAAAAGCAACAAAAATGAAGTGGAAACTCAGCCCTGTAAATCAGTTTGCCAGTGTCTTTGCCATTGTAGCTATGGATAACATTTAATTTAGTCTTTATTGTGAAATTTGGGTTCTTTTATTTGCCATCTACTTGCAGTTGGGTGTGAGCACATGTGGCATGTGTGTATGTTTATTTGAGTATGCATATGCAGCTTTTAAATTAATAGATTGATACTGTATAAAAAACGGGAAGTTTAAATCTCAGTCATCATTCAATCCAAATCTTTTGAATTTTTTATTCAAAATTGAATTTGGATAATTCTAATTTTCTGTTAAGACATAGATTGCTCTGGGTAAATAATCTGATTTTATATAAATATCAGAAAATATTGTTAGAAGGGGTTAAATAACAACATAGGTTAGAACTGTGATTTACTGACCTCTTAGTCATTTTGCACATACATGAGAGGGAAAAGTGGGATGAACATCAGGGCACATTAGTTTAAAAAGTAGCTGCTCTTTCTCATTTGGACTCAAGTTAGAATTTGAAAACCTTCTGTAAAGAGGAGGAGTTATTTAAGAAGCAAGACCTGGGAAGGGAGGGGGGAGGAATTGTATAAACAAGCAATTGATACATTGAATTTGTTTGGAACTATTATATTGAACTTAGAATATAATTATTATTACGGTATATTCCCTAATTATTTAGATGCTTGTAAAAATTGATTTTATGTAAACACAGCTTGTTCTAAAACAGCCAGGTCTTTGCAGTGAACATAAGTTGTTTAAAATTTATTGACCTGTCGTTCACATGTGTTACTTTACTAGCACTTAATGGTCTGTTTAGATAGTCTTGGTGTGTATGAACTCCCAGTGCGCTACTCCAAGCACCACACGTTGACAGGTAGCTGCCATGTAGATAAAATAAGGGGCCCTACTCCAAAGCATACAGGGACACACAATCATTAGTTATTTTCTAATCTAAAGCAGGGATTTCCTTGGCAGGCAGAGGAAAAGAATCGTTCTGATTTTGCATTATCTCTGCAGCTGAGCTCGGCCCTAAGTCCTGAACCAATATGCAGGAAGGCCAAAAGCAAACAAGCAGGAAACCCAGCCTCGAACCAAATGGAATTGATTTAAGGAGCCCGAGCTTTGAGGGTTTCTTTTTGAATGGGTCGGGTAGACAGTGGCTGAGATTAGAAATCTGCTTTGGCCTTCAGACTCTCAGGAAAGATTTAAGACTGATAATGAAAATGTAAATTACTTTTGTAGTAGATAGAGATCACCTTAAAAACCTGCTTGTGTTAAAACTTTTTGCAGTGTTTTTTCATCCTGCGTATAAATAAAGCTGTCTGAAAACAAAAAGTAAACCAACAAAAAGTACTACTTCTCATAGTACTTACTTTTCCTCTGGCTCAAATGTGATTTATGCCCTTTTTCTTAACTTCTAAGGCTGCCATATATTTTGTGAATTGATACTGCTTTTTTGATCTTAAGTTCTCATGAAAAAAATTATGCTAATGACAGGATCAGACTAGCCCCCAAGTTACTGACCAAACCTTGTTACTCTGTTTCCACCTATACGAGACTGAGTTTTTCTAGAGACTTCCATATTGTGATTGTGGATCAGCAGCATAGTTGCCTAAATTTGATGCAAGCAGGGGCTGCATCCCTAAAATTCACTGCTGGAGTGGATCTGTCCTGCCCGATTCAGTCATTATCAGTGTGTCTGTGAACCATAAATACTTGGCACATAAAAAGATATTTATCTTAGCTTTAAATGTTTGGCTTGAAAATGCTGACCCAAATTCATCCTAATATTATATTATACTATCAGAAAGCCTACGGTGGCCCTGAAAATTCAGCAACAATTTTTTATAGGAAAACAAGTTTATGTCAGTGCTTAAATATTTTGTAGAGTTTTTAAGTAAAAAATATATTATGTTACTATTTTCTTATATAAATGCTGTTGCAGAGCTGTTCTTTTGCCTTTGTGTCAGGTCAAATTCTGCTATATTTGACCAGCAACAATTCAGAGCAACTATTGTTTCCTGTGGATTTACATCTATGTAGCTTTTTGTGACGTCTACAGTATGGATAAGAAAAATCAGTATCAGACTTTGTTTGCTGTGGCAGTAAAGATGTTTGTTCACCCACTTTTCCAATTACACTGACTCCTCTGTAGACTGAGCAATCTCAGTATCCCTAACTCTTACAAACAACAACAGAAACACACAATTATTAAATCCTTCACTCCAGTGGCATGCACTTGGCTTTGAAGGCATGAATTTAAAACATACATAGTTATGGAAAATGCTTTATATAGTTTTTTTTTTGGCTCATATAATTCTGTCTAGGCTCTTTTCTCCTAACACGGGATTGCAAATTTTGTTGCTAGCCATCCCTTAAAATTTACAATTAGAACTTTAAACAAGTAAATATCCTCTGCCTGATATATTTTAACATAGTTTATCAACAATGTAAACGTTATGTAAGCCAAACAGATTATATATATTTTGAGATCAGAACTGAGTTCACAAAAATGCTTAAAAAAACGTTCTGTTCAATAACTCTGTCTCTTCCTCTACAAAATATGTCAATTTTGTGCTTAAGTGTCATATTTCTTTCATAGTTTCTGCCCTAGGAGCAGCATGATTAGCTCAGGAGGGTGTTTAAGCCTAGATTGTCAACCTCCGTACTGTCTGATTTTAAATGGTTCTATTTAGTGATAAAGTATTTGCTGTCAGCCCTGTTAACTAAGAGGTGATCTCATTTTAATGTGCTGAACATGAACAAACCCTGCTGAAGATAAGGAAGCTGCAGTAGCACTGTGCTTCTGACAGATTAAGGTCTGGAGATTTTGCTGTTAAAAGTCCCCTTTACACAAAGATACACGGTCATGTTTCTTCCTCTCTGACTAGCAGGTGTGCACTGCAGTTGGCTTTCCAGTGGTTCCTGCTTTTGGGTGGGATCACTGAAAGGATTCTATCCCTTGGCCATAGTGCCAAGGCTCTACACCAGTCCATTTTGTAGTACTGTAACCTGCCTTGTCCCTGGGGGTTACAGGGCACAGACTGGATGGCCTTGGCTCCTTAGCTGAGAGATTTGCCTTCATTACACCTGCCAAGGAGTGTATCCCTTCCCTCCTGGCATCTTAACTAGGTGACCAACACCTTCACCCTGGAAGCAGTCCTGTCTCCATGTTGACAGTAGACATTCTGGGTGGGCATGGAGAGCCTACTAGGCACATTAAATTATTGCCTTTTTGGCCAAAGTTTTTTTAGCTAGATAGGGGCAAGGGTAATGATGGCTATGATGACTAGCCAATAAATAGACAGAACTGGGACCAAACTAATGAGAGAAGATAGGGTAGGTTGCTCCCAGAAGTGAATTTGTTGCTGGTGTGATAAGCTTAGGCATCTGGGTTGTCTCAACAATAAATTTTACTGTTAGGGGAAGCATAACAATTTTTACTGACCAGGATGGCAGTTTTTCTTCTCACTAATAAGAAACCAGTAAAAGCTTTGTTGTGCTAATGAAATATAAGTGACCAGCAAGCTTACCTCTAGTTTCATGTGCCTGTGCCAGCACTAAGAGACATGTTGTTGTTGCAGTTAAACTCCAAATAGGTGACCAGAATTCCTATGTGATAAAATGTCCTGTTGGTGCATCCAGGTTATATTTTCCTACTTTTTGACCCTTTAAGTATGTCTTCAAAAGAGGCACTACATCACTCCTATGTAAGCCAAGCCCATTTGGAAGATACACGCAGGAGAGAAAAATATAAAACACTCTTTTCACTCCTTCATCAGATACATCTCCATATCTCAGCTCAGGAGGAGGGTGATGTCACTGAAGGCACCGACTTATTGTATATATGCTTAAATATTAGGCAGTACAAAACCTATTAAAACTCTGTAGTTTTAATAAGGGAATGTTAAATAAGATATGTGAGAATCCCAGATGAGCAAACAAGCAAGCCAGCTGGAAGCTTCCAAATTTTTGGGTGGCTCCTGAAGGTAGTTGTTCTGATTTCTTGTGAGGATCTTGTGAGCATATAAAAATGTTGCATAAGTGTTGCTAGCCAAGTGGAGGCAGTTCTTCCCCAAACCATGCAGCTCCAGAGACAGCAAAGAGCACTCATGGAAGGACTCCAGCCCTCTGCTAGCAATGATGCTTGAAAAGACAGTGGCTGTTCCAGTTCTTGTTTCCAGGAACTTCTTCTGGGCTTGAAGTCTCAAACCTACTCACATGGGCTCTTTCTCCACTAGAGTGTAGTGAACTGTCCTGAGAATCAGCAAAAGCCATAGGAAGCTCTTCGACTTGCTTCGTTCCTGCCCATGTTGGTGGACAGAGTGAATTGCAGGGGTTCAAAGGCTATCAGAAAAACAAGCAGGTCAGGGCATGGGCTGCGGTCATGTCCTGTGAGCTGTCCATACTGACAGGTAGCATGCAGGCCTCTTCTCCCCAGCAATGCCAGGTGTGGATCAGGGCCAGCTGAGCGAGGAACTGTCCCTGTAGTTATCCCCAAGCCAGTGCTGTAATGGAGTGGGAGATGCTTGGAATGCAAGATGAGCCCCAGGGCTGGAAATGAGCCCCGGCCCATTCTACTTATGAGTGTAGGTACAGACAAAAGGAATTGTCATGCCTGTGGTATAGACCCTCTGGAATTCATATGGGAGAGTTAGTGCTAAAATGTTGGTTTAATACAGATTCTCAAAATGTTCAGAGGGTCAGTTGTGATGCAGGGTGGTGACTGCATCTTGGCTAAGGCCAAGGCTGATAGACAAGGCAGGTATGCTTTGCTTTGCTTTGCAGACATAAATATCCATGTATTTTCTTCTGGCTGTCACAGCGTGGAATACTGAGCAGAAAAGGAAATAATTATTTTTGTGTGTTTAACTGGCTGTTGCCATATGGTCACTAATAGTGGAGAGCTGAGTCTGGTATCTTCACATAAGCTTTGAACATCCTCATGTTCGTGACAACAGATCTAGAGGTGGGGGTTAGACAGGATTGACTTGCCACCTTTAATAATATTCATGTTTTCCTATGTATTTAGACATACTTATGTCTGTAGTTAGATTCAGGTCCCACATCTATTAGCTTTTTATTAAAAATTTTCTGGAAAATTGTATCTTCCCACACTGAAGGTCTTTTTTTATGAAGATATTCTTCTGGTTCCACTGGCAGGACCTTATTAGCAGCATTCAGAAGGCCTCCCAAAGGGAAAGTCTTGAGCCCTGAAGCTGTAGCTTTACTTATGTAGTTATTCCCTGCTCCCTCTCAATCATTTGAAGGCCTGTAAGATCTTCCTCTGTATTGTTTTTTAGGATTATGTTTGTTAAAGCTAGTAAATTGAGGGATAAATCAAAGGGATTTTGTGATCATAAAGACTTACAATCATCACTATATTACATACTTGAGTAGGGTTAAAATAACAACTCAATTTTAATTTAAAGGGGGGATGGGAGGAGTATATAAAGAATACTAGTTTTTATGTAGTTGTCTAGTAAACAACATATAAGATTGCATAGCTCAGGCAACAGTTAGTAAGGAATACAAAGCTGGTCTCAGAGTGTTTTCACAGTACCTTTTCAATACCTTTGTTTCCACTTTTGCAGGTCCTGAATTCACTTTAGCATGTCTGAATTACTGAGTTTTGTCAGCCACAAATGTAAGCTAAATCTTAATGCTGACATACAAATTAAAAGGTTTAGTGCTAGTAATTTAGAGTACTTCTTCCTTATCCCTCAGTTTTCTAGCCTTTCATCATGCCAGTCTGGTCATGTTTATAGGCCATTCTTCTGAGTCCTTAAAGCTGAAAACTTGTCAGATGAAAACTGAGTGGTTTTCACTCAACTGGTGAAACTTAGATGAAGAGAATAAAAAAGATTCTTTAAATCTCACGATAAATTTTATACATTTGGCGACATTTTTTAGGATTCTTCCCATAGTTTAGTACCTTTCTTTAATATTAAGTGGTCAGATGGGGAGTCTTGCTAAAACCCCTTTTGTTTAAAATCTTTAGAGTACCCACTGTGACTCAGCTTTGCAACAGCCATCACAGATCCTCCTCTTTGCAGTACAGTTGCCCAGTGTAGCACACATCACAAAAATCTTCCCTTCATACAGACAACAGCTCTAATATGCAGAAGGTATTCAGCCACCAGAAATACCTTCTGTAATGAGGAAAGAGCATGGGAGCTTGTACTTGGCATTGGTGTGCACCCTCCCTGTCACTGTGCTCTAAGTGGTCCATGCAGCCAAGAGTAATTATGAGAAATGTGTTGTTTTGTGAAGCACAGTGAAGGCTCTGTAGAAGTCTGCAAACAGCTGAAGAGAAACCCAAGCAGTGGGTGTGAGTAAGGTCATGTTGAGATGAGGTAGGTGTGCACTATGGGGTAATTAAAAAAAAAAAAATTAATAAGCCTCCTTTGGATTCTAAAGTGTGATTTTAATTGAAAAGTATTACTATCAAACCAGTCACTAACGAGAGGCTTTGCGAGGGTTCTTTTGGTCTTGTATAATGGAAGTGACACATGAAAAAATGAAAATCAAAGAATAATGTGATTCCATGAGGACTGTCTATATATTGTAAAGGTAATACCAGTATTCCCAGCCCAGGCTCTACCACTTCCCAATGAGTAATGTGCCCAAGTTCCAAAAGTTCATAAAGGCAGAGCATGGGACATTTGCATCCAGGTTTTGACAGACTAGCAGAAATCTTACTTTTACGTGCAGACCCCAGTTCAGCACTTGTATTTCAATTTTTTTGGGTCTATACCTAGAGCTTTGGAGAAAGTGAGGTGCGCTCTGAGTGTCTTAAAATATGCTAAAACCACAGGCTGGCTCTGCATTTCTGTGTAGGACATTACAAAGTATTTTTATTCTGGACCTCCTATGATCTCCTACTAAAGATGCTAGCTTCTAGTCTCTAATATCATAAAAAGGCCTATTAATTATATTAAAAGCTCTGCTTTATCAGTTGACTTTATGTGGTTCTTGTTGTTCATTCTCAGTTCACTCTACTGTCTGTTTTCCTACTTGTCATCTTTTCTTCCTCCTTTAGTTGGGTGTTTGAAATTAGTTTTAAAGGAATAAAATTGCAACCATTTATTTACATAGCAGCTGTCAAAGCATGATACTCTGTTCTCCAGAAGTAAGCACACAAAAAAAAAGGTTCATCCCCCTGGTTTGCTATCTTGAAATTGCAGGGACTTGGGTTTTCTAAACCCTCTTTCTTTATATAAGTAATGATTATAAGAAAAAAAAAATTCTACCAGGAGCATGAAACCTCTAAGTTATTGTCACACTGGTGTCACTTGCTAAAGCCATGTAATAGGTTTGTGAGAGAGGCCTGCAGAAGAAAGAACCATCTCTATCTTTCAGTGGGAACTTGAAATAGAAAAGCTGTGACTTAATTCCTTACGGTGTTTTCTTGGCATCAGCTCTATCTCCCCAGCTCCTATTCAGGCTGAAAGAAAGGGCTGTTTTGTTTTGTTGTGTTTTTGCAAGAGAGTAAAATAAAATATTAACTGTGTTTTTCTTTTTAATATTGAGAGCATAATAAGGTCTCTTAAGAAAAAGAAAGCCAACCAGTTAGCCTGGAATGTCTCTCATTTCTTTAACAGCTACATAGTGTGTGCAGCTGAGATCTGCCAGTTGGATCCTAGCAGGGGAGAAACCACTTCAGTTTGTTTGGTTTGTATATGGAATAACATTTTTCTTGCCTTGGAATACTTGTTTGTCATCACTCCCCTTTTGTGTTTATGTTCTGCTTGGAAATAGCCTCCATGCTGTATATGCATTTGCCAGGATGTGCACATAAACAATGTTCCATTATGGGCTGCTCTGCATACTCCTTATTTACACCATATACATTCACCAGTAAACACGGTGGGGAATGGCAGAGAGCAAACTCTTCGAGGCCCCTTTTTTTCAGTTAGTCCAGACTTTCTGCCATATGCTTGCTGAGGTCCCACTTCTATTCATGTTTTTATTAGGTAGAAAAAAAGTGTCCAGACTTCACACAAAGCAGCTTTTGTGTTCTCTGTCAAAAAAAATCTTCTCCTATGAAATGTTGATAGAAGTATCCAGAGCCCTTGTGGGTGTGCAGAGTTTGAATAGGCCTGTGGTGAAAGCATGGGAGGGGAGAGCAGGGGAGCTGGGGTATAATTTTTGCTTTTTGTGTGCCGTGAACGAATATCACTTAACTTTCTTTTTCTCTAGTTTTCTGTTTGGCAGCCAGGGTCGTACCCATCATCTTGAAGCTTGTTACAAAGGTGATGTTTAAAAGTTTTAAACTCTTTCAGAATTTTAGCTGGAAGGGATGAGAAAGGCAAAATATTGTGTAGTGTACCATAAAATGGAAGCTTGGCTTAGAATATATGCTGTTTAGTAAAACTATAGAACCATGGAAAAAAAAGTGTTACAGAGGCATAAATAATTTTTAGGGACTCTGCACTTGAAAATGGTCAGATTAGATCTTTTTCTCATTGATTTTGTATTTGGTTAATGATTCCAGTTCTGAGATCATAAAGCTATATAAGATGTAAAAGATACGGGAAAATATCTTTAACCTCTACATTTAAACTATGTGTTTCTTTTGACATTGAAATACTGCAATGACCTGGTAATGTTTTCCAATGTTTTAATTTTTGCTGATGTACAAAAATATCACAGAAGAGCTGATTCGTAATTATTACACATGGTATTGCATAAATTTCTTCCTAATTAAAAAGCTTCTAAATTCTGAATAATCAATTTATGAAGACATGTGGTTTTGACAAATTATACATTTAATTTCTAAAGATTTATTAGAAATTTGACCTCCAGCTAGTTAATTATGGTTATAGTACTGATGCAGTAATACTGGAGATTGATATAATGATATGGTTGCAAATTTATTTTGATATGGGCTACCTTAGTAGGAGGACATGGGAATACACCTATATTTTGCACCATCTTGTTTATGGTGCAGGGAGGCATTAGTTTAATGAAGAACACAAATATTTGATAGGTCTGTGTTGGCATTTATATGAAAAGGTGCTTTCAACAGAACATAAGCATGCTGAACTTGGTCCTTCAGGTTTTACCCTTTTAAAGGCTACATTTCCAGTGGTGTCAGTGATAGTTTTAAGTGAACAATGATAGCAAAATATTAACTTCTTTAAAAACTCCATAATACAAAATTAAATTGATTCTTCCTAATTAATTTTCAGATCACAAAATATTTCTGAAGTAGCTCTGATTGTACTAATCTCCCACCCACTATATTGGTAGTCCTAGTTTTGTGAAAGTCAGCAGCTAAGTAATTCAAGATGAGTTTTCAAGATATAATACAGGAAGCCAAATTAAATAGAATTTTAAATTATATCTTTCTATCCCATCTGGATTTGCAAGTGATGTATGAGAACCATAGAAAGAAAATGCAGATGAACTTTTAGGATGTGAAATGTTTAGAAAAGCAAGGCATATCTTAACCATGTAGACAGTCCTTTCAGTAACACGCAAAGGCTACCTGTTTTATTAAAGCAACTAAAAAAAAAAGAACTTTTAACAGGACTATGGTTTTTTCTGACGGGTCTGAATGGGAACTTAGAAGCTGCTGCTGAGCAGCAATTTTACTTCACGAAGAGATGTTGGTGGGAGGTGTGTGTTGTAGGACCTGCTGTGTGTGAGAATGGTGGGTGGGGGAAGAGGAGCAGAAGATGACCTGGTTCAAGGCTTTTCTCCTCTAACCTTCAGGTGAGAGTGTCCTTGGGTCTTCCGAGTAAAGGAAAGTTATAGTCTTACCCTGCTTTTCTGAATTGGAGCAGTGTCATTGGTGCCTGCCTTTCCAAGCATTGTTTAATGCCCAATCTACCATGAGTCCAATTCTGCCTGTACAAAGAAAGGAGAAAACACACAGAGCTCATTTACTGTGACCAGAAGACAGTCAAAAGTAAGTGTAATGTCACATCAGCCTGATCTCTTATTTTCTCCTCTGGAAACTTAGTATCTCCTTTTTCCTAACAGTATGCATCTGTGGCTCAAAGCACTGAAGTGTGACCACACCAGGGATGCCCTGAGTGAGGACATCTACCCTTCCGGTCCCCAGGGACCATCCAGCTCTCCTACAATGGAGAAAATACTGTAGCTGAATTATAACATTTTAAAAATAGAGAACTTTAGGAGCCTTGTCTTAGATATTGATTTTTTTAGATTCGAACTTTGTTATTTCTGATAACAAGAAGAACATGAATAGTCCTATGCTAATGGTATCTAGTATTTGTGCTTACATGTGATATGTACACACCAAAGTGTAATGCAGTTCTAAAAACAAAATAGAGAAATTGCTGTGATGAAATAAATAGACGTTCCCAAATTCATCAAATTATTTGATGTCAGTAATTAGAAAGGACTATTAGAGGAAAACCAACTAGTATTATAAGATTTGCAGGAGTTATTTCAGAGTTTACAATAATTAACCTGTACAATTCTGAATGAAAGCAACACATTCTCTGTTGGTGAAAAATTATCTTTTAGATTAATTAAGTACTATCTGTGCCAGCTGAGGACTCTTTAATTCTTCAGTAATTATGTAGTTAATGAATCTGGGTGAGAAAGACCACTGGAACTTGATAAATACAGTCTGGATAGGGTCCCCACAGACTAAGCATGAACTTTTTGGTGAGAAATACATTTTGTGTTTTACATATGTCACAAAACCTAATGATATAAAATATAATTTAGACTGATGTGAACTCCCTGCATCCTCTGTTCATTGTACCATCAGTATCCTGTGGTGAGTCAGATAGCTTTGCTTTTACCCTGGTAGCACTCATTTTTTTTCCAAACCATTTTTGCAAACCTATGAAATTATTTTGTAGCAGGTGAAGGAAAAGGTCTCTTAAATCATTCCAGGTATGTTAGCTGGGAAAGGGTTAATTTGCCCTCAGGAGTTGCTATGTAACTGAGTCCTGCTGGGAGAGTCAGGGTTTCCAGCCAATGGGACTCACCCCTACAATACAATGCATCTATCTTGTGTTTCTTACTTGTTGTCAGTTATTGGAGTTTTTCCTGAACTGGAATTACACTCCTGCTCCTTTCATACTCTCCCACTGAGTCTTAAATAATTGTATTCCACACCAAAGTCAGAAAATAACAGTGCAATGGTGTGCTTTTATCCCTGAAAATGTTACTTTGGACAACTTTGAGTTGTGTACAGAAAGCTCTCTCATGCAGCAAAACTAGGAAACTTTTAAGATAAGATTTCCCAAAGAACTTTAGGGTATAACATGCTTTGGATTGCTTTTAGTCTTCCTGAAAGCCTTCTCCTACCTTTGTGTTCTCACCTGTTCAGTCTTCAGCACATTTTCTTGTGCAAAGAGCAGAAAAATGTCTCAACCTTAAACTGTTCCTTCCTGCCTAAGGCATTTCAAGAAGCGAGTATTGATTTTCCCTGCATCCTGATTAGACTCTCTCCTTAGCTATTCCTCTTCTCTAAGGCCACTCAAGGCTTGAGGGCTGAAGCATGAATTCTTTAATTTCTCCTTTAGAAGAGCCAGGTGTGTTTTCTCAACTAAAGCAAAGTCTCTGTGGTTGTGCCAATATATTTGTATGGAAGAGGTGGCACTTCTGAGAGGTTTTTTTTTGTTGTTGTTTTATTTTTTCTTTTTTTTTTTTTTCCCCTGGAGGAGATCCACCCACAGTCCCTTTGAAGGCTACTGATAAGATGAGGGAAAGACTAAACCTAGCCTGTAAAAACACTGCTTAGGAATCTCTGCTTTGGCTGTTGGGCTCTGATAGGAAACAAGTGAGTGGAGTGGTATCTGTCAACATGTCATTCAAGTCTCAGTAAGTTTTACACTTCACTTAGATCTTTGTGCCTCATTTTTTCCAGTGAGGTTCTGTCTGATAATTTGTGTTGGCAAAGCTCTTAGCCTCCCTTGCATGCTTATGAAGTTCTACCTCTGAGTGACATCATGTTCCTGCATTGTTCAACTAGCAGTATAGGCTTTATTGTCAGTGGTATGCCCTTCTGCTCTTAGTAAGTCTAAAAAATAAAATTAAATTTAAAACCTAGCAATTTTTAGACAAATTTAAGAATGCAACAGGTGGATCTTTAACTTCTCTAAGGTTTTAATTAGTATATATGCACCAACTTGTTGTTTAAGATCTGACTGGGGATAAGAACTTGCTGTACTTTTTAAGGAGAATTGCAACACATTTCTCAGGATTAAGAATGTGCACATGCATTTCTTGTAACTAAAGCTTCTCTAGATTCAGGCTTACATTATCCATCCAACAATCTTGATAATTCCTTGAAAGAGCTTGGCCACAACCCTGTCTTTTGGTGTACCCTTTGGCATATTTCATGCCCAAGATGGAATGGATGAATGCAGTAAGGGTGACATCTCAAAGCCATTTGGAAAAGGACAGAACACACATCCTTCTTCCTATGTCTCCATATGAAGTCGAGTAAATCTGTTTTTCTAATAGTCTGATGACAATACATGGAAGATCAGTGTCTCATGAATGAGAAGCCTGTTCTTGAGGATGCTTGCTCAAAACTGTGATTGGATTGAAAGAAGTGGTTTCTTTCAGTGAGATAACAAGGTCTGTCTAGAACTTTTCAGTCAGAAGAAGGGTCAAGATACCCCAATGAAGAGTTTTGGTCTAGTTTATGCAAAACTAGTTTGTTAGTTTTTTATATCTGTCAAGACTCATATGCTGAGGCACCATGACATGCTTAGAGACCAGCTTGCATGTCCACTGCTATATTTGGACTAAAGGTCCCAAAAGGGCAAGAAATCCATGATACTGCACAAAGCCTGGGGCAGTATGGTGTTCACCACCACAATATCTAACTGCACCCCAGCTCTGTAAGTTGTCTTTGATTGAAGCATGTGTGTCAGTTGTGATTCCCTGAACATGGACATAATATGTGTGGACATTCAATCCCTTCTGTGGTTCAATATGGGAGTCTTGCACACTTATGGGAATTTGCAGATCTATTTAATCATGTGGGACTAGCTTAATGAAGCAGCTTGGGACCATGCATGTTTTTCTTTGTTGGCTTAAATTGCACAAGTGAAGTAGAATTTGAGGAATGCACTAAAGAACAATTTGATAAGTATATTCTGGTAGAGTTTGAAAACCAGGAAACATCTTGTGAACATTTCAGACTGGCTGTCATTGATGGTGCCATTGCTTGTTCTGAATGCAAGTGAGGTCCAGCCCAGCCCGACGTTTCCTGAGATCTCATCTATATTTGAATGTTACATTGGTATAACAATATAGGGTGAGGAAGCAGTTGTTCCTTTTTGAAAGAGTTTACCTGTTACAGCCCATTTACTGTAGTATAAAAGGAATATACAGAATCCCTTACCTGCTCAACAGTAGTTGCACTATAATGAACTGTATGCTTGTAAAACTGACCCCATTAGTAAAGTTTACTTTTCAGGCTACATCAATAAAGTTACAGTGATAACAGTGTCCCTCAGAGGACATGTGCCCTCAGTTAATTCCCACATTATTGATGGCACATGTTTAACAAAAGAAACCAGATATTGATTTGCTAAATATATAGGTATGTATTTATATTTTATATATTATATTTTTATATTTACCCAGTTTCTGGGTAATTCTACCTCATTTACAGCAAAAATATACACAGGCTATTCCCAAACAGCAAGCACATCTGCATGACAGAAACAAAGGTGTGAAAGTACAGTGCATTAGGGCAACAGGCAGAGTGGAGGTGTTGGCACGATGATCATCATTACCAGGAGATTTCAGGCAATGTCACCACATTGTCATTGCTGGCATTACCTCTGCTAGCCAGGTAGGTATGCCAACACATTTTCCAATCACCCCTTCATTCTTCTTTCTAAGATACTAGAGGTAGGATACTGGGCTGTTCTTTCAGTGTTTGATGCACGTTTGGAAACCAGCTAAGTGGGAACTGGATTGTCTTTAATACAAATGTCAAGCTGCCAAGTGTGGACCTATTGCAGTTTACACTCATGGCATAATCCAGTCCCACCTGCACTGGGCTTTATGTGGCTGGAGCTCTGCTCAAGTGTGTTTCAGCCATCTCAGGCTTCTGCCATCCCTTTTTATGGGTGTCCTTGTGCAGTGCAGGAGCACAAGCCTTAAATGCTGCTCAAGTCTGACTTAAATGAAATAGGGCTTGGGTAAGGTTAGTCTTTGTTAGGATATATATGTATGTATTGAGCTGGAATTCCAGTCACTGCTTAGTAACTTTGGTCTTTTTCTGGAAGAAAGCCATCAGGGCTAACTTTTCATCAAGATTTTAAGCTGCAATTAGTGAACCTGTAGAAGGAGTACACTTGTCCCAATTTATATGCTGATTCTGGTTACAGCTGGGGTGGTAAGATGACTATGTAAAATGCCTATAGAACTATAAATGGGAACTCCCATTTATTCTGCATGTTCTTGGATTATTTATTTATACATTCTGAAACACCTTTCAGAATATCAGAACATCAGGAAATACTATCTTTTTTCAGGTAACTTTCTTTTTTCTACCTCCTTAAAAAAGGCAGAAACAAAGTAGTTACTTGAACAACCTTTTTGAATCTCTGTTTTAGTTTTAATGGAGCTCTGTGCTCTTTCACCTTCAGCCAACCCAAAGGATATTCAGCATATAGGAAACTTTATTGTTAGTAGTAGTATTCTCTGCAGTTTAATATTCAGCATTTCTACTTACTCTTCTGCTCTCTCATATATCTTGATTCTGCTTAGATTTTATAGATGTCCCAACCTTCATTCTCCCTGGATTATATAATGCAATGTGTCAGTGCCATGCCAGGCACTCCAGTTACCTCAGGATTTCCATTATATTTCTATGTTTTGACGGATTTATAAGCTAACAGTAAAAATATCTTTCTTGGCTAAACCTTGAAACAGCAGTATCTAGTCATTTAAAAACAAAACAAAATGAAGTAAACTTTTTTCCCTCACTTCTTTTTTTTTTTCTGGCAACCATTTAGCAGTGGTGTTTGCACTGCAGGATCCTCATAAACAGCAAGTGTAGATTTGGTATATAGACAGTGTTTAATCAAATAATGTTCTTTTCTTTTTATATCCTTCAAAAATGCATGTTGTTCCCTCTTCATGCATGTGATGTCATTGCCTCTTTGCCAGCCTGTCAGGAGCCTCCAGGCATCAGCTTTTGGGGCCCCAAAAAGGTGCAGTTTGGTCTTTCTCCTTCCAACGTGGATTAGTTTTACTGTGGGGTGTTTTTTTTTTGTTTTTTTTTTTTTTTTTGGCTGTTTTTTAAAAGTTATCCTTCTTGTTCTCAAAGCTTAATAACTTACTATCTACTTCTGTGTAGCTATGAATTTATCACAATCCAAAAAGACATTGGCTATATAGGACTATCTAGAACATCAGGGCTATTACCAAAAAAAAAAAAAAAAATTGGAACGGATATTAAATCTCATGCTTTAATGTTTAAGTGATTTGCTGTTAGAGAATAGGCTATTAGGGGACCTATTTGTGAGTTATACTTCACCAATCACTAGAGATTCCTGTATTTTCCTTAGAAAGATCGAGTAGCAGTCACTTTTAGAATTGATTGTTGAGCCAAATACACTCCCAGTTTTATCATGTAGGGCAGTTCTCCCCCAGCTCCAGGCCAAAGGATTGTATGGATTCTAAGAAACATGGTTGTATGCTCAAGTTTGTAGAGATTAATTATTTCTATAGCCTTTAAGTTAAGCAATCAGCTTTAAAGGCATCTTTACAAATGCATATCCACTGATTAAAACAGACAAAACCCCTTTATCAGTTAGTGATTTGCAAACTGGTTGCATGTCTGAGTTCCGGGTCTGGAGATGACTAACTCTGCTTTTCTCATCTAAAATAAAATACTGCTCTGCACTGAATTGTCTTTCGCCAATTGCTGTTATATTTCAGGCCTGAAAGAATTCTTCCTCTTAGTGTAAATTCCTGTTTCGGTCATTGCAAGCTGTGCATAGTAGTATATACCAGACCGAAGAAACCCTTTTTTTTGCTTAATTTTACTGTATTTCATCTTTTTTTCAATGTCATTTGTGCCATTTCATGCCAGTAATTTTACTATTTTACTTTCTTCAGGGCAATTCTTGCTCACAATTGATACCCATTTCCTAGGACTACCTTAGAGTTTTAAATATTCAGCCATTCTCTTGTGACCTAGTGATTTTCTTCCCCATAATCTTTTGACATCATTCATGTGCTCAAGACATGAAGAAAATATCCTTCAACACTAGAAACTACAAGTAGTGAAGGGGGAATTCAGATTTTCCGATTTTTCAGATTTGTATCACCAGTTGGGGGAAGGGAAAAAAAAACTGCCTAGGCAGGCAAGTACTGTTTCATATTAACATCTATCGTCAATGAAGAGGTAAAAATCAAAGCCCCTGTGTGTGAGGCAGGGTTAGTGAACTGCCAGTGATTCTCCCAGCAACTGACACAAAGGAATCTGTGAGTATCAAAGCTGAGGCAGCAAGCTTAGTGTCAGCTCTTGCCTAGGGAGTAGAAGAAAACATCACTTTGTCTCTGCTTTCACTGCTTAAACACACACATCATTCACTAGTAACCATTTACTCTGCTGTCAAAACTGTTTCAAGAGAGTGCTACATTTGATTAATAGTAAAATGCATGCAAAAGAGAAAAAAAAAAGTCTGCTTCCCCCGAGGTACTTAGTTGGGGAGAATTTCTGCATGCACTTCTTAATTTTTCCATGCTATAAATATGCCTGTAATGTTCCAGAAGTGCTCTGTTGCTTCTAGTAAAGTAATTTTTATTAGAGAGCCTGGTGCACTCATCCTAATTCTAGTTAATGCTCTCTCTCTCTCTCTCTCTCTCTTTCTCAGTGAAGCACATTATGGCATCCTCAGCCTCTTATACTAACAAAAAAGTGACCAGCACTACCATGTGTGCAGTACATGATTCATAGTGCTGCTTTCTGAATTGTCCAGTGGGTAATTGCAGTACAAAAACCAGAGAAACAGATGTAGACCCTAAACCTTGGCTGTAAATTTTTGTTTTATGATTATGGGTTTCAAATGTGCTATGTCACACTGACAAATATACAGTAACACCAGAGGAAATAGATTTCTGACTTGAACTTGTGCTTTTTATTTCATTTATAGCTAAGAATATGTTTATTGTAAAGTTTCTGCTATCACAGTCTGAGAGAAAACAGATCAAAGCACTGATGTGAAACCACAGTTTCTTTGCATGGACCAAGTCAAAGATATTGGAGAGTTGTTGCCTCCTCGCACCTCTGTGGGTGCTGGGTAGGCATTTAAAATATGTGGCAACACTTAAGGTTTTGTTACATTTGAACTAGAGGACTTATTAGTTAGCACAATAATTATGATTAGTCCTGATCTAAATTAGAAAATGCTCCCGACTTTATGAATGTAGCTTGTCCTGATACTCTGTTGAAAAAAAACAAGTATTGTGCTATTTCAAAGGGAAATATGAGATGCATAGGTTACTGTATTGTAGAAATAGTGTGTGAGCAAACCATTGGGCTATTTGAGGAATTTTTAAATTACATGTGCGTTTAGTAATAAATATAAGCATTAGTGCAACTATTATTTGTAATGCAGCATGAGGAGCTACCTGGCTCATTTTGATACAGTGAGAAAAAGCAGCATTTTTCCAGTTCATACACACTTAAGTGTCCCTTCCTGACATTTACTTTCAGAAGTTGCCACTCTACATTTTGAGGTACAACTGACAGGTATTATTTTTGAATATGGTATTATAAGACTGCTAATATGATAAACATAACTGTACTTCTGTTTGTCTGATTCTGTTTACTTTTAACTCACATATGCAACATGTTTTTCTTGGCATAAGCCTAAACTGTTCCAAGAACTCTGATCCACACAAAAAGCTGTTTTCTCCCTAAATTGGAGACTGAAAAAAACATACTGTGTTTTGTGTCGTCCTTTCCAGTTATTTTTGTGGTGATACATTACGTATTCCAAATTTCTCATGCATCCTGTGTTGTCTGGTTAGAAAATAACTGTCTGTTAATTTAGCTTTGCAATTCCAAACAAAACTGTAGCAATTTAGCCAGCCAAGATTAAAAAAAAAAAAAAAAACCAAAAAAAGTTTAGCCACTTTTCCACTTGGCTATTTTAATGCAACAAACACTATTTTGCTGTGCTGAAATAGTTTAAACAAGCCTTCCCTGAAGGATGGCTTTTTCAGTAAGCGTATGCTGTGCATAAATTTTAGATTAGAGAGTGTCAGGGGCTTCTTCAACTCCAGGAGTTCAGGCTGGGGGAGGACACCCCAAAGGGCTGAGAAAGTCCTTAAAAAGTCCTTTAAAAAGATGCTCTTAAACTCCAGCATTTGTAACTCTTCTGCCTGAAGGGAAGAGGGAAAGAGAGGCTGCCTGCTGCAGGGACAACTACAGCTCTCCCGTTGAGGGGGGAAGGAGGCTAAGAAAAGCTTTTGTTTTAATCTCTTCAAAAGGATTCGCTTCCAGATTGAAGCAGGTCTTTTTGCTGGCCGCTGTTTTTTAATGTGGGTATATCAGTTTCACGGAACAAGTGTGTGTGCTGTGTGGGGGATTTGTTTTGTGGTTTGGGTTTTTTTTTTTTTGGTAAATTCTTGAATCTGTGTGAAAAGTTTTGTTAATACAATCTGCAGGCATTGTCAGAGAGCTTTCGGTTCATCAAAGGACTTTTTGTGGAGAGGGGACACCACATCCATTAAAGTGGCTGCGCAGGTCCCAGGGTGAGTCTCTCTCCAGCATTTCTTTACGGTCGCCAGTGGTGTGCCATGCCTGCTCAGTGTGCCCCTCTCTGCCCGACTCCTATCTTGGGCTTTGCAAGAAATAGGCAATAATCAAGCGTTCGTTTTCCAGTTTCTGCTCTTGAGCTTGCTTTGGAGCGGGGAAGCAAGGCTCCTGTGTGCCTTGCTCCTGGATGATGCTCACTGCTGGGGCTGAGGTGGCTTGGCTTATTCATTTAAAATTAAAGCATGCATGTGGCTATTGAGCTCATGTCCTTCCCACTGGGGCGGAGGGAGAGTCAATTTTTAAATTATCCATAGGAATAAGAACTGGTGGAAGCCTCCATGGAGTCTTTCTTGGTGGGCAAGATTTTGGAGAACGTAGTTACCTACCTAAAAAGCATCGAGCTCCCTGCTGGCTTCACGCGCACAGGGCTGGCAGTGGCTTCGTGGCCACAGCCTCGGGACGCCTTTGACACCTAGACCGGCCATGAGCGAGGGCTGTCGGCGGTGTGGCTGAGCACGAACCTCAGCGGGTGTGAGCAGCCCCTTGCCTTCGGAGCGGCTGCGAGGGCTTGGCCGGGGCGCCCTGCCCCAGGGAGGTCTCCCCGCTCAGCACCATGGGCTGGGTCCTGTTCCCCAGGGATTAGCTCGTGGCCTTTCTCCCCTCCCGGGGAGCTGGGGCTCATTAGCCCTCTGAAAGGCGATACGGCCGCTCCGGGGCTACACGAGCGGCCCCAGCCCCTCTCTGCTAATCAGAGACAGGCAGGACCCGGCGGCGGCGAGGCTGGGGAGGCAGAAGAGGGGATGCGTGGCCGCTTCCTCCCCTGGGCTCAGTCGTGGGGACAGACCCTCCCGGGCAGTGCCGCATCTGACCAGTCGGGGAAGCCAGGGAGCGCTGGGTGACTTAGGAGCTGGGGTGAGGGATGGATGGTGCGGAGAGATGGAGCCTGGCCGCCCTCCCCGCCCAGGAGCCCCTGAGATTCCCCGCTGGGAGTGCTGCTGGCACCGGCCGCAGTGCCTGCGAGTGGTGTTGAGCGGGGTCCCCGCGGGTGGCACCGAGCGGGTCCCCGCTGGCGTGTGCCGGGACAGCGCCGGGATGAGGCTGCTCCCGAGCCCGGCCCGCCGGCCCAGCAGCTGGGGCGAAGCCGCGTCCCTGGCTGTGGAACAGCGGCAGCGCCCGCGCCTCGCTCGTGGCCTCTCCGGGGAGGAAAGGAATGTGTGTGTGTGTGAGGGAGGGGGGCACAGAACTTTCAGCAAATTGAGCTGGAATTTTCAAATTCTCCCCTCCCCGCAACCGCTGAAAACACTGCTTTTTTTATTCCCACCCCCTTCCCCTCCCCCTCGTTGCTGTGTTTGGGTTTTTTTTTTTTTTTTTTTAATTACTTTATTATTTCGGATCTTTTTGTAAGTTGCGCTCCCCGTCCGCACCCGCCCGCTCGGCGGCCGCGGGGCGACTCCGGCAGGGCTGGGGCTCGCCTTTGCCTGCCCGCCCGCCCGCCTGGCTTTTTTGCAGGGCTGCTGGGAGTTGTGAAGGCGTGTGAGAATCCTGGGAGCTGGTGATGTCAGACCGCTTGGGTCATTTGAAGGTTAGCAGCCTGGGAAGGGTTCACGGAAAGTTCACTCGCATATATTAGGCAATTCAATCTTTCATTCCCTGTGACACAAGTAGTAGGAAGTGAGCTGTTCAGAGGCAGAAGCATCTATTCACGGCCGAGGGGGATCCCGAGCCTCCACCGGAGCTGTTTTATCCCGGGGAGGTGGGCGATTGGCACGGCGTGGGACGCGGCGCACACCCGGCGAGCGCCTCAGGAGCTGGACTGACTTTCAAGAAATTTTGGGGGGAAATTGATGGTAGCTAAAACTTGGAATGCGGCTCGCATCCCCCCATCTTGCTGGATTGGCTGGGCAGCCTGGAAAATGGTAAATGATCATTTGGATCAATTACAGGCTTTTAGCTGTGTTGTCTGTCATAATTCATGATTCTGGTCTGGGAAAAAGACCAACAGCCTACGTGCCAAAAAAGGGGCAGAGTTTGATGGAGTTGGGTGTACTTTTATGTGCCATTTTCCTCCACACCTAGAGGAAAGCACTTTTGCAGGCATTCTGTGCAGGGGGAATCATGTTTGACTGTATGGACGTTCTAGCAGTGAGCCCTGCTCAGATGCTGGATTTCTACACTGCGAGTCCGTCTTCCTGCATGCTCCAGGAGAAGGCTCTCAAAGCATGCTTCAGTGGATTGGCACAAACAGAGTGGCAACACCGGCACAGTGCTCAATGTAGGTCCCAACTCTTATTTTTCCACTTTAAAGCAATTACTATTATTTTAATTGTTGTTATTGTTATTTATTTAATTTATTTACTTGCATGTATTTAAAAAAGAAAGACTAGTAATTAAGTGAAGAGGTAATGAGGGGTGGGGTGAGTTTTCGTGCAAAATGTGCTTTGCAAGCTTTTTTTTTCTCCTTTTGGCAAGAAAGGAAAGAGGAAAGAAGCACCGGACTTCTTTCTGTTTATCCCTCTCATGTGGCATATTGATCCTAACAACAGTTGTGGAGCCAAACAGGAACACATAAAATCGTAATGTAATACAGCAAATACTTGCAAAACTCCAATCAGTGAAAGACGAATTTACATAACATCTCTGTGGTAGCTTCCCCCCCCCCCCCCCTTTAATCTAATTTTGTAGCATATTTGCTAATCAGGATGCATGTTGTCTTAAAGTGCATTTTAGCAGAGCAGCCAAGCAATTAAAATGTTGATCTCTACAGTTCTTGCAAAGATTTGGAACTGCAGTGGGTAGGTTGCCATTCCAAAAATCAGACAGTAGTTATAAGTTTCCGAAGAAAAGGCAATATTTCTTTGTACTGACCTTGCTGCCACCTTTCTTCTTCACTTTGTTGCTCTAAGAAGTTGCTGTTTTGCTAGAAAACTACTTACTGTGAACACCCTTTGAGTTTAACCATCAATTATTTCTATACCTTGAGATTCAGACAGCGAAGCACTGTTAACAGAGGAGTGAGGGTTAGTGGTAGGACATTCTGAAAATGTGTTACTATGTTATAGGGTCTTCATTTGTTGCTGAAATATATAGATGATAAACAATAGCAGTATTTTAACACCCCAGTTTCAAGTTTGAGAAATGACAAAAAGTGCAGAAAACATCACCTTATACTATGCTTAAAAGCTTGCAGGATGCTTCACTGCTCTGACAGTGATTTAGATAAATGACTTGGCTATCTATCAAAATGTTTTTAGCACGCTCTCGAACACTTCAGTACACCATTAACTGCATAATGCTGTTGGAAATTTCTGTTTTGCGGTATGTTAAAAAGTTAACTAGGAATTAGAAGAGTTCTCCCTTCGACATTTCAAAGGGGTGGAGTAGGTAATTGAAAAATAAATTTAAGAGTGTTTGGTGAAATAGTGTTTCACTCAGCTCAAAAGTTTTCAGACACCATATGACATTTGTGTGGGTTGGGTAATGAAAACAGAATTGTAAAAATCAGTGACTAGTGGCCTACAGCACTGCAAATGTTTTGATGTCTTTACAATTAAAAGGAGACTGCGAAGTTCAGCATGGGATATTTATTTTTTTCACACTGTTTTCAAAATGCTTCAAACAAAATATGAAACAAAGCTTTTACTTCAAAATAGTGTTACTAGCTATGGGAGAGCTTAAGTTAGCAAAAACAAAAATCCAAACCAGATGTTTTACTAAAAATGTGGTTTTTTTCTTCCATGGTTTAAACTTTAGTATAACTTCAGTGGTGATATTGCGGAAACTTGGAATTAAATAAACTTTCCTGGAGTAGGAAGCATATATACTGTCATTAAAAGCTTACACTTGCAAAATATTCTTTAAATAACTCCTGGCTTTAAAATGTCCTGCTCTTTCTCTTGTATGTTGTTAATACCTAGAAGCAGGATTCTTAAAAACAAAATATATGGTGTTTGTTCTTGGGCAAGTTAAACACAGGATTACCCTTATCAGAATGGAATGAGTGGTAAATATGTCATTTGCTTAGGGTCTGTGATAAGAGACAAGTGTTGATAACAGGAAAGTTTAGCTAATCAAAGAAACTCATATTAACAAGGGTAAATAAAAATACAGGAAAATGCATTCAGGAATCCAATCTTGTAACTTCATATGCAGTAGGATTAATCTTCACTTCATAGGAATTTAAAATCGGGTCGAAACCTGAATACAGTGGCTATAATTTGAACTGTGAAAGTTAATGGTATAGAAATGTGGAAAAACAATTTAGTTAGAGTCCAAATTAAGATTTCTGTTTGAAACCTTAGAGCAAATTTTGTTTTCAGTTTTGAAGAAAGTGTAAGCAGTTTATGCATGAGTAAATATATAAACGAATTATGAAATACTAGAATTGTCTCAAAGGTTAAGATTTTTATCTTGCATCTCATGAAAATATAACAGAACTAGAAATTTTGTGGTCCAGAAAGCTATTAATAGTTTAAAGATTGGTCCAGTGCTTATAAACACAAAGATAACAATGTTCAATTCTACCTCTAGCATTTCCTGATTCTCCATTTTTACAAAGACCTCTGTGATTTGATGCAATGTAATGTAATAATAATCAAATTTTGTAATTGTTAGAATTGTTATAGAGTTTTTTAGGTCTAATTTGTTGTTTAATTTTTGGCTCTGCAAAAAAATCCAAGCCAGTACACCTGCAGCCGTTGCCTTAGGCCTTAGAAATATGGCTTTGATAGAGCTGTGATTGTAGAGTAAAAGGTAAATGGTTGTTGAGGGAATAGTACATGGATAGTACAAACTCAGAGCAGGCCAGTAACAATCTCAGACAGCATCAGCGTTTCAACTGAAATGCTGGCAAAATTGGCCATTGCAGGGTTTAGGGCAGAATGCTGTAGGTCTCCAACTTCAGCACATCTTCCGTACGTTAATCCTGTTACAATTCACTAAGCTAGTGCACTCCTGCAGCATCATGAATTTTCTAGTCCATGAGGGTCTGCAAAGTAAAAATAGAGGATAAGATGCAACCCAAACATGACCTTTACTTGTGTGGTATTTTTTTTCTCTCCACTGTGGGAGGAAAAACCTGCCCTGTGTTTGTAACACAACTGTTAGCCACTGCATATTACACGGTGTGTTACAAGAATACAAAAAAAAACCCCGACTTTGCACTCATATGAGTTTATGTTTTATGTGGTTCTAGTTATATTGTTGTAGATTTAAAATGAGATTATTTGTTTGCAAAGAAAATTGTGGACTCAGAAATGAGACTAGAACCAACTTCACTTTTAATCGTAATTTGTTCTCACACCTTTTATTGTAAGATAAAAATCAGGTCGGCATAATTAAATTACACAAGCATAGTTCTTAAGAGGATAAAAGAGTTAAGATTGTAAGAATGAGTAATTTATAGTTTCTTAAGTAAGTTAGAATATTCTGTTCTCTCCTAGTGCAGTGGCAGCAAATACTGAGAGAAAACCAATAACTTTTGGTGAAACATGGGCTAACTAAATACTGCGGAAGTGGGAACAGGACAGGTCCTGAGACAGGAGCTGCAAAGAATAGAGATATGACCTTGGAAAAGCCTATTAAAAACAGTCTTCATTAGTCTTCATTAATTAAACAGGCAAAAAAACAAATGAGCAGGCCCAAAACAAGAGTAAGTTTGTTTGGCATTATGAAGTGTTTTAGCTAATTATATCAAGTAGATGATTACGGCCTACTGCATTTCCTTAGGGTTAGAAGCATACAAAATTTGATGAAGTCAAAAGTTACGGATATGGCAGCAGAACACACTGGGATGTTGAGGCTTGCATAGTATACAGTTCTTATTTCAGTTTTGTAGGAAGCGTTTGCCTACCTGAGCTAGCGGGTATTAACTTTCAGAAAGTTCATGAAGATGGGACTCCTGAAAGCATGCGTTTTCTTTCAAAATTCTGGATTATTGCGAAGTTTGGGTTACGTTCCCATTCTCTGCAAGCACTGGAAACATCTGTGTTCCACCAAAAAAAAAAAAAAAGCTCACTACTTTATTTTCTTTCATCTTTCTCAATTAAAAAACAAACATTTTGAAGTGAAGGACTTGTAATCTGCATTCCCAAGTATCAAATTGCTGCAGGTGTGTTTGCTAGTGCCCAGAAGGCAAGATCTGTTTGAACCAGGTTATTTTCTTTGAAGTTCATCTATAAACTTTACAGCTAAATGGCTAGGACTGATTTGCTTAGGGATAGAGTCTTTGTTTAAATTTTTATACGTCTAGCTTAATGCTCTGAAATATGTGATGAAAAAAAAAGGTTTGTTTCTAATCCATTTCATTAAAAAAACCAAAAATGTGTGGGGATATTTTTCTTTAAAAATAACTGAAAGGGGAAAACTATTCTCTACATAGGCTGTGATGCAGTTAGTCTGATTCGGCTGCTGGCACAGGAAAACTAATGGACATGCACCTCTGTCAAAAACTCCTGCAGACAAAAATGATGAGAGGCTTTCGCTGGTGAAGTCAGGGTGGGATAAGCTTGGAGGAAAAGCAATGTATCTTTGGGTGACTCCCTGCTTGCCTAATGAGTCTGTTCAGCAAAGGTGCAGCTTGTCAGAACAAAGCAGGCTTCTGAGGCGATGCCTTGAAGAGGGTTACGGTGAAGTTAAGGAGTTGAAAGGGGGAGATAGTGTTTCAGACAGCGAAGTTAGTCATCCTCACATCCAGTGAAATCCCTGCTTACTGCTGAGCGCTTTTTGCTAACCGCGTGTGCGTCACGCCAGCCCCGCAGCCCGGCCAAGCCGAGGGCTTTGCTCGGGGGAGCGAGGCGCCCTGCTCGGCGGATTACGGTCCCACCTCCCGAAACACGCCGAGTGACTGGTTTTGCTCAGGTCTAATTTATATACCGCCCTTTACGCCGCCGATGAAGTGCGGCTGTGTTACACAGCCAGCATTTAGATTTGGGAGCGGGGCAGTGAAAGGGACATTGTGCTCGGGAGGACTGCTGTCCGCCGCGCTCGGCCACGCTATGCCCCATCCTATTGAGACCTCAAAAGCAGAGCACAGCTGTGATGAGTTTCCAGATCTGTTTGGCCGTGGGGACCGGCCCTGGTATGCGTGCGAGCCGGGGGGGAACATCCCTCTCCTGCCTGGGGGGCTGGCAGCAGCTTCTGAGCGCTGAATTTACAGGGGCGGGTGGCTGGGGCCAAATTAGTTGTGGTTTCAGAGGGCTTTCCAGAGCTTTGCTAGGCTGTAGCACGCAGCCCCATGAGGAAGGATATCAGTTGATGTATAAAATGGCCAAGGAACTTCGGTAAATAGACTTTACCCTTCAAATCCAGAGGTCCTGGCAGCGGCTGTGCGGGAGGGTGGGGTTGTACTTTTCCCCTTCCTGTACTTGGACACTTTTGATTATCCAGACTTTCTGGGGCTGAGCAGGGCTGCCTAATAACAAAGCCTGCATAATATAATTGCCTAAATAGGCCTATTGTCCTTTTCAAGTCACTGTGCTGTGAAATCTTTCAACTTTTTGCTGAAAATGTTGCATCTCACATTAAGATGGCTTAGTGGCTGCTGCGAGGAGGGGATCCTTTACCTTCATTTCTCACTGCCGAGTGGTTGAGAGGCTGATTATATTCCTGCCCCCTGTTGATGTTTACTCCTTTTGGGAGGCAAGTATTTTAGCCCCTTCTGGCAGGGTAAACTGCCAAAAGTAATAGGTCTGGAAATACAAAACTATGATTGATTTTGACCTTTGCTCATGTGCATGAAGTCTGTCCCCATGCACTGTGACCCATGCCACTTCTTGCTGAAATCCAAGCCTTTTCAAACCAAACGGAACCACGAAAATACAAGCTGCAAAATGCTCAAAACTATTCTAAAGTAACAGAATAATTTTCTCTGTGCTTCAGGAAAAATATAGACAGGAGAGTAACAAAACTGGATTTTCTAGCAGGTAAACAAGGAGTAATGTCTTACTGCTGCCACCGTTTTATGAGAACCATATTCCAGGTATAAAAGAAACAATCTGATAAAATGTGGAAATTATTCTGTGCAGTTTTTTGGTCTCAGTAATCTTAGCTGTTCCTCCTAATTGTAATCTGTAAACAACTTGCATCTAAAACCAAGAGAAATGGATTTTAAACTGTCTTTTTAAAAATAATCTAAGGTCTGGGATTTTATTAATTTGTCGTTGTATGGGTAAATGTGTTTCAAAAGTTAAGAATGTCAGAAACAGTAGCCTAAAGTTAGCATCCTAAATTAACATTTCATGGCTTCATTTCCAAATATGCTGAGCATCTAGGAGCTCCCTCAACACTTTTTAAAGCAGGCCATATATTTGAATGATCAAATATTATTTAAAACCTTCATTTAATATTAAAAATGTTTACAGGACTCTTCCACTTCCCCCAGACATGAAAAAGTAATTCAGTGACAGTGTTCACAACATCAACAATAAAAATAGAGACACTTATATGACAAAGTAGGACTTGCTTATAAAAATATATTACTCTCTTTCCATAAATTTACAAATCAACTGAGTTTTTCCCTTGTATTTTGTCTGACTCATAGGTTTCTCTGATTCTCTGTTTGCTTCTCTGCCATAAAGTCTGCTCAGCAGATATTAATTGTGGTATAGATTTTAATAGCTAGATTATTGTCTTCATATACTCACTTATTTGCAGCTGCTCAGGATTGCTTTCCCAGTGGCAGCGAATTAATATGACTTTGGTCACTGTGCATTTTGCTTATTTGGGGGGGAGGGAGGAGGGGAAATCTAGATTTCTTCAGCTCGTTTTAGTAATCTGAATAGGAGTGTAGAACTTGCATCATGTGACAGGTCAGCTCACCAGCATGGGGTCCCTGTGTGAGAACCTCCCTTGTACATGACAATCTGATAAGGATATCATGTGGTTTAGAAACACATTCCCACAATGTTCACTTCTTTGTCCCTTTATTTGGCAGTGGGTAGGAAAAAAACTTTTAACAAACTAGTGCTAGCCCTTATATAACTGACCCCACTTTCTTTTAGTGCTCTGTTTGAGCCTTGAATCTTCTTCAAATACTTTTGTTAAGAGAGGTGGAAATATAATCCAGCAAGTCTGTGTTAAAGAATCCTAGACACAAAGTATATAATATACCTTCTGTTCCCCTTGGACAAGGTGATTTTTCTTCCCCCTGCTTATACCATATATAAACTGAATATTATAAAACTATGTAAGTTAAATATACACATGCAGGCTACACTTGTATAGGTTTAATAGGTTAAAGCTTGAATGAGTATTTATGAATTCTCAGAGTGCTTTGGATCTTCACCGCTAAGGACATGATTTTAGAGTCTATCCACAGTTTGTAAGGATTTCCGTTTTATGCACTTTCAGTGACTTATATTTTACCCTCTAAGTGCATCCCCTAAGAAAAAAAAAAAACAGAGAAATGTCTTGCAACAAAGAGATTTTTTTTTAGCAATGCTTAGTTTCTTTTAATGGTTTGGAGGATCTCTTTCCATTGAACCATAATATTTTTCTCTAGGCTCACATAGTATTTTTAGCAAGGATCTTTGAACAATAAAATGACAAATTAAGGATGTCTTTGTCTTTTACAGCTTTATCTAGTGAAGCACTTAAATGCACTCAACCCTCCACCCTCAATTTTAGTAAGAGTTTCAGAGACAGCGTTGTTGTATGACTGAGCCTTTGGTGTATTTGTGTACTGGTACTTTTAGGAAATACCAGCAAAAGTTCACATCACTGTGTTCTGGATTTTCAGCACAATATACATCCAGCATCTTTTCTGACTAAGAAAGAAGGATCAGTCTTCTTTTAAAGATGCATAGCAGAGATGTGGAACAATTAAACAGGTTGACCAAGGTTGCACCAACTGGAGACAAGAAACACAATTTGATTAACACAGATTTCCTTCAGTGGGTTCTTTGATTATAGAAAGCCATTTGTGCCTGTAAGATAGAAACAGTGGAAGAAATGGTTCAATTACTTCTTCCCCCACCAAAAAAAAAAACCCAACAAAACAAATTAAAAGAAAACCAACGAGAAAAAAAAAGCTCACCTCACCAATACCGTTAAAGAACACAAAAAAGTCTCTTCAATCGTCCAATTTTTTTTTTTTTTTAATATGAATGCAGCTTGAGGTAATTCCTGAAGTGGCCATTAAACCACTCTGCTGGTCCTCTCTGCCAGGCTGCCTGATGACACAGCAGCACATCATATAGAGGTATGCATCTCTTCTCCTATGAGAGGTCCTTCATCTTCCAGTCCTGTACCAGAATCACTCCTCTGCCAGCTGGTGACTGATACCAAGAGGATTTCTAGGTTCTTGTGTGATGAGTGAATGTGACATCATCTGAGTAGATTTAAGTATTTCACTTGTTCACAAATACCAGTTTGGGACAGAGGTGTTCCGGCGTGGCACAGCTGTGCCCTGGCTTTTGGGGGTCTCGGAGCCTCCAGCACTTTTGCTCAGGGAGTGGCCGCGGGCAGAGCCCGGGGCAGGAAACAGGCTTCTCTGCTACTTTAATTCCTCATCTTCTACTCAAAAACTCCGAAGAAGACCAGGGCTGCCTGTCTTTCCAAGACGAACATTCACTCTCCCATGAAGAAAAAGGAGTTGGAAAACTGTGTCACAGTGCCATCTGGCGATACCTGATACCCGGACTGCCCTTGGGCGACGGCTGTGGATCTACAAGGCAGATGTTCCCCCAGGACCTTGGTTTAGGCACAGGGAAACGCCTGTGCCCCTCTAAGCTCGACTCTCTCTCGGGATTTTGCACTCCTCTCTGGGTCCCAACTTCTCTACGAACTTTCCCTCCTTCACAGAGATCCGCCCTCACTGATCCACCCGCCTGCAGGTTTTGGCATAGGGCACAAGTGAAAGGACTGGCTAAAATGCCATGCATGGGTGAACTTTCTTATTGTTAAGATCAGGTCCTGAGCTTGGGGGTTCTTTCTTTGGTTTTAAGCCGTTATTGGTACTATTGCCTTTCAACTTTTGGTCTGAGGAGGTTTTTCCTTTCCCCCCTCATCTTGCAGAGCAATCCTTAGTATTGCTTTGTTGTTAACATAGCTCTTTTCATTCAGCTGAGGAAGAAATGTTATTAGTTACTGGGTGAGGGTATATGTCAAATCCTCATTAGAGGTTAGCTGGAAAGTCTTGGACTTTCTAGAGATCTTTCTGATTTCACTGCACACTTTGAACACTAAGGTGTAAAATGCAGAACAAATGGCAAATCACCTATGTCTTTCAATGTCTTTGATTAGGGAGCTAACAGGGCAAGCTACTTTTCCCAAGTCTTCATCCCCTAGTGAACCTCTGCCTTCCTCTCTCCGTTTGGAGAGCACATTCCAGCTGTGTTTTTCTAGTTGCACATATAGTCACATGCTATGCAGGTTAGGTATGTGAACTGCTCATCTTTCTATGCTTTGTGCCTATTGCCACATTCACTTCTCTGACACCACACCAAGAAGCATCCATTATCTCCCTGAAGTTTCTGAAAAGAAGCCTTCAGCTGCCTGCAAGAAGTCAGAGCTGACTCATATCCTCCTGTGTTGTTTTTTTTTCCTCTTCCTTATCCAAAGCCTTTCCTTTCTCTGTGTTTTGGTGAGGTTCTGCAAGATTTTTGTGGTTAAAGCATGAGCTGTGTGTTAGGATGCACTGCATGTCTAGAGGTAGTTTGGGCAAATAGCTGTTTCCTTCTCCCTGAAATGGAGTCCATTATGAACACTGCAATTTTTCACCTTCACCAAAATATGAAAGCAGAGCTCAGTTACAGCGTGGTACACTGGCACTGCCCAGCAGTACTGTGTTTGTTATGCTTTTGCTAACTTGAATTTCTGTGCAGATCAAGAACAAGAAAAAGAGGTTAGGAAGGAATGACGCAATCAAATGAGATTAAATCAGAGTATTGGTTTCCTTGGAACACATATTTGGCTCTTTATCAACAATCTTTTCCCCATTTTTCAAATAAACACATATTTTCACATGATAACTCTATTTGAAATATTAATCCTTCCAGGGCTGTGTTACCTTTGTTTCTTCTTCAAAGTCCATTACTATGAAAAGGTTGCTGTTCCTTAGGCTGTTTCAGCTTCAAAAGAATTTCAGGGCCTGGTCTATTGGAAAGCTTGGGGGTATAATTAGTGAAAATAGAAATAGATGCAAGAGAAATTTAGTTCCTGATGTTTTAATTTAGTGTGGTACTACCATGTGTTGTTGAAGAGGATTCTTAAAGGCAAACATAATTATTTCATTATGGTCTTCAGTTTGCTTTCATTGGTCTTAATGACAAGAAGCTGTATAAGGAGTCATACATTTTAATTAGACCTTCTTATATTTACATCAGATAAATAACAAATAATTGATGAAAAACAAGTCTTCTGAATGGATGATTTCACATGGAGCTCTGCTTACAGTTTAATGATAAAATATTTCTTTTATTGTTTTGCATTTTAGTTATGTAGCATTACTACTTTGGCAGAGATCCCAAAATACTGTTATTTCCATCCATTTAATTAGATTCACAATTTATTAATATAAATTAATAAAAATTCTAAAGAGAGAAGGTATTTTTCAACATATATACCTAAAAATCAGCTTCCAGCTGTCATCAATTTCATTTTTAATTCTTCTCCTAGACACTTTAGTTTATTTGTGGTAATAATCTCCAATAAAAGCTAGCTGGAAAAGGAATCAGAGATCTTCCTTTATCTTCAATTATCTACATAGGAGAAAGTCCTGCCATGATTAACAGGCCAATACTCCTATGGAGGTCAAAGAGTATGAAATTGTTGGACTTGCAGTAGCATTTTCTAAGGAAAACTTGGGTGCATCTTTCTCATCAGTTTCATTGAAAGTTTTATTCCTTAGAAAATGCTACTGATGCCTTTTTAAAATTGTGTGTGTACTTCTGAGTGCATTTAAATTACCTACTTTTAATTTTCTTTACCCTCTTTCTTGGAGACTCTCTAATACCAAGAGAAATTATTTTAGAGTTTTGTTATTTACAAGAGTCTTTCCTCTTTGCAAGCTCTTCAGCATTTCATTTTAGTAACAAAACATATTTCACATCATTCATTCCTCAGAGTATAACAAACACTAATTGTTGCTATTGATTTTAAATTTCACAACCATTACAAGTAACCAGATGAGTGGCAGATAAAGAGTAATAATCCATGGAGTTCTGGAAGTGTTTCATGTTTGTCTGTAGTACTTTAAGTGATCAATAGTAACTGCCCCATTGAAACTAACTGCTATATCAAATAACAGTAAATCAAATGAATGTGCTTACAGATTATTTATTGAAAGCTCTAATTGTTCACTGGGGCCCTGCTTATCTCGGGAAACAATAGAAGCCAGTGATCAGGCAAACTGGTTTGGAAATGCCGAGGGGGCCATGAAACAGCAGGGTCTCCCTGTTCCTGGGTGGTATGAGAGCTTTCCAAAATGTGCCCCTGTCCCACTGGGATTGTCTGGTCCCAGGGTAAGGTGGTCAGAAGTGAGTTTTCTCAGAGAGCATCCCATGAGCTCACAGTACACTTTGTAAAAAATGATTGTTTTTATAGGTTGTCATCTTTGGATGACAAACTTGTGTCAAACTTGTGGGTAAAGTTTGGGAAAAGAACTAAGAAGATTTTCCAAAATTTCTGACAAGTCCGTGTAATGAAAAGTAAAACAGGATCAGGCCTTAGAATGGGAAGTAATGGAAAGCATATAGAACTTACTCTGTGGAAAGCTTGCCTAGTTTATATTACAGTAGTTTGGGGCAACTCTGTGCAGCTGTGCAGTTGTCAGACTTGTACAAATACTAAAAAATAAAAAACAATGATTTCTAACCAACAGCCCTCTGCTGATTTTACTAATTCCTTAAAATGGCTGCTCTGCCGTGTCACAGTGACTCAATGAAATAGTAGTGCCACAGGTTGGAGGTTTTCTAGACCTTCAAGTGAAATGGTAGTCTTACAGACACTTTCACAGCTATCTACATTTTTCATAGCCTTAGTGTGTTGGCAATAATACTTTGTTGTGTCTTCAGAATTCTTTGGGTATTGGCAGAGACCCTAAAGCAGTCCTTCGGAAAGTTTGGGAACATTGCATTGCATGAATTGTGAAAACTGGAAAAGCAGTTGTAAATATTAGCCTAATTTCTCAGAAAATAATGGCCCAAATCTCTCAAACATGGCAAGAAAAGGGGCTTTTTTCCCCTTAAAAAATAAAAAGGTGTGTTTTATTGAACATAATTATATACGTAGTGTAGTAGTGGGTATTCACAATACAGACATTTAAAAATTATTAGAGCACAGTAACCAGAGATCTTCTGGATTTTAACCTCATAGGGGGAAAATAACTTAAATTTTTCAGAGTATGTTTTGCCTTAAGTTTCTTGGGACATCAGCTAGGACTGAATGTTGCTTTTTCATTTCTTTAGAAACAGAGTACTTTCTTTTTGTCATATTCTATAAAAAGTATAGCTGATGTTTTTCCTGTTTGCAAGGCAGGGATATTGCAGTCAGTTGTGAGTAGCTTATCTGGGAAAAAAAAAAGAATCACTGCTGAAGTTAGATATTGAATAAGAAAGACCAGGTGACTGGGAAATACTGTTAGCACATATGTATTTTCCTGAAGTACAGTGTGTGCATATTTTTTCACTTCTGAGTGAAAATAGTAATGACAGACAACATCAGGTAACATACAGGTAAAATTACAAGCATTCCTCATTCCAACTGTTTAATAGGAGAATCTACTGCAGGTAGAGAATAGGAAAACAGAATATTGGGAAATGTGCCTTCCAGTCACAGATCTTGTCTCCAGGCTCTTGTGAATGTTTTATTTTATTGATCTTAGATCTTCTATGCAGAATGTGGACGTGTGCTCTGAGCCACTATCAAGAGAACTGCTACTAGTTGGCTCTGGGACATCTAGCTCCTTCCCAGATTTCAGCTTTTGCTCAGCCTACTGTGAAAGGGGCAGAGGGATGTTTGCCATGTTAACTGCACTGATTGAAAGTTATAAGAAAAAAAAAAACAAACTTAAATCAAAATATTTTATAAATTCAATGCCAAGGTGCTGTGAATTAGAAGGGAAGGAAATTTGTTAGTGACTTCTTTTTCATGTTACTTTCCCCACTGTGTTATGATTTTTAGTCTGTCAGGTATTCAATTAAAAATACTGAAATTCCACTCAGGTGAGCATTTCAGCTTGGTAGACTCTATATTTCATTTGTTTTCTCAAAAGACAAAGTTCTTAAATATTCCATAAGTTGGAATTACTTACATTAGCATCAGAAATGTTGGGGTGAGCTGCTGTTAGTACTGCACTGCTGTAATCTGGCAGGCTGAGGGGATGAAGGAGGACAGAGTATGTCCCTGTTTTGGTCTCAGATGTTGGAAATGTACATGTGCTGTAGGTTGTTAGAAAGGTCAAGTTTTGGTCTGACTGTCTTATTTGCAGATAAGCACACGTGATGAAAGCCATATTTTTCCTGTTATTGTGTCATGTCTAAATGGAAATAATGGATTGTTTTAATTATACGCCCACAGAGCAGTGACGTGGGTGCAGTTAGGCTAGTGTAAGGAATAATCTTAACACTCACTTGGAAAGTGAGCTACATGGATGTAAAACATACATGTATAAGCAAGGATAGCCCAGGGCTTCACTGCAGTGATGCTGGGGTGTGGGACACATGTACTGGGATATCTGCCTGGTTTGAGAAGCTACCTTTGCTCCTCCCAGTCTACACACTGCCCTGTCCTCTTGCAGCAGGCTGCTGCTGAGCAACAGCAGGAACCTCATGGCTCCAATTCATGGCCTGAGCCTTGCCAGCTTCAGCAAATGGCCCTGGGTTGCAGGGGCATGGCTGGGGAGCTATAAGTGTGCTCCTCCCCTCCCCACTCTGCCAGAGTGTCGGTAACCTCTGGGAAAGGGCTGAAGGATGGCTGCCTGGGGTGCGCTGGTTCAGCAGGTTTCATCCCACCTTCGTTGTGGTATGAAACTGTACTTGATAAGGGATCATACCTTAGGTTGGCAGAATGCCAAACAAAGGTCTGCAGCAAGGGCCCAAGAGTGAGATCCCAAGCAAGGACATATAAAGCTTCACAGTTGTCCACTGCCTGGCAAAAAAGGCAAGTGCTGTGTGATGGGGCTGTCAAAGAAAAATAATGAATTAGACATCCTTTTCAAAGGAAATCAAAACTTAGAATTAGCAAAGTAATAAAAGCTTTCTAAAGTGAAAGCTGGAAACAATACATTTTTAATAAAATGGGCAGTTACTCTAATTGCTGAACCCCTACTGTTCAATTTCTTTTAGTGCCCTTATTCATTAAATTCAGCATACTTACACTTATTATTTACAGATGTATGCATTTTAACTTGTTTATAAAAACCATGCCTTGCAGAAAGCTGTGGATGGTATAATGCTAATTTGTGTTTATTGCTGCCTATTATATGCAATTTTAAAAACAATTAAAGATATCAGTGTAGCTCATCATTGGAGCCAACCTCCAGCTGCCCATGAAAGGTAAAATATTAGCACCGTGTGCTGCCTTAAAAGGTTATAGGCCGTTTGTAGTGAGTTGATAATATACCCATTAATGAAGAATTTACCTGTTCTTAAGGATTTTAAGCTCAGCAGTCTACTTTCTAGATAATGTTCTAATGTATCCCATTTAAACCTATGTGATGGAGTTCATAATTGCCCTTGTAAATGGGTATGGAAAGGAGGGAATATAAATCAATTAGTGATATCCAGCAGTGTGGCTGTAATACAAATTAATTGTAATGATAAGCATTTTAACTGCTGCTCTACTAACTTGAAGTAGTTTTGATCACTGAATTGGTTCTTGTTGAGTCACTCTATTAATTTTAAGATTTGAAAAGACTTTAAAATCAAAATGTTCTGAACTAATGGTCCTAAAATTTGAGAAATGAAATTATATGTAAAATATTACACAGCAAGTCAGTTTTATGGCATTTCCAAAGAGAGCACAATAGTTTTATTTTGTCCGTGTGGTACTGAACAACTGTGTAATAGTATTACATGATTGAAGATATTAAAACATTCCTTTTCTTGCTGGATTCAAGCCACAGCAAAAAGTCATGATGAATAGTGTCATAAGATATGTTGAATGTATAGAAAATAAAAACTTTATTTGGCAGACATAGTAATACCAAAAATTAATACCAGCTTGGATAGGAGGTGAGTTCTGAAGAATAAAATCATTCCTTTAGAATTGAATTATTCTGTTTCAATGCTTGAAAAGACTTAAAAATAAAAATCCTCAAAACACTATAAAACATTTAATAACTATACATGGAGACTTTATGAATTAGTAAAATATCTGGATGTGTGTAGAGATTATAGCAACTATTTCATTGCCCTTGCAATTTTCATTTATTACTGATGATACTCGATCTGGGTTTTCTCCCATTTATGTTTACAAGAGTCTTTTTTTGGAATCAACGGAGTAGCAACACTGTAAAACATAGCTGAAAAAAAGAATCAGACCCCTTTTTTTTTTAAATGTTTCTTTCATTGCAGTGGGCCTTTTCTTAAAATTTTTGATCCTGTAGGGAAAACACTGCATTTGTTACACTACATTTGTATCAATAGTCCACAGAAATAGGCTTATTTTTCTTAAAAAATAAGGAGGTCAGAGTTCTCACCTTCTCTACATTTGTGTCTCTTCTTTGACTATGCCACTTTATTCCTCATAAAGTTCTGACCATAGGAATTCACAAGTAAAGCAACTAGGGCCTGAATTGTAAGAAAATTCCATTTTCAGGGGAAAATCTAACTTCATACAGATGATGGCACAATTATGTATTTTTTTAAAGGAAGATCCTATTTTTCAGTTTTGCAGTAATGCAGAATTTTCACTTGAGACTGATGTGGTTTTGCATGGTAATGGACAGGCAGAAAATCACCGACCTGAAAAAACTACAGAGCTAGCATCTTTCGGATGTTTTTCTTCAGTTTTCCATACGATTTATTTTTTTCATTTAACATGTTTTCTTCTTCATTTCGAAGGTAGGCTCCTAATACAAAGTGATGAGCTGCTGCCCTGTAAACTCTGCCTGCCAAACCCTGCGGCCATCCTGTCTCTACTCTTACTTTCACCCTGGCTCACTCATGGTGTCTGCCTGGCCATTTATTTAGCGAAGGACGCTCCTGTTCTCAGTTACTAGCACGTCATTAAGTCTCGCTGTCTTGAGAGTAACACAGGTATAACCAGATGCAGTTCTTGGCCCTGATATAATTAATCCTGACAAGCTTTCTGCTTTCCACGTTTGCTCAGGTGTAAATACATCTCTCTGGCTATACGGACGCATAAACCCAAATGTAGAACTGCTTTGCTGACATAACTGTTAAAAAAAAAAATCACCCTGAAAAGCAGTATAATTTTCTTTGAAAAGGTGGTGTTAGTTATACATACTACCTCAGGGTTTAGTGGAGCTGGTGCTTAAGTACGAGAACTTGCAAATCTACGGAGCAGCTGCAGCCTCCTCGTTGTCCTTTACTGCTAACTGTTGTAACTATGTGTGTAGAGAATGTACTTGCCAAAAGTTGTGGCTCTGCTGGGAGGAGTACCAAAAGTGGTTGCAGTGACAGCTCCCCCTGTGTACCTGTGGACACAACAAAAAGATGCATCAGTTTCAGACAAAGGTTTTTTAGGGTGTTTTCTTTCAGAAATACCTGATTGTGTGTTGGTGATTTTCAGGTCATATGTACTTAATTTAGAAGACTAACCTGCTAGATTCAGACTTAACATCTTGGTGGTGTGTGAGGCTTGGACAGTACAGTCAAGAGTAGAGGGTATTTTGGCACAACACAGTTGCTTCTGTGCTGCCTTCAGGAGGGGATTCAGGATTTCTGTCAGTCATGTCAGTTCCCTGCTAGGGCATTCCTGTGTAATTGTATATATGATGGTAGTCTTATAGAAAGCTGATTCTCGGCTGGCTGAGGAGATCAGAAAATGAAGGCAAGGTTTCATCATCTCTCCTGAGTTCCCTGCTGGCAGCAGCAGTGGCTCTTGGAGGCAGGAGGCACCCAGCCCTGTCCTGTCTCACAGTGGGCAGGTGAGTGGAGTGCACATGCAGACTTGGGTGTTCTTCAGAGTCCCTGCAATAGAGGGGCCAAGGACAGATTTAACAGAGTTCCCTGCTTTGTCACGTATCCCATGTGAAACCTAGGGCAAGACATGTAAGGCTATATTTTGAGGACACTGCTTAGTGCTGTAGACAAGTAAAAAAAAAAAAAAAAAAAAAGCCCAGTTGGGTACTGCTTACATTTTTCTAGGAATTTATGATGCAAGCAAATAAAGCTCTTTCCCTGTCAGTGCTTCTGTTTCCTGTCTGTAAAGTTAGAATAGCTCTTCCCTTATCTCACTTAGGTGTTACAAAGGTAAAAATATGAATGCTCATGGATTATTCATGTACTGGACTGGCAGGGACCATGCTTTTAGATCAGATAAGCAGAAGAGAGAAGGATCTTTCACACTGCTAAATATGGCAGAACCAGAAGCGGTGCTGATGTTGTTGTGTGGCCAGGGACAGCAGGGCCTGAGGAAAGTCACTCAGGGAATCTGCTCAGGAATGTCACTCCGGAAGATGTGCTGGCATGTGGGGCTCCTGCAGTGCCTTATTAAATGCCAGCATAAAGTCAGGTGACCGAATTGCCATGTTTAACTAATGGATTTATAAAGAGGCCAAACTGTGTCATAACAGAAAAATACATTACAAAATAATCTCTACTCTTCAATGGGCAACTAATAGAGATTATTTGGGGAAATAATAAAATCTGTGAAGAAGTTAGCTGCAAAGTAACAGAAATTGTATTATGAGAGTAAAACAGAAAAATAACCAGAAGATAGATGCTGTTGTTGCATGACTTAGAGCAAAAAAATCTGGATAGCTGTGCTATGCTGGTAGTAGGATACTAAACTATTTCTTGGCCCTAATCACCTGATATGAATACAGGTTTCAAAGGGCTATACTGTTGTATGGCCAAGATCGGTATCCACTGACTCCACTGACTTATGTTACATGACTCTACTGGTTAACATTACAGATTTGCAATTGAAACTTGGCAATTTTGTTGATGAAAGGCACGAAAGAATATGATGCAGCTCTCTGTCTCCTAGCTCTAAACTGGGGAAAATGCAGCAAACGAGTGTAAACACTTTTTTTTCTGTCAGTTGACAAATACAACTTGGTATATAAATAGCAAGGCATTTGTTGAATATGAAGCTGAATTTAAAGTATGAAATCATACTTAGTCTTTAGTCTGTGTTTTAACATTGAAATGCTACAATAGTTAAAGTGAAAGCGCTCTAAGGACCTGCTTTGCAAGTAATGTCTCCCCTCAAGACTGTGGAGGCCTTTCAGGGTTCATTCTTTCAAATACCTTTTGACTTGGCAGGATCATGGTCATTACCATTATTTGAATTGGAGTATCGCTGCAAAGTCCTGCAGCGCCAGTTACTGTACAGCACATTCTGAGGCCCTGCCCAAAATAGTGCACTGTCTAAATGCATGAGATGCAGAAGGGTGGGGGAAGAAAATACTGTCCTGGTCGTATGTCTGGCTGCAGTGGAGCAATGGCTAAATTTGTACTTGGATCTTCATTGGGGTGAGGCTATCAGAGCAGAGAGTGTGCTTCACTGCTGCTTGTGCTCTGAGGCGAGGCCAGAGTTCAGCAGGACCCCTCTTCTCCCAGATGCTTCGGGACAGAAGCCAGCTGTCCCTATCGCTCTTTAGCTGACAAGAGTTGTAGCAGCGAAAGTGCCCAGCTTTAGAGAACTCCTGCCAACGCGGCTGCGCCTATCGGGACTTGCACCTTGTCTGAGATAGTTCTGGCAGCAGCAGCCCGTGCCCTTTGCATGGCCCTTAAAGTGCCCTGGGTCTGAGACTCCTTTTAGGTGACCTTGCATGCAGTTTTGTCCATTAGTCTGGTCCTTGCAGACTGGGATTCTGAGCTCTGTAACCTTTACCTCTTTCTAGTTCTGTTGTTTTTTTAATCATACTGTATGAATCCTGAGCAGCACATAGTGGAAACCTGTTAGATACTCTATTAGCTTTTAAAATAACAGAAAAGGATCATTTTTGATTTGGCACCCTCAAAAAGAAACAAGGTCATGTAGTTTTATCTTCTGATGTCCCTGTTGAAAGTAGAATGCCTCTTTTCAGACTAAATGCAAGCCAGTAGACTTCAGAGGGTTTCTTTGGCTTTCTTCCAGAATATCACCCTTTTTTTAAGGTCAGTCTGGTAGAGATGTATGATTTGATTAAATTAATACTGCAAAAATTGTAACCAAGAACTAAAATAGAATAAATATATTTAATATCACAGCTTTAAGGCAGATGTGTGCAGATATGAAGACATAAATTTAAAAAAAACCTCAAATGTGGAAAACAAAGTTTCTTAGGTACTTCTGAAAATCCTGGTAATAATAACTCAATCTGTAGTTTTTGTAGGTTTTAGTCCAGGTATGTTGTGTCCACTTGTAATAAAAAGCATTCCTTCTTGAACTTTGATGCATA
Organism: Chloebia gouldiae; assembly: GCA_003676055.1. Classification (NCBI taxonomy): domain Eukaryota; kingdom Metazoa; phylum Chordata; class Aves; order Passeriformes; family Passeridae; genus Chloebia; species Chloebia gouldiae. Next base: position 36,886,064 of record QUSF01000003.1, read on the forward strand.
CCCAGCTCTATAAGAAAAGATTTTTGACTGTGGTAATTTGTTCTGTCTTGATTAACATTGGCACATGGCTACCCCTGAGGTCCTCCTGCCCTCAGCCCACTTCACCTCCATGCATCCACCCCCAGGGAAAAACCAAGATCCAGCACAGCAAGTGCCAGTACTGAAGTAGTAGCACAACTTCTTTGCTTTGTGTTCTTTTCTTTGCAAGGGAGAAAATGGGAGTCTTGCCACAAGGGGAGACTTTGTTTTCCTCTTTCTGTTGTCTGTGATCCCCACCTGTTGTATATATGGTAAAAATATCTGGGACTTATAACCCAGCAACAGTACGCAGCTAGAGTCATGTGTGACCGGGTCAAACACACACTCGCTGGAGGGTCATGGCCAGGTTACTAAGTCAAGGCTGGCAAGTCTCCACGATAATGTTTTCTTTCTCTCTCACTCTTTTTTTTTTCTTCTCCCCTTGTCTGTCTTCCAAACAAGAGTTTAAAAAAACCCAAACCCTCATAACAATGCAAACTATTTAAGCATGACAAATTCAAATAAGTTTTTTATAAAAAAAAAAAAAAGGAGGGGGGGCAAAGTCAATGATATTTTGGATTTAATTTTATAGTATAGTTTTATGTGGCACATGAAAGAGAGAAATTTGTATTGAAACAATTGAGACCCACTTTCCCAGTTCCTGGCTCTTTCCTGGAAGATGATTAAAAGCAGACTTTTTTTTCCAGACGAGACATAAAAATTAAATGATCTACAGTATATAGTTATTTTTTCAAATGTTTGGAGGCTTATAAATAACTTCTACAATGAAATGCACACATACAAGCAGCAGAGAATCTGGTTCTAATTACTTGTACTTTAGTTGAACTTTGGCGTTTCCTTTGACTTTCTGCCTAATGTATGTGAGCTGAGTGCCTTGCACTCCTGCAGTGAATTCACAAAAAAAAAAAAAAAGAAAAGAAAAGGCAAAAAATCCAGACTCTTGTTGGTGCCAACAAAAATGAGGGTTAACAGAATGTTTTGACCAAATGCAACACTTTGCTATTCACCCTAATTAGCTGAAATTGCGGCTTCCCACCAGGGACCCTGAGCTCAGTATTCAAAATTCCCTTGAGGCTATCCAGGAAATGCCATTTGCTTTACAACTTCTTATTCTTTTAAAACTCAACTGTCCAAAGTGTGCATTAACATGCAAGCTTAATAATCTAAGCTTCTAGGAGAACATGAAGCATTTTGCGATGCCTGCCTGCTTCTTGTTGGTCTCAAAATAAAATACCTTCTCCATCTGTCAACACGGTTTAGCTGGCAGTAAATTAGCTCTGAGAAAGCACGCTGTGCTTTTAAAGATCTTATCTGCTACTTTATCTAACCTTTAAAAAAATTTCAGACATCTTAGGAATTGTGAAGTGACCGATTGTTTGAGAGTCCCTGTGTGCTTAAGCTGCATTCAGGTGTTGGGTGACAGCACCGAGGCTCTGTTGTCTCAGGTGAGTAGGGATCCTGAAGTGTCACATCCCATAGGACAAGAAAGCAGGGCAATGAAAGAAGTTGCATTTTTTAATTCTCTTTTTTCCCCCCTTGAATTCTTCCTCAAGTTGTAGGACTGCTTTAAAAAACGCTTCTTCTGGAAAAGTCAACTCTCCACCCCCCATCCTTCCTTGTTGCTTGTGTACACATGCATAGAAGAAAGCAGTTTCTGCTGTCATGCATCCACTAGCTGTCAACATGTTGCAAAAATAACACTTTATACCTGCTGAGCATGGGTTGCTACTGGTGCCTGCACAGGACTTCTGCCCAGGCACTGCAAACTTTTTTCAAATAAAGAGTTACAAAAGCTAAATCCAAGGAAGAATAGTAAGCCAGCAACTGGAGTAAGAGTCAAGTGTGTATGAACACAGGTTCAAGCTTCTCCAGAAAACTGCACACTTTGCCTGTGATCAAAAGTGATTGTACCCAAACTGGGTTTTATTATACAAAAATGCACCAACAGCCCCCCCCCCCCCCCCCCAAAAAACCAAAAAAAAAACCCCAAACCCCCCCACCACAAAAAAAAAAAAAAAAAAAAACAAAACCCAAAAAACAACCAAGAA
>QUSF01000003.1:36888250-36975974 GCA_003676055.1 Chloebia gouldiae
AAAAAAAAAAAAAAAAAAAAACAAAACCCAAAAAACAACCAAGAAAAAACCCCAAACTATCTAGAGAGTAGTTCAGCTAATGAAAGTATTATTTTTAGTAGATTAGTGGCACATGTATATATATGGGTGTTTTAGAGAGAGTCTTCTGATTTCCACTGGCTCCTTCCTTATCATATACCTTTTCAAATTGTCCTGAAAAATATTCTCTAGCAGTACTTCAACACTTCACTTGCTGACTCTGTTGTGTATTAAGTTGGTTGCATAATCTCTTCTGGATATCACAAGCTCCTGTTGTTTCTATAGTGCTTGAGAGACCTGTCTGATGTACAATACTGGTTGTAGTTGGAACACTGCTGTTGGATGCAGATGCTTGGTTAGGATAAATTGATGAATAAACAGAAGTGTATCAGTATTATTCCTGAAAATCTGCTTTCCCCAAACTGAAATCACAGAAGGATTGCAAGAGAGCAGTTGTTTTATTGAATGACACAACCTTGTTTTCCCATGGGGTCCCTAAAATCTGCCTTTTAGGTGGACTGGGAGAGTTGAATGAGCTAATACAGAACACATTGTCTGCTGGTATTGCAGTTTTAAAGCTAAAATTTTATCATTCCATAGACTCATTGGAAGCCACCATAACTCATGTATGAGCATGAAATAAAGCAAGGAATGTTTGGGGCTTCTCAAGGGCATTTGATGAATCTAACTTTAATTTAGAAGTACTAATAGATTATTGATTCAAGCAGGGTGGTTTTGCAGAGATCAATAACAGAGCACTCTCTGTCTCTCTTAAATACCAAAAATTATTGTTGAAAAGAAATTATTATTCTCATATAAGTTTTCATTAATAAAAAGCTTCATTAAAGTTTTCTTGATGTACTAGGAACACATAGATGCTTGCCAAGTTCAGTTTCTTTAATACTGAAAAAGATTACTATAATTCTGGACATTGTCTTAATGTCACAATTTATGGAGCCATGTTGTTTTACTTATTTTAGTTTTCTGGTTTTTTCACAGCCTTCTTATTGTTAGATACATAAATAAATTAGAAAGGTATTTCCTTGCTTAGATCAGAGCCTTAATACTTTAGCATTTATTTTCTTCTCAAGAAGCATCTGTCCTTGAAGTTGATACTAGCTTAACCCAAGGAAAAAAGGCAAAAAGGGGCCCTTCTCTCATGAATAATCAGAGGTTGCCTCATGTGCTGTGATGCCCTCTGTGAATTCAGCAACACATGGGTTGACAATGAATCATGAGTTTAATACAAACATATCATCGTCGTAATCTGAAAAATATCATGTACAGTAAATCTTGTCTAAGATTTTTCCATTGAGTAATATTCTTTAGGGCCTGCTGTTAGTACTCTGGAGATTTAGCTCTGCTGATAGTGCCTAATATTTCTGGCTAGATCTGAGTTCACAGATCCTGTCATTCCTGTGTATCTGTTGAAAAGTTAGAGGGATTTATCTGAGAAGCAGCAGACAGCTAGGTGAAACATGAAAATGTATTGAGCATCCACAATAAACGTGAGGAATGATGACAGCATATCACAGAAAACTAATGCAGATGTTTTGGAAAGATGTAGTTCACATGTCTTTTCTTGCATCGTAGAGCTTTCACGTCCTTTCCCTGAAAGGGGTTACTGGCTTTTCAACAGGCTCAAAACAAATGACCATCTAGAAATATTAAGGCAATAAAGAGATGTGGGGGTCATAATATATAAGTAGCTTTTTCTCAGCGAGGTTTCCTGATATACAGGTCCTAAGGTAGGTAAGGAAGTGTTACTGGGTTCTGGTAGTTTTATGGATTAAAAAAAAAAGGACAACTTGTTTAGGGAATTTTCACTTAAGGTCTGACACTTTTTACATAAATCCTGATATGTGCTGCTATCCTGCTAGGTCAGAACTGCATACTGACCTAGAAAAAGGCAAGATGTTAAAAGACTCTCCCAAGATTAGGCCAATCACAGTTTCCCTTTAAAGGCTGATATCCAAGCTGCACACATGGATGCTATACAATTCAATAGGCTAAAATCAGAACATGAGCTCAAAGTTGTCCTTTTTGGGAGCCAGGTAAGATTCGTGCCCTACATCTAAATTACTGGGTACTTTAAAATACAGTTTTGAGGCTGTAGGATGCAATGCTGCCATTATTTGCCTTGCCTAGCTCCATTTAAATTTTCTAGGAAAGACAAATTAATGTTTATTATGGAAAGAAACGTATGGACCAGTTTGATACGTACAATATGGTTATATACAGTAATTTATTCAAAATTATTATGAATCATTCAATTTTATTTTTTTTCTTTTGTAGCAGTTGAAACTCAGAGCACCAGTTCTGAGGAACTTGTTCCGAGCCCTCCTTCACCACTTCCACCCCCTCGTGTTTACAAGCCCTGTTTTGTTTGTCAAGACAAGTCATCCGGATATCACTATGGTGTCAGTGCTTGTGAGGGATGTAAGGTGAGTGCCATCATCTCCCTTTCCTTTTATAGGGCTGCATTTCATCATAGGAGAGGGATAAAGTAATGCAGTTTGGTGTGACTTGATTGTCTTCAAAGACAGCTGTAACTTTCTTGCTTGAATTAATTCTGGGTCATGACTAAAAACAAGTAAATTTCCATCATTCTTGGAATTAATTCCCTTCATAACTTCTGCCAAATATGTCTTTCAGGGACTTCCTTAACTATTGACTTGCATGAGAATGTGGTCATAGATGTAGACATAATCAAAGAATAAATGGAAAACATTTTGAGACTCTTCATTGTACATCTGTAGGTCAGATATTCCCTGAGATCACACATGGCCCTTGGCTGCTCTTGGCCTTTTTCTGTGTACTTCTACCTCTATGTACTCAGGGGGTAGAATTTGGGAACAGGATCTGATAATCTGGAGATTTTTGGTGTAGTCTCTAGCTATGTAACTAATCTCAAATCAGTTTGGGAATTTGAGGATTAGCAGGTTTGTTATTTGCAAAATTTAATCTGTCAGACTTCACTGCTGGTACATCTGCCACCTGCCTTCCACTGCTGTGATTGTCAGAGCATGAATTGATGGCTGTCCATAGGATGCAGTAATAAAGCACACCACTCAAAAGTAGAGATTACCTGAAGAGGAGACACCCAGCAGAGAAGAAATGTTAGTTGCACCTTGTTTGTGTGGCAATTATCGGAGGTGTGCACACAGTGTGCTCTTCCATGCATGCAAGGAAGAAGGTAGAGTGAAAAATGGAAAAGAATGATATCATAGGGCAGATGGTCTCACAGATAAATTTGTTAGCATACCCTAGTGCAATGATCTTTCTTAACAGTTAAAGAAAAGACCTATGATTTTCATCCTTTAGTTTAAAATAGATGTGTAGTGTTTAGTACAGTACTAATGCATGCTGAAAATGTGACAGGTGCTATAGCCATATAAATAAAGTTCTTAGAATAAATTAACAAAAAGCATTTTGCTGGTTTATTTTCGTGAATTGATATATTTTTCAGATAGTGTGCAGTTAGCCATTATTACTTTATCCTTTGAGCCTTCAACTTCTTCCATTCTAGTGGCCTTTTTTACTTACATAAAATATCATAGTCCTGCATTTGTCATTAGACAAAATACTGAAGGATTGAAATCTGGTTTCCCCCCTATTTTATGTCTGTAGAGACTGAATTAGTGAAAGTAACTTCTTAATCTCACCTCAGTTTTAGAACTTCTTTCTGGTAGTGAGGTTTTTCTTCAATGTCTTGTCTGTATTTTTTTATTTTAGAAACCACAAAATGGTCAAAATTTAACTGTTTGAAAAGAAGAACTATAGAAAGAATATGCTAAAACTGATTTCCCTAAGTAGGAAATCTCATCATACTCAGATGCTAACATGCAAATGCTGGTAGTGTAACTTGCTCACCCACGTTACCTCTAAGCACAGACATAATTGCAGACCATGGCAGAAAGGTCACATGTCCCTAGGAGTTCATTCTTTTTGAAAAATATGCAAAAATACACTGTAGGACTTTCACTGGCCTACTGCAAACCTACTGCAAACCGTTTTCATAAATAATTAAAGCAAGATCTCACTTGTCAAAATACATGAGGAAATCCATCTTGTAATGTGTTAGCCATTACTCAACAAGAACAGAAATATTATCTTCACTTACTTGCTAATTTGCAAGATGGGGTAATTCAGCACTTAACGATAGCTGATGTTAAAAGAAGAAGAAGAAAAAGATTGGTTACACACAAAGCCTGTCAGTCTATGAAAAATAACAAGATTCCAAAGTAGTAACTTGGCTGCTTGGGACTGGTAATATTTGGGTTTGTTGATGCAAAATTTGGACTAAGGTTTTACAGAATCTCTTCCATGGACCGAGTCAAATTCCTTAGCGAATGATAGAAAATGGCAAGAACATGATGTGGCTGCTGAATCAACTGCAGGTCCCTTTGGTGGACAGTCAGGTGCTACATTTGCTGTTCAAAGCTGTCTGAGCTTTCAGGTCAATAGAAGAGGCGAGCTGACTGTCAGCAGAGAGCACATAGCAGACTGCAGCACCAGAGGCCACCTCAAAACCTGTGCTGCCAGTTTCTACTCTTTCTTTGAAGAATGTTACCCTTTTCTCTTGAGCTCTTTTTGACTGGTTTATTTTTCTTTGCCTTCATCTGTACAATTGCTTTCATACGCTCATCAGCAGTTGGTCCTGTACCTCAGTAAACTATCACCTTGAACTTCTGATTTGTATCCACACAGGCTTCTGCCTGTTCTCAAGTCTACTTTCCCCCTCTGTTCTTCTTCATGCACCTCTTTTCTTTATAGCCTTCTTCATACAAAAATTAGCCAGTTGCTTTGCAAGTTTCAATAAGCACTGAGAACTGAGCATTGCTGCTTGAGGAAGCCTTCTCTCTTGTGCATCTGTGCCTTTCAGTTGATTAATCTAAGTTTATTAGAGAGCCTGTGTTTCACTGAAGGCTTCTGCTTGGCATGGGGCTGCAGCTTCATGCTGATTCTCTGGTAAATCAAGGGAGCAATAATAATAATGAAGAATTCATGTTATAACCTTTTGTGTAGTTAGGAAACTCAAATTCATTACCCCTTTACATTGAAGACACATTTCCATGCAATTTCAAGGAGCTGGTTTTCTTCAAGACCTGTCAGTGGAGCTGACCAGCATATTCAGAAGCTGTTGGGATGGGGAGAAGCAATCTTATTCCATAAGAAGCTAGACCAAAATATCAACCAATCCCTTTCTTTCTCTTTTCATCTGATTGTGTTGTGATTTTCTCATTTTTCATTTCTATTTTCCCTCTTCTTTCTTTATCAAATTTGCAATCTCCATTCTGTGATGTTAAATCTTAAATTCACTCATTTGCATTTGCACCTTCCTCTGTTCTGAGGTCCTTTTCTCAAAGCTTTTCCTTTTTTCCTTTCTGACTCATTTACTTCTCACTTTGAACTCCTGGCAGTCTTGTTTCCCAAGGGAAACACAAATGGAAAACTCTGCTCACATCATATTTATCTAATTAGGACCCTGATCTTTTGTTTCTCTCTGATGGCTTTCCATTGGCTTTCTTCTAGTTTTCTCTCTGTTTCCTTCTCTTTTGCCTTTCTTCTTTGAGCTCTAGTGAAGCTGCTGCCACAGTGATCATTATTAGTCATCATCTAATGCACAGTTTTTTGTCCTCCAGGTTTTGGGTTGATGGCTGCCTTTGATTCATCAGGCTTTCTTTTTCCTGGCTTTCAGAACTCATTCCTTGCTGATTTTTCAATATCTTCTGGAATGGCTCTTTATCCACTTCCTGATGCCATTCCCCAAGGTTCAGTTCTTTGATTTTCTATTTAAAAAGCATTGTTTACTGACCTCTTTTTATGGTAGAGCAATGGGGGATGTCATGGAAATATTCTGCTTATGACAGGTGTAGTTTTAATTGAGACCCTTCCAGCCCAGAGCCCTTGGTGAGCTGTGGATGGGGACCGTGACCTTGTGATGTTCAATTTGGGAAACACTGTGCTGTAAATTTTATCTTCCCTCAGCTGCACCAACACAAGGATGATTTCCCTATCTCTGACTTCTCCCCTCCCATCTTTCTCTGGTGTGTTGTCTTGCTCACCTCTCTGCTACCTTGGACACAGAGTTCATAAAGACAGAACTTACCACCCTCTCTTTGTGTCATCACCAACTATAATGTCAGTTCTTTCAGATATCCTGTCATGATGGCATAATTTCTGACTTGCAATATTCTATTTTACCCTATCTATTGTCATTTTTTCCTCCAGAATCTGAAAATCTGGCTTCAGCTGCCTTAATTGTCAAACCATTGCTGTGATCTTCTCACATGGGATTGGTGCCTTCTCCTGTCCTTCCTTCCTCTTTTCCCACTCACTGTCATCCTTGGTTCTTATTTTTCCAGGTACCTCAGAACAACCTCCTAACCTCCTTTGCCAAATACTTTAGTGACTTTGCTGTCTTATTCATTACTGGGGTTTCCAGTACTGTGCTGTAGTAGGAAGACTGTTCTTTGGCTTGTGTTGATAAACTAATAATTTAAGGTTTTTTAGAAGCTGGAGTATTTCATAATAGGCACTTGTGAACACTCAAAGTGGTTAAAAAAAACCCCAAAAAATGTGTTTCTGTGTTTATTTCTGAATGTTACACAAAACACAGAAGTGTATGTGCCTCATACCTGGTCACTGGCTTTCTGTATGTATTAGAGTTTCAAAATCAAACTGATCTTCACAGTGTACTTGTATTTTGTAAGACAAATTCCATAGACATTCCATCTTTTTATGTGTAAAACAGTACATTGACAAAATTCAGCTTATTTACAACTTTTACCTTTTGTAAACTGCATGGTATCTCAGAGGTGGGTTTTGGAATCTACTTGTGTTGTTTCATGATCTCAGTTAGAGACGTCTGAGATCTTTTTTTTTTTTTTTTCCCCCACAGTCTCTGGGTGTTGCTAGATAGCACGCAAACAAATTCCATTAAAAATGAGCAATTTGGATTTATCCAGCTGGTGCAAGTGGTTATAGTGCTGACTGTCACCAAACGCTCAACTCTTTGGTCCTGACTTCAGTCGTTGTTGTAGCCGGGTTTGCAGAAAGGGGGACTGAGAGTAGTGGGCTGGATTCCCCACACAATGCCAGCATTGTGTGGCTGAGGAGGAGAAGCTGGTGTTCTGGCAGCCTCAGCTGTCTCTGAAAGCCTTGTCTCTTGTTCTGGGCGTTTAAAAGACAGCATTCCTCTGCTGACAGTCCTGCCCGGATTACTGGCTTGAATTCGGTGGGCAGCAAAGATGCCTAGAGCAGTTTCATGGGAGAAGGCAGCACAGCATATAAGAGGGTAGGTTTACGGTCCAGCAGTTTTGTCTGAATGATGAAGATGCCTCTCTGCCTGTTATTGATGCTAACAGACAAAAATGTAGATAAATCGGCTTCAATACTGAGTGATCCCAAGTTGGCTTTTATCATAAAATAAAGATAGGTTTCCTTCCATCAGAGTTTTCATATAGAATCACATCTAATGTGAGATCATTAAATTAAAAGGGTAGCCACATATAATACATTTTCAAGGGTCTTCAGCTCTGAAAATATATCTGTTTGTTTGACATATTCCTGGCTCAAATATATATTTTTATTATGGGAAAGACTTGAAGTAGTATAAAAAAATAGGCTTTGATATAAACCTTGACATTTAGGTCTGTAATTTTGTAGAACTGACTCCCCAAAAACGACAAAATACACACAGGGGAAAAAAAAACTTGAGAAAATGAAGCCGTTTTTGCTTTATTCAAATTTGTTGCTAAGCTTAAGATGTTAAGCTTAGGAGAAAAGCTGTCGTTTTGTTACAGTTTTAACTTAATCACTTACAGATGCAGTGCGAGGCAGTCCCACCACTCAACTAGAGGCCCAAAAACTACTTGCCTAACTTTGAAGGCTGGGCTTTCTGCAGTCTATTGAGAGAGAGAGAAGCTCCTCTGATTGCTGATTCAAAGCATCTAAACCAGATCTGTTCTGGGTCACCCTCTAGAACATCCTGTCCCCGTGAACCTTTGGGTTGGGTGCCCAAGCACAACTGTGTTAATGTTCTTTGATATGATGTTCCCTATGATCATGTCCCTCTGGACGCTGAGGGGATTGGTGTTTCCCTGTTGCAGGCCATGAATCCCTGATCAGCATTGGTACAACAACTAGTTTACAAAATGCTACAGAGAGAGAGAGAGGGAGAGAGAGAGAGAGAGAGAGAGACGGAGGAACTGGATTTCATTTTATTTCTTTATTTGAAATTTGATGGCAAGAATGTTATTTCCACCCTAAATGATATAATGATTCTATGACATTATGCTTTAGTCTGTGAGAATGTTGCTGAGAGAAACTAAAATATTTTATGGATTGTTATAAAAAAGTTCCCTTTATGGAACAGTGTCCTTTGGGACAGATGCCTTTTCCATTTAATAATATCTCTTACATCATGTAAGAACAGATTTGCATTTTCTTAGGCAGTTCTGCGATTGTGGAGGTATCTTAAGCAGCAGTGCTTTTTGATAACATCACTGTTGCACATGTTAGCTTCTAGCTATAATATAATTATGTTTAAGCCTATATTTATGCCTCTTTACAGGGAATTAAGAATCCAGACATACAATTTTATCAGCTACTTAGCAGTAAAAAATAAAAGCACACTTTATAAAGCTGGCTAACTAACATTCCATGTATTTGGTTTCGTTTTCTCGGCATGTTTTAATCACCTGCAACTGAAACAGAAAGTAAGAAATGTAAACTTGAAAATGTGTGCATGGTATGATTTGTATCAGGGAAAGAAGTAACATTGTTTGCAGCAATGCAGTGGGAAAAGCTTCTGTTGGTTCAAAGAAAAATATAGATCAGGTTGAATGATCAAGCTGTATTCGTCTCCATTTAGGCTGTATTAGCGACAGTGCCAGCAGTAGAGATGTGTGCTGTCATCCATGCACAGCTATGAAAAATCCCTCAAATCACAGAAAATCGCTCCTAGTTTCAGTTAAATCAACAATACTTTGTAGAAGGTGAAAAATATATTTCAAAATACATTTCTGCATACTATTAATATAATCTGATCTTAAACTGTAAGCGCTTTGTAGCATAGCAACATTCCAAACCATTCATTTGAAGAAAGAATGTGCCATATGCAGAAAGACACTAAATGAGTTGCAACTGCTTTAAATGTATTAATGAAAACCTGGAAATTTTATTAATTTTGTCCTATCAGAGGAGACCTGATTGTTTCAATGCCATCCTTGGAAATTTTAGCTTTTCAAATAACAAACCCAGGAAGGTCAGGTGCCCCATGAAAAAGGGGGTATCTATTTCAGTAAGTTCTCAATTATTTTTGTTTTGTTTTGTTTGTTTGTTTGTTTGTTTGTTTGTTTTTTTGGTAAAACTTTTGACAGATCCTGAATTTGTTTTAAAAATTTTAAGATGGGAAGCATGTTGGAAGCAGTCTGAGAGCAAGCAAACATGATGAAATAGGTGGGATCAGGACCAATTTTTTTTTTTTTACCAGGTTCATTAAAATCTCTGGGTTGTGTGAATGCCATAAATGAAGAATTAAAATTACTTGCTCACCATGACAGGTACCAAAGTTTAAATAGTGTTTGCCAAACATGCTTTCCACTTCTTTGAACCCAGGTTGTGAGTTATAGCTCAGCTGCTCCCCTGTGCTGGGCTTCTGGAGCAGAGATGGGCAAAGAGCAGCAGTGTCTCTGTGAGGGTACAGCACCTACATCCACAGCTAATTTTGCTCTTACCCTGCCCCTTGTCATAAACCAGGGATTCATCTTAAACTGTGAGAATAGTTGCTTTTTACTAATTACTGTATTTTTTTTTCTGGCAACCATGTGTTAAAAGCGCAGAGATTATCCCAAATTGATTTTCTAACTGTACTAACCCTGCTGCTCCACTTATGTGTGAGCATAAGGGCTAATGTCCTGTGGAAAGAGAAACTGGAAAGTTCTCTCTTATTTTCCATTAACTATCACATTACAATGTATAATTGTTTGGCTTAAATCTTGCACTCCCTTCTCTCATAAAATTCCTGATACCATCAGTGAAGGCTTTCTTAAAAAAGAACAGCAATGTCTGACTCTTGAATTCTGGTGTGTTGGTGACCAGCCACGTTTTGGGGCACAGCTTGGCGTGCTGTGTACCTGAAAAGTTTCTGGTAGCAATTAGTGTTTCTCCTGCAGGCAGGCATCTCCTGTGGTCAGTTTGGGCACAACTGGCCCATTTCAGAGGCCAGAAGGAATTATCTGAGGTAGATGTGGACTCCCCCATTGTATGCCAGCAAGCCATAGTGCCCATGACTGTTCGCAAGAGCATTTCCTAATATAAATGTAGCCTTCATGCCTGCTAACCTTGCATATCTTTTCAGGATCTTTGGCCACTAACTAGTCCATAACAATTACAATTTTGTTGTTGTTGTTGCTATTAATAAATAAAATTATTGAGTCTTACTCTTTTTGCAGTGTCTTTGCCTTTCCATATCTGGGAATACACACTGTAAAAAGAAGAAACTTCAAATTTATATGTATATGCACATGTTGTTGCTGGAGTTGAATCATAATTTCTCTCAGTGGATGGTTAAGAGTCCTTGTAGATGCAGTTGTCATATTTCCCTCCAGCTTTCACCTGCCCATATGGCTTATTAGCAAATGGCTGAGAGAGCTCGGGCTCACACTGGATCAGTAAGGTGTGTGTGGTTTACACCTTCAGCAGAATTAAGTGAATTATATCCACATGTAAAAGTGCTGTCTATGCAAATCACACCGTGAGGTACGACCAGAGATGCCAGAAGCAGGCGGGCTGAAATTCAGCCTAGAACACTTGCCTGCTGAGAAGTCTCCTGGTTTGCAAGCAGGGAATGTGGAGTGTGTTTTTATTTTCTTGCCACTAGGTTCTAATGGGTTTTACTTTTTCAATTTTCTTCACTAGAAAGAGGGGAAAACCTTTTATTTTGTTCTCATCTTGTCAATCAATTTCATACCTCTCCATTGGTTTAAGGACCACATGTGGCCTTTAATTATAGTTGTAGATTACAGGCTCTTCTTTGCACACTCCACAAATTGTACAAGTGTAGGAAAAAATGCAGCTTTGTACCATATTTAACACAATATTTTATAATATGATCTTTAAAAGTATTGTTTGCAGATGTAATCCAGCAAATAAGGAAATAGGGATATCGGAGCAAACATCTCAGAATTTGAATACTGTGAGATTTTCCAATAACAGTATTAGCCTATTTTCTTTATACTATGCCATATTTATGCAATTACAAATGTATAAAATTACAATGAACTAGCTTTCATTTTCTAACTCTGGAACTTAAAAAAAATCTTATTAATGAAAATTGACAGAGAATTATATACAGTTGATTTGTTGAATGTAGATTTAGGATAGGTTGCTGCACCCCATAAGAAAGTGCACAGTTTTTCCTGTTGGAAAAAAGAATAGAAGAGCTTGCCTAGAGTAGTTCTGGCTGAGTGTGATTTTGGTGCTGGTGAGATGGTTGAGGTCACTGCTGTTCTTGCTGTAGGCATATTTTCAAATTATAGTTTGATTTTTTCTTAGCAAGTACTTAAAGACTTTCTGATTGGCACATCTTAGAGAAGTAAATCCAAAATTAAGGGGTTTCATAATGGTAGAAAATGGAACTAGTCATTATCTAATTCTGTTCACACTTATTTATTAAGTTGCTATTCAGGTGCTCTTTGTTCGCTACAATTTTGCAATTGACTTTGAATTATACATCTATCTGTATTTTCTGGTTATTGTGAACCATCACCCAGTTGTAAATGGTCAGCTTCCCAATTTTCAGAAATATTTTGGCCTTGGAAAGTAGCCTTCCATCGCCATCTGCACTTGCTGACTGATCTGATAATGGAAACAGAGGTCCTTTCTAATCCCAAATGAAGTGTTCCTTTGAGAAAATTTCCTAAAGGGGTATTTGCTTTAGATTCTTCTGGAAATGGAGTGCAATTGAATTTGCACCATGGATCCCAGATCTGGTCTTCAGATTTGTGGAGCTGGTCTTTGTCTGTACTGTAGCAGAAAAGACAACTGGATGTAATTTTCCAAGATTCAGTATTTCCAATGAAGTCAGCTTCAGAGATTCTTTATCCAATTTATTTATTATATGCATTCTTCTTTTTTTTCACCCTGTAAAACAAAACAAATGCCTTACTAAAAAAAAACTCTTTCACTTTTGAGTACCCATTCAAAAGAGCAGAAAAAGACAAAGTTGAGGTTACAGCCTATCTTTCCCCCTTTGAATCTAGATTGTACTGTAGTTTTGAAATAAGGATACCTTGTCTCCTGAGAATCATGTAAATTTGTTGTGTCCTTCTTCCTGTTTCTTATTATTCTTATTATTTCAGAGGAACTTCCCATATACAGGGGACGCCTCTATGTGTGACACCTGTGCATCTCAGTACTTCTGTTATGAAAACTTGTAGTGTTAAAGAAGTCATGCACCTAATTCTGTAATTGGTACTTTTGGTAAGTTGGCATGGCAACTGTTAAAGTGGTGTGCTGCTGCAGCTGGTTTGCCAAATATTCAGAGTCCCTACTCATAAATTGTTCTTCCTCTTGATAATAAGCAGGAGCCCCCACAATTTCCACAGCTCAACTCAGGAGACAGCTGAGAAGTAGAAAAACATTTTTGTATATGAAGTCCCTTATGATTTCATGTGACCATGATTAAAATTTCTCATTTAATATATTTCAGTGGGAAAAGTTACTATTCAATAAAAACTGGATCATAATACATAATGCTGTATTTTAGAGGGGAAAAGTATATTGTTTCTGGATCCCCTGTCTAGAATAATGGGTGCATAAATTATAAGGTGAGACACAGTTACAAGTAGTGCCAAAAATGTAGATTTGGTTGGCTGTAAATGCAATCAGTGATTTCATTCCAGCTATTCAGCTGCTGGAGGGGAGAGCCAGCATCCCCCAGCCAGTGCACGTGAGCAGGGTCTGCCATTGCCTGGTGTCAGGCAAACTGATCAAATGCTTATGAAGCAAGTTTGTTCTCATTTTAGAGTCTCTTTAAAAGCAACAATTTAATGGGACCCATTACTGTCAGCTGTGGCCAGTTCCCTCTCCCTCCTCCCAGGCGCTTAACAGGGAAAGCAGAGATTTATAGCTGTGGCGTAACCATTCCAATGGGCTACTGTTCACTCCTCCTGCAAGTCCTTTCTGGCTGCTCTCCAGATGAATCTTCCAAACAGGAGAGAGGTCTTCCCTCTCTCTGGAGTGTTTGCCTTGCTTGGAGCCCCGTGCACCTGTGATAAATATATATGCAAATTATTAGGTCCTCACTTCAGTGTGTTCTGTGATCCTTACATGCTTTCTGCTGCAGATTTAGCAATATTTAAGTAGAGTATGTAAGAGAAAGAGAGCTCTGCAACCCATCATTTTTTAAATGAATGAGCACAACATTTTTTTGTTTGTTTTTTTTTTTGATCAGGAGATCAAGGCATTTTGGAGATGCTACTGCAAGTGGTCTTGCCCAGTCCACATTTGTCGATACTAATGCACAGTGGTTGTTACATGTACAGAAACAAAAGTGAAAACTGCATATTTTTATTTAAAGGAAGGAAAAGGAAGTGTTAGGTGAACAGTAGAGATGCAAGCACAGCATCCAGGAATCAAATGGATGAACTAACTAAAAAGACCTTTAATCTTACCCTAAGTCCATGTGATTTTCGTAAACTGAAAGAATGATCGTCTTGTGATTATATGAGCTCTGTGCTTGAATCTGGCCATTGATTGAAGTCTGGCAAGGGAGGGAAAAAACAGGAAAACATCTTGCTAAGATTTTCCTGTGTTAGATTAAGCAGCTTCAGTTCATTCACTCATCTCTGAAAGGTCATATTTTCTCATCATCAAAGTTGCCCAGACTGAGACTCTCCCTTGCTTCCCTACAGCTTGGCTGAATGATCCACAGGGCAAGGAGGATGCAGCACTGCATTTGTCCTGAAAGCTGCGATGCTTTTTCATCATATCAGTGTGATTTGCATCTCAGTATTGGGGTTTGCAACAAGATACATCTCTCTAATTAGTGTTACCCTAAAAATCTTTATTGCTTGGAGGAACTAGTCAGTTGATTCCTCTGGCTCTGTTTCTGCAGTTGCTAATCCCGTGCATTGGCACAGACTGCATTTCATACACCTTTCTCAGCCTGCTTTCCCATGTTGTCCAGACGGTTTTGACCATGGGTGCTCTGACTGTGTACGGAAACTGGGCAGGGGGATATAGCCACTATCTAACTCCTAAAAATGGTGGGTTTTCCAAGCTGGTCCAGCTCCAACTCATCCCTCTGCTGTCGCCTTTGGTAATGAGTTTCAGCTGCAGTGTGGAAAGGTAATTTTCCTTGACTACTGCCAATACTAGAGAGCCAGACTTGCATATTTCTAGGTGTTTACTTGAACTCTGTTTTCTAGTCTCCAGGCATCCAAGTTTCACTAAACTTTAGGCTTTAGAGGATTTAGTTCTGTATTAGCAGAGTTTCTTTGTGGCTGAACACAGGGAAATGAGAGTGCAGCATAAAGTAGTAAGTACAAGATATTACTTGCCAGATTTCAAGAGATCTGGTACAACATATTTGTTTAGATGTCAACTGTCAAAACTAAGAGCAAAAAAAAAATTATGGAGAGCTAGTGAACGTGTGGTGATGAACCATTCAGATAGATGCCTGAAAACTGTACCAGGAAGCATAATGCTCAAGATATTTGGTTTATTTTGGCATGTTTATGTCCATGTTATATCATCTGAGTATTTTTAAGTTGCTTTCTGCATTGTTTTCATATGTCACTTCATCCTTCCTCAGAAACTTCTTTGCTGTGGCTTGGGCATGTTTTAAAACTCCTCCCAGGTCAGACAAGGAGAATAGAAACATGCTGGGTGTTGAAGGTAAGCAGGGGCCATGCTGTGGCATGGCCAAAGCCAGCTCTTTGCCAGCACCCACCCAGCCAGCCAGGCTCAGGCTGGGCTGCTGCATTGGCTGCAGGTCAGCTGGGGCGAGAGCCGGGAACAGCTGGCTGTGCGCGCAAACTGTGCAGATCTCTGCTAGCGTGAGGGGAATTGTGCCTCAGCCAGCTTGCAGGCATATATAAATATTTGTGGCATAGTTTGCATTATTATTTCAGCTGAGCTCTAAACATTTGGTTGCTGATAGCAGGAAAGAAACTAGTGCTGCTATAAATTTCAGATGGTGCAGAAATGCAGGGATTTTTGTACCGGCTGACAATTAAATAAAGTCCCTGTGCCTCTTTTGATAAATAACTCTGCTGCCAAATATGTGCAGGAACTCTGCAGGCCTTTGTGGGGGGAAGGCTGGGAGGGGAAAAGGAGAAGGACACAACGGCTGCCTGTGCAGGGAATTTCCTTGGAGCACACACACACCTTCTTTCTCCTGTGTAGGGTTGTGTTTGAGCTTGCCCTTTCCTCTTCACATTTCCATCTCTACCAAGCAGCTAAATGGAAAGGTTAATTTGAGAGACTGCTACAAGTAATTGCAGCATGGTAATTGCACAGCTAACATGAGTCTTTTCCTTGTCCTGCCTGCTGCAGGAATCTGCATGTCACTGCAGGGGCATAGCTTGGTGGAGACTTTTTTGTTTGTCTGTATTAGGAGTACCACTACTTTATTAGAGCAGTTGTTGTTTAATGTCTTTCCATTGTAGCTCTGTGCAAAAAAAAAAAACCAAAAACAAAAACAAAACAAAAAAACCAACCTATGTGTGTCCTAGTAAAATTGTGACATTGTCCACAGAAGATGGTCCCCCCGCTCCAGCCATCTGAAAACCCAGTGTATAAAAACAAAGACTGTAAACCAAAATCAGTCATACAATTGAGGGATAACAATTTGAAAAGTCTTCTGTGATACTGTGCTTCCATGCAGGAGGGCAGCTACATAAATGGTTTGGAAAAGTGTCATTCTTTACGAAGAAATACTGCACTTAATTAATTCTTGCTCCTGGGAGGTCAACCTGGGGCACTCATTATTGTCTTAATTGGTGGTATAAATCCTGAGGCACTGGCGGGGAAGAGAGGAAAAAAACCATGAGCAGTTAGCAACATACAGCCTTTTGGATAAGTGCTAGCCAGTTGTACAACCATCCTGGAGACATTTTATGGTTTTATTGGGTTATAGGTCTGATCTTTCACAAATTAGGTTAAAGGGAATTGATTTGCATAAACAAAATTATAAAACAACAACAAAATGCAATAATTCATTCCTGAGTTCTCCATTAAACTGTGTGAAATAACTCAGAAAAGCACTTCTTTGATCTCCTGTTATTTGTATTAAATTATATTCATTACTGTTCCCATCTGGAGTTTCATAGCAGGCCAAAAATCATCCTACAGACACAACTGAAAGGAAGTTAACTGTAACTTTTTAATTATATACATTCCATCTCCTATTTTTTCTTAATTTGAAAAAAGCAGATGGAAGCACATGCCAGTGCCTTCCTCTCCATTTAAATCACTGAAGTGGAGAAGCAGAAAATCTCAGCCGTTCTTTCCCCTCACATATTATTTCAAGGTGATGACTGTTCTGTCTGGAGACTTTGACATGTTTGCTAAAAAGGTCAGGAGTTCAGTGAAAATCGAAATTGTGGAAAAATACGTGCATAGTCCTAGGTATGCCGTGGTACCCTCGCTGGAAGGATCCAGTTGTTGCAGATTTACACTTGATGGAATACATCTCCCCTTTTTTTTGTGGTAGCTGCCTCTCTGCCAGCTGGCCAGCAGAAGTGTTAAAAACTCCCCAGAAAATGGGGGCTGGTTTTATAGAATAATGGTTTATAGAACGTTGTTTACATTAAACCTAGGTTTGTGAAATCAGAAGATGTTTCGGCAAGGGGCACAATAAAAAATGGTGTTTTTTTTCCAGCCTCACCAGGGACTAATGGCATTTTTAACCCCATGAAAAGTTTTCTTCAAGCTCTGTCATCAGATTTTTTTTTTTCCCTGTGAAGCCCATAATACCTTTTTCACCTTAGAAACTATTAGGATTTATCAAACATGGCCTGCTCTGTCTTTGCTGACGAATTTTTTGTAGTTACAGATGAGTATCCCCACTGCGGTAGCCTAGAGAGGAGTGACACGTTCCTCATCTGCTCATCTGTGTCCTTTGGACCCTTATCTCTATTTAAGAAATAAGAAAATCCTGAGATATTTCAACCTTTTCAATTTGTATAATAACAATGAAAAGATAATAGACTTTTTTTCCCCTTAGTGGATTGCTCTTAGATCCACAGGTCTGTACTTCCATATGCAAGATGTGGGATGGCAGCTTTTATTGCATTTTTATTTTTAATTTTTATTGCATTTTGAGTTCTGTCAATTAAAAAGAATGAAATTCACTGCCACACTGGTTTCAAGAGCAAATTTAGGTTTCTTTGGCCATAGAATCTTAGGGCTGCTCTGCATCTGCAGAATAAATGGCTAGACAAGCAGAGGTTGGATGGCAAGCTGGAGATACCAGCAATGACTGACAAAGCCTGAGCCCTTTCCAGGGCCGGCTGGTGCTGAGCTTCTCCACTGGCCAGCTGACATTTCTAGGTGCTCTCTACCAGCTAGTGAAATTTGTTTTTGCAAAGATCTTCCTGTCCTGCCCTGACATACATAATCAGCACAATTTTCCTGCTTTCTGGCAGTGAGCCTTCCTTTACTTATTGTAGCTGCTTCCATTTTGTGCCAGCAGTGGTTTCCAGCCACAATGTCAGGCAATTAATTTGTTTATTCTGCAAGCCATGACTTCCAAAGTGTGATAGACAGTGCAGACATCCTGGAAAAGTGCTGTGCAACTGGGAATAAGCTCCTTGGAGCTTCCTTTTAGATAGTTGCTTTGGTAGCTTTCAGACTTGTGGGGTCTCCTGTTCTGGCTGCAGCCATTTTGCTGTGTGTTTTATCTGTGTGGTATCACTGAATAGCATATGCTGGGTTGCATATATTTTGTAAGCCTTTCTATGCAACTCCAGTTGCAGGTTTGCATGTTACCTAGGCCTCCCAGAGTAAATATTCCCAGTTAACAACTAAAAATTGTGTGCCTTTGTCCTAGCTTGACCATTGAGCCTACCAGGATTTGGTGAGGCAGAAGTTTTTTGTTTCCGGACTGCTGCCACTAGTTAAAAATACTGCAAACTACATTTAGTTCATGCATGTACCTGGGCAATTCCCTGGTCACAGAACAAAACAGTTTTGTGCAGATCCCATAGCTGAGAGATGCCTTAAATGTCTGTTGGTGCTCCAGAGACAGTAGGAATGGGAGCTTTACCTTCTCTAAATACATTTTGCAGGGTTAGCAAGGATAGAGGGTAACTTAAATTATTAAAATAGAGAGACTGAAAAGAGACCATAAATCACAAACATTTATTTCATAAAAAGTGCACATATTTGCCCAGCCCCTATTTCAGAATAAAGCTAAGTGCAGAGGTTTCACATGTGTGGTGGTCTGGATTTCTTTTCAGTTGCAACTGGTATTTATCTTCCCTCTCTGAGCTCAGTCAGAGTTTATAAAATGTACTATGGAAAAGTCCTTCCTACTCCTTTGTTTCTTTTATGATAAAGTAGCAATATGCTTCACTCAGAAGCTTATTTTGCAAATTTACCAAAGAATGGCCTCTAAATCTGCAGGAGTCATAGCTGGCTGCCTGTATTTGGGGGTAATCAAAGCTGAACCAGATGAACCAAGCAGGCTGTTCAAACAGATTGAGCTTGCAATAGTCCTTCTCTGCTGATTACCCTGTCCCTGGCTTGCAGTGCAAGTTTTCAGCTTGTAAGCCCACTATGCCTGCAAATAAGACTTGGCATGCCCTGTGCTGGTAAAACATTTTTAAGACGTTGTGATCAAATGATCCAGTTCTAAATCATTTGCTCTGCCAAAATCAACTGGACAGTGAAGGAGAGGGAGTTGTATAGATTCCCTATCAAATATGTAAGGGTAGCAGTTCATGATAATAAATCCATAGGACTTCATAAGTTTAAACACTTAACTTTGTCTTGAGGGCTCATCCTTAATGAGGTCCTTTGTATTCAGATAGCCAGTGGCATAACAGCATTCAAAATATTACTGAAATAGTTAATATTCTCTGTGGGCACTCTGTTTTGTACTGAGATCTCAAAGTTTGACTCATTGACAGGCAACTGCTGCAAAAGTAAGTGGTGAATGGGATGAGGTGGTTTCTTCAACATTATGTTGAGGTTGGATTGATTAAATAGATTATTTACTTCTATGCAATAGACCTAGGAAGCCAGGTTTGTTTGCTGCTTGATACATATGGTTTCACATATCACTCTCTGCTTTCAGTGCAGCAGGTAAGATATCAACACAATTAAAAGTGAAAAATAATCTGTCTGCTCTGCCAGTGGTGGATGCTCAGGGAACACACGCTGATACAATAGATTTCTGAATAATTTATACTCAGCGTTTTTTCCTTGCACTCGGTAAATGAGGATGCCTAATGTGGCATGGTCAGAGTGATACTCTATCTGTCATCCATTAAGATAACAAGATTGGTGGGCCTGGGAGGAATGTAGCATGATACACAGAAAAGATGAGATTAAAACATGAAGTGTTGGTCCAAAATGTTCTCTGTAAAGGATGCTGATAAAAGCAGCTCAGAAAAACAGAATTAATTCAAAACTGTGATTTCCACAAAGCTTTGTCTTCTCTAAAATCAAAACACAAGATCTATGTTCCTTTCAAAAATTGTGGATAAAAGGAATATCGGAGTAAATCACTGTTCCTGATAGGCCGTCAGCTGTTTCCTCTCCTTTAAATTCAAGAACTTTGTAGGTGCTATCAAAAACAATTATGTATGACAGTAATGCTTTATGTCTCACAGAATGGGAATGGGATTTTTTTATATTCATGAGGCTTTTTAAATTACAAAGAAAAAATCATTTGTGATTGTTTTTGGCACTGGAGTGTCTCATCTCCCATTACAGAGTGTTAATTTGGATGGGATGCTAAAATATTTGCATAAAAAATGGCTCATGTAAATATTCAGATTCATTTTGAGGTGACTGTATTATAGATTATAGTATATTGCTTTCCAAGAGCCAATAGGCACTAGAAGTTGATTAATTTATAAGCAGTGGTGGTTTTCAATCTCTGAAGTTTCTGACAACTTCTTAATAGCAGGTCACATTTGGATTTTCTTGCTTTTTAAATAAACTGTTGGGGTTGTGAGATCAAATGGGAGCCATTTGATAGAAAGCACTTCGAGGAAAACTTAGGCTTGCTTCTGACTTCAGTATTTTTAATGAAAAGGCCACGGTTATTTTACCTGTGCTATTTGGAACCCAGCTTTGAAAGGGTTTAAATGTGCTTTTCTGTTTAACTGGGCAGCAAGCACCTGCTCTACCATCTCCATGCCCTATGCAGTTTTCTTTCACTGCAGAGCTGTAGCTGGGGTCCAAATCCCTGCAGAGGGAAAGATAGGACACTGTTTTTTCAGCCCAGATTCAGGAGGTATTTCTGAGCATGACCCTGCTTGCAGTGCCATCCATAACTTGTGGCTGCACCACACCAGGCTTCTGGAGGTGGGTGGGAAAACTGAGTCCCCAGTGCCCAGCAAATTATGCTTCTCATCCACCAGTGCCTGAACTCCTGTCCCAGCTTGGTTTGGGGTTTGTGTGCAAAGACACTTATAATCTTAGTGCCTGTCCAGAGGAAAATTTAAAAATCTAATCTTTTTGATGATGTATTGCTGAGCTTTTAAAATGAGTTTGTCACAAATGCTACAGGAAATGGTACCCCAATACTGACTTGAAGAAGAATATTTGTGAGTGGGCACTAATGTGTTGTTGAGAACCATGTCCTTAGCTTTGACCAGGACTACATTACACCTTTTTGTCATCTGAATATTTTGTGTAAACAAGTTAATTTTTATTTATGTTCCATGAGTAAATCCAGGAAGAAAATCAAATACAGGTGATAAAAAGTAATTTGTCAAACAGCAGTCAAGGCTTCCACAATTACTATCCTCCTCTATGTCTTTCAGTCTGTGGAGGACATTGCCTGGGGAGGTTAGGTTGATGAGGAAATGCTCTTCATTTCTACCTGGAGATCTGCTTTCTCCAAATTTGTTCTTAAGCCTTTTTTATTAATAATAAGTTCATAAATGCTTTATACTTGCTGTCTGCAGATGGATCACATTTTTCAGTTGCGCTGTGTGGTCAAGTTTGTCTGGTTAGGACTTAGGCACCCTCTTCTGCTTTCCTTTCTGATGAACTGTAATTAAACCCTGGCTTATAAGGGATGCACACCCTGCAACTATATATCAGAGCAACCAATTAGTAGGTACAATTAGCTACTGGTTATATTTTGGTAAAGTACAGATGTATTTGGAGAGTGTCTCTTCCCAGTATTGGGTGACTTGTTCATTTGGGCCATTTTATTTCTTGCCCTATCAGGCTGGTGGTAGGGGAGTAATGTTATTGGTGGCTGTGGGTGTTAAATCACCTGCAGCAGCGCTGGGTTAGGCTGGCGTGGCTGCCATAGAAGTTACCAGTTTTGGCTTGTCCTGTGTCTTTCAAGCTAGAAAGTGATGACCAAATAAGCTGTAGAGAGACCCTTAAAACAGCATAGCTCACATTTTCTGCCTGTTGAATTAAACCAAAAGAAATGTCGTAGATGCCTCACTGTTGTTGTTAGCCATATCAGCAATTATCCCAGAACCAAGCATCACAGGGGAATATCAAAGCAAGAAAGGAGTGAATATGGCCATAAATTTTCTTTTTGGCAAGTAAACGAATGTAGATACACTTGCCATACTTGCCATTGCAACGATTCAAGCAGTGGTAATGATTAGAAGTGTAGAATATAAAATAACAGTGTTTTTTGATAACTTGAAAGGTTTTAATTATACAAACAAATAGCTTTAAATTCTTCTTCTGGGTCCAGTAGCTTAAGCAAAAGATGTGGAGAGTTTTTATTTACCACTTTGATGGTAGTAATAAATACCTCCTAAATCAGAGGAGCCAACCTCAGATGAGGCTTGCCTCTGCAAGAGCTGCAGAAAATGTTTGCCGGGGTTTACGTGATTAAGGAGTCATTTTTCAGTTCTGAGTGAATCTTAGGCATTTTCATAACCTTAGCTTCTCTAGCACGTTGGTTGTGCAAGGAATTTATGACCAGCCCTTGCTGCCTGCCCTACCACTCCCTGATCATATAGCCAGAAAGTCTCAGTCAGCTCTGAACGATGGGAGTTTTGTCTTTTGAACTGCACACGTATCTCGGTGAGCGCTTTGAGGGGAGCCAATTTTATAGCTTGCCATGATTGCATCCTTAAACAAATGCATTATGGGCACAGAGGTATTCTCTGCAGCATCAAGTTTACAGCTTCCCTGTAGGGTGTAAACATGTGGCTGGCTGAAGAGTTTTAACCTCTCAAGCCCTCCAACAAATATTACATTGCTAACTATTCTTCCGTAATGTTGTGATGCTGACTGAAATTTGACCCTGGTGCTTGCTGAAACCATTTTCAAAATCTGAGTGAGAAGGTTAAATACTGCTGTCAAATTTCCAAATGTCTATTGCAGAAATACTTTTCCTGAATATCTGTGGGTTGAGCTCTAAAATGCTTAAAGTAATCCTCTTTTTCTTTTCTTCATTATTATATGATATTATCTAAAGCATGGGGTTTAGTGAAATTGACTTGGGTTTTGCCTTTTTCTGTGCCTAACCTTACCATTTATGGCTATTTTTCTCTTTTTTACTTGTTGAAGGAGGTGTTCAGTCAAATTATGTTCCTTAAGTATTAACCAGACCTCTATGTTTCTTTAATTTCTGTTCAAGATCGTTGTAATTACTTGATTATTTTCACAGTTGTATCTGAGTAAGAAAAAAAGTGCTGTAATTGGCAACTCTTACAAGTTCACAACTCAATAACCTGATACTGGAACTCTTCCACAGAAGAAGCCTCTTTAATTGCTGTAGGAGCTTCAGCAGTTAAGAGACCTGGGTTTCAAATTATTTCTCTTTTGAGGTGCAGCCTTCAAACTAGAGAGTCTCTGCAGTAACAAAAATAGATAGGGCCTTCAGGCTGAGTGAGTCTATTTGTTGTTGGATGAGTGTCTGACTTACAAGTGAAGATCTGTTAGGAAGGATGTTGTTTACCCAACTCATTATTTACATTCAAAAGCTCAAACAATTTTTAGTTGAGCTTTTTTGTAAAATCTAGGACTTCATTTCCTGAATGCTCTTACTAGTTCTAGCTTTGTTTATTTTGGCCTTAGGTTGCATTAGATGATTAGTTTTTATTTAGGAGATGAGTCTTATGTTGCAACAAACAGTACTAAATTATAGTAAGACTGAGTCTTTAAAGATGCCATACTCCAGCCATAACTTTGAATTAGTTTTGTTATTTTAAAGCAACATTTGTGCCTGTCTCTGTGGTTTATGGAAAGCTCAGAAGCTTATTTGTTTTCTTTTTTTCTTGATTCCAGGGCTTTTTCCGCAGGAGTATCCAGAAGAACATGGTTTACACATGTCACAGAGATAAAAACTGTGTTATCAATAAAGTTACCAGAAATCGCTGCCAGTACTGCAGACTACAGAAGTGCTTTGAAGTGGGAATGTCCAAAGAATGTAAGTTGTCTTGGAAAAGATTTATTGTTTGTCGTAACCTACATATATGTGGCAGTCCTAAGGGAAAAAAATTATTGCAATTATGTGATTGAAGCCAGTATCTGCATTCATATGGAGGGGAAGGAGTATATATTTTGTACACAACTTTAGACCTGTATTTACAGACTTCTGAGTCCTTAACACTGCAGCCTAAAAGTTCTGTGTTCCCACTGCCTGGACCCTCTCTAAAACATGAAATGATCTGGCAAATGCTCTTCTCTAAACATGCAAAGCCAATAAATCTGACTATGCAAAGCACACCAAAACCCCAAAGGATCCTCTCCCTTCTTTTCTAGAAATCTCTGGTTTGCCCTTTAAATTATAATTTTAAAATATTTATATAAAAATATATTATATTCTCTTTTTCCAGTTTATTGATATCCCCATCAAGATTGAAAATATAGCTAAAAAAGCCCTTTCAGATCCCATGGGGTAATGCTTCTGAAACTTTCTGATTTTTGATTGGATTGATTGCAGTAGCAAAAAGGTCTGTGGTGTAGTAATCTGTTTGATTGTTGAGGGTTTTTACCTCTATCAGCGATGTTCCTGGTGTCAGTAGGTCAATTCCAGGAATAACCACTACAGTGGTTATTTGCAGTGTGTGCATAAGAGAGGACGGAAAATTGCCCAATGAGTTCTTAACTTTAATTCACCCACAAGAGTTCATTGGAGAGAGTTTAAGATATTAAGGAAAAGATAAATTGACGATGATGAAGCATTTATATCTGAACTGTGATTTAAACTGGTTCTCATCTTCAGCATTTTACATCTTTGAATTGTGTGGGGCATCCCAGTAGTTCCCTTTTCTGTACTTGGTCAGGAGCTAGAGGTACTAAAGCTACTCCTCACTGTATCCCATTTCTCTCTCCCACCCTCTCTTTCCTCTCAGAGAAAGAGTGTTGAGAAGTGGAGAAAGAACCAGATACATCCTTTGGACCATTGTGCTGTGTTTCCAGCTTCTTTCATGGAAATGTGAAGTTGTGGTTATTGGAAAGTTTCAATCTACTGAGGGAGGTCTTTGGATTTCCATTAATTCACTGTCTGTGTTGGGTTTTCTAGTTTTCTTGTGTGCCTGAAGTGCACTTATCTGTACTTAGGTATAGACCTGTTGGAGTGGAGACTAGGATGGGTGTAAAGGATAAGATAGGCTAAATGCAAAGATAGAAGATTGAATGAGGAGGATTTTATTGATAGCTATTTCACTGCACATGAAGTGCACATGAAGCTTTTTTCTCCTTTGATAGAAACAGTATGATGTAGTTTGGAAGAGAAGAAAAAGCACTTCTGTCACCTGAGGCCTTGTTGGTCTTGAGTTCCTAAGGACTTTACTGCTGATGTGAAATAGTAATCTTATTAAAGGCTGTAACGTCACATTGGAGTAGGTTTTGGAAGTATCAGCAGTATTTCTAACATGTTAACCAAAGTTACTTTGGATAAACTATAAAGACTTTATGCCTTTTAGGTGAAGAATTGTTTTTTCCCATAGGGTATCTGGAGCTTTGCCAGGTGGAATTAAGGTTTTGCTCTGCCTGTTTCCTGGGGTGAACTAAGTGAAATTGCCCTTTGGCAGTTGCCTTTATCTCAAAATTCTACAGACACTGAAAGGGGGATAACAGTTTGGAGGGGGAACAGAAGATCCTGGAGAGAAGTGAGGGATGTCCTCTGGCTGCATTTCTGTAGAAGGCATTTGCAAGGGAACAGAGAAATTATTTTAAATGTCATCAGTTTGAATACAGTGTGTCTGGTCTTCTGGGTTTAAGAACTAAGTCTGAAGTGATTCTGTGTTATCCCTTCATAAACAGGAGCTTTTCATCTCTTAAGAGATTTGAGAAACTATTTTCTTATCTGACCTTCTTTCATACATATCTCTGGGTTTTAATTCCATTTCTTTAGAAGTTTATGTAAACAAAGGCACATCTGTCATTCAGCTTTTTCTTACCAGATAGAGGTTTTTCTTTTTCCCCCAGTGTATTATTCACATTTTATTTTTTTGTCTTCTTACAGTTCTGTTATCTTGTAATGTGAAAGCAATGAACAAAGGACAGAAAAAAGTATCAGAGAAATCTCACAGGGAAACAAGTCTACAGTGCTCAAACTAATCCCAAATGGGAAAGTATGGCATGATGGCACCTGCAAATAGGAACCCCAAGGTCTGTTCTCAGGAGCTAAGGAGGAGTAGATGCTGGTTTTCAGTATACAGAGTAATCTGTGCTTAAAAGCTTAAAAGTCCTGTGTTTATTTGTTCTGTCTTTAAAGGGCATGCAAAAGTACCTGCATATGCAGCTCCCTTTGGGCTTAATGAGTGTTCCTCACAAACATTAGAGGAGAGATGGGAACTGGGTGCATAGCCATTGTGATAAGTAAGGGTTTAAGTATGGGGGTACAGTGTTTGAAAGAGAAGAGATACTGAGCATTTCTTGTATGCTTTTATCTTGTTTCAGAGAATGAAGTGAGATGATAAAGGAATGCATGAAATTTGCATTTCTTTGTAGGTTGTTTTGTTTGTGTAGGGGGGAAAAGCAATCTTCGACCCCATTTTTCTCCCCAGATCTGATCAAGAGAGGTCAATAACTACCTCCAGGGCAGGAGTGGAGCTATTTGCCTTGTGATAATATCTGCAAGACCTGCTGAAACTGGATCCCACTAGTGTAGGGACCATCTTTCATTGTGTAGTCCCTATTGCAAAAAGTTTGCACTCCAGATAGGAAAGACAAAGAGTGTGAGGGGAAATGACTTAGTGAAGACTGCCTTATCATCCTACAGCAGGACAAAACACAGCTTGAAATAAAACCCTGCTGTCTTTAATCAGACACCCTTCCTTCAGAAACTCCAGAGCTTTGTCCCCGAAACCTGAGCTGCAGCTCCTGGTTCAGGGCCTGGAGCCAGTCCCTCCACCAGCACCGCATCAGGTTTGGGCATTGTTATATTTCTGTCCCACCTTAGCTCATGTAGGAGTGCTTAGGGCCGTGTAGGTGCAGCTGAGGCTCTGGATCCCACTCCGAACCACTTCTGTCCTTCATAGCCTCCCAGTCTGTTTGGTGGTTTTAATCATCACGTAGAGACAAACGGTGATCACGCAAGATTCTTTTCTTGCTGCCGCTGAAGTGAGAAGGCTGCTGAGGCTTACAGTGGCTCATTATGTGATGGAGAGCCTTAGGAAACTAACCTTTGCCCTTCTCTTACGCGATGTCTGCGCTGCTGTTGAAGCCCCATCCTCGGCGTGACCCCAGGTGCCAGGCAGCCCCTCGCTGTTGCCTGGATGCGGGCCCTGGGCGCTCAGGAGCTGCCGGGGGTCGCACGTACGGCACTGCCTCCTGCAATTAAGGGAGCACGCAGGAAGCTGGGAGAACTCTCCCACAAGAATGGACTCTTTCAAGCGGGATGCTGCAACAGTCACTTTATAAGGTGAAGCCTGCTCATAAAGAGAACCTAAATTGGATTTTTTGTAGGGTATAAGGGGGAAGAAAATGGAGCTCCCTTCTGCCACAACTGCCCAGCTTAGCCCAGCAGCTCTTCAACTTCCATCGTTTTTAATAAACTGTGTAGGCTGCAGGGACTGTCACTGTACTTGATGATGTTTGGGGTCCCCTCAGACACAACCCAGCCCACATACCAGGGTGTGATGCAAAGAAGCTGTCTTTATACTGGCATAAATCTTGTCTGCAGTGAGCTCTAATAGAGCGAAATTATGTTTATAAAGGCACAGAATTGTTCCAGATTACTTCAGCGCACTGAAGCAATGTTGAGATTTGCAGATCTGCTTACAATTAACCTCTCTGGAGGGAGGGAAGGAGGAAGGGAGGGAATGCAGGGAAATTATCATCGGGAGGAGAGAATCCATTTCTGTGCTCTGTATTTGTTGGGGATTTTTTAACTTGTCCAGAAATGTCTGTTACTCTTTGTCACAGACTTCAGTCTTATAATATTTAAATGTTTATGCTTCTTGGAACATGTGATTACATTCTGCTACTGAACAATAGAGTGAATGGATTTACTTATTTTCATTCTGGTTGAAATTGGCAAGCAGGAAACATCAACTTGAGGAACTGTCATGTTTGTATTTTTTACTTCTCTTTAATTTTTTCAGTCTCCTTAAGGAAGCATGATTCCATCTACAGTGAGTGGCTAAGTGGAGAGCTGGTCTGCATAGTTGCATTTGAGAAGTTCATGCAGATTTCACTGATGTCATTTTAAAGTGAATTAATTAGAATGCGTGCAATCTTTATTTAGATGTTAGTCAGAACTGAACTGGGGTTATTTTATTCTTTTTAGCCAGCAAGAAGCTCTGGATTTAGGAATTGTTTCTTCTTTGCTACAGGCTAGATTTTTAACTGGATGCCTAAATACCACACAGTGGCTGGGGGCTTTTTCAAAAATTCCAGAGTAGTTTCCTTGCCTGTTAACTTGCTTTCTCGAGAGGCAGGAGCTAAATATCAGAGTAGAAATCGCAAACCCCTGAATTCTGCTCTGGGACTAATTCCTCTGTCTAAACCCTACAGGCTGATTATTCTGTCTTTCCTATCTTGAGAGGTGAAAATTGTGTCTTTTCACCGGGGCTGGGAGACCTTGTATTGTAAGTGCTTTGAAAGTAGAAAGATGTAAACTGTGAAAATACCAATTAAATTAAGAACTGGAGAATATAGATAGTGGGTAAGCTATGCCCAAGCCATAGAGATCACATATTTTTAATTCTTTTTTTTTAAGGACAGACTGTTTTGGAGATTTTTTTCAGCTGCTAATCAAATAGGAAATCTTGGAATTTTTTTTCTTCAGGCTGAAAAATTGGGATCTTTTAAAAGTTAATGCCAAACTCTCAATATCACTGATGAGGAGATTGTTTTAAGATGACAGCAAAGCTAATGGGGAAGGGTTTCCTGCAACAAAACCCAGAGTGCTGTAGTGTCAGCCTGTGCTCTGCCAGTGATAATGCACGCTTTGTTATGCTGGGTAGCTGAAAATTATCTACATACAATTAAAATTCTCTTGTAGAGAGCTGGGTTCTACTTGTTGTGCATTGTTTCCCATGGTTAAACAAACATCTCTTGCTTTTCACATCATTTTTTTGTCTGTTTTTCTTTCTCCTTTTGGGGTCTGCCTCTTCTGTGTTTTAGCATTTACCCCTGATTTTCCATAGCTTTCACTTGCCAGCTTTAATGTTTAAACAGCAACTTAGATTGAATGTTATTATCCATAATTTACTCTATGTTCTGTGAAGATGGTTATGTAATAGCAGTAATTGCATCAACTCACCTAATGAGCTTTCCCTCCAGTGCCATGTACAGCAGATTAATAGCCCATGAATTCATTTGCAGCTCGTTGTATTTCAGAAAAGTATTTCAGGCAGCAATTAATAAACTGCTAAAGAAAATAACATAAAAAATGATTTTTTTATTATGTTAACTCTCCAGCTGAACAATTTATTGGCACCTTTCATGATGTGGCTAAGTAAATTTTCTCCTAATTCCTCAGAGTGTGATTAGTGAACCCTGCTCAGCTCAAGACTGTCTGGTAATTAGTCTGATCTTTATATCCTAAAATGTTAGGGAAAAGTAAGAATAGCGTCCTAATGTTCTCTTTTTCTTCTATTATTTGCCTTTCAGGCATTATGAAAATAGCAGTAACTTTAAACTGCAGCACACTAGTGCTGCAAATTCTTTTTCCCCCTTTCTTTCATAGGAAGCCTATAATTGTGTAAGCTAAGAATTGAAGACCTCGGCCAATAGACAACCCCTGGCACTGTTTCTGCCCTGCTTGTTGTGGGCTGCAGTGTCCCATACCTCCCAAGTGGTGGGACAGAGCCCGAAGCAGGGATCCGAGGAAGGTCACGGGGTGCTGCTGCCCTGAGGAAGGTAAACCAGGGGTTAAATGCCACTGAAGAGGGAACAGAGAACAGGGACAGTCCTGTGTTTTGCAGTATAAAAGGTGTTTTGCAGGATGAGGTGATTGAACCCAACAGGAGAAGAGCAGCAGTGAGATGCCATGGCTAAAACCACCTTTGCAGGGAAAGTGTCTGGGGAAAGGGGGAGAAGCTGCTGCGTGTGGCCAAACTTGCCAGGCTGCTCTAGAGCTACTATTTCCATGCTTTTTTTCTTTTGGTTGGTGCTAGTGTTTGGGGACTTTTAAAATTTAATATCAAGTTTTTAATACGTTATTTGTTTTTCAAAAGAAATAGTTATCTTCCTGCCACTACCATCCCTACTCTCCCAGTCCAAAAGAATCGTTTAGCTTGTCTTCAAAAGTAGTAAAGTATATATTTTAAAATATTTTCCCTCATTTTGGGCTCTTGGGGACTGAGTAAGCATAAAGGGAATTCCTTCAATAAGCTCATACAGAGATTGATTACATGTCCTCAGCTGGAAGTTACATTAAGACTTATTCACTAAGGTATAGCTACTGTTGTGAACTTTTCAACGCTCTCTGCTGTCTCTATGACAACACAGATCCTGGCAGAAGTTACCAGGGCTCGTGTGCTCTCTGCAGCCTTTGTCTGCATCCATCAATCCTAGTCCTTGGCAACTGTAAATGTGTGTCTTTCTTACATTTTTGCTTAACAAGGTGTTTTATTAAATTTGTGACACTTCTAAAGGTATTACACTAATCATTTGTACTGCCGTACGCAACCATGCTCTAAAAGAGATGTGCTTTATAAAAGGACTTTCTGAATGGCTCTCAGTCTTGTCCTGTGGAAGATATTCAGCTGAGTGGCACAGAGTCCTTGTACAAGTAACTTTTCATTCATTACAGGTGAAACTTAAGGTAACTAGAGCCTGGGAAAAGCATAATGCACACACAGTCTAATTTTTGCTTAGACCTGCAGCGCACTCCAGAGAAGTGCTTGCTACTGTTCAGTGCTCTAGCAAAGTCCTCAGTCCTTGCTGAACACATCCTTATTTTAAAGGAGCCCATAGTGTGTCTGTTGGTGCTTGCAGCTCTGGTTTCTGTGGCAGTCCTGTATGTGCCACCTTCTAAGGAGATCCTTCTCTGGAGATTGGGCTCTTTCTTGAGAGCAGTTGGCATTGGCAGAGGTCTTACTTGTCATATTTTTCATTTTACACTTTTGGGGTGTTTTAGGAATCATCAGATACTTTCTTCTTCATCAGTTTCCCAGTAAAAGGCATTTTGGGTAGATATCTCTTAGAAAATCACTTCCCAACATAGATCTTGTTCTTTTTCTGCCCTTTTTCTGGTATTTCTCATCCCCTGCTTTGGTTTATAGCATTATTCCAAATTGTACATGTAAAGACACTCGCTCTATGCATTTGTGTTGCTATTGCAGGTTGCCTTTACCTCTTCTTCAGTTTAGTATCCCAGCTGCTTTCATGGCAAGGAAAACCCTGGGTTATCCTTTCTGCCTGGTCCTGTGCCAGGCAATGCTGCTGTAAGAGCAGCATTGCTACTGGAGATAGCCAGTCCCTACCAGTCCTTGCACTCCTAAGAATGATGCTGAGGCCACATTTGCTTTGTCATGCGGACATAACTGCTGAGACCCCAATCCCATGACCTCAAAAGCTTTGTTTCAGAGCTTCCATTCTTCCTTTATGCACTCAGTTCACTGCTTCGTATTCCTCATTCAGATAATTTTGTTGTTTGGGGATGCGGGGCATCTTTGCATCTCTCTTTCTAATTACCATTGTACCATGTGGCTTATGCTTTCTATACTGGCCCTTGTGGTTTCTCTGGTGTCTTTTTTCTCCCTTTGAATGCTCTTCCCCCCCCCCCCCCCCAATTTTTTTATTTTGGGATGTTGAATCCAAAGGATGGAGAAATGTCAATGAGATAAATATCAGTCTGGGAACGAGCAAATTGCCAGTGTTCTGGGCCTTGAAGCTAAACATGGCTTATTTGGTTGTCAGGCCAACCTGAAAATGTTATCTGCAGTAGCCAAGGTTCATGAGAAATGCAGTAAATTGTTCCCAAGAGCTCTGAGAAGTCTGAACTACAGCAACTCGAATATTCCTGAAGGACTCTCTATCAAAGGAGAGGCTTATTTGGTCCTTCTCCTCAGAAGAAACAAATATGAGAGTGTGTATATCTTCCTGCTGGTTTATATCCACAAACTTCTGTTTTCCTGGTGATCACTTTACTGGAGATGGTCTCACACAGGGAAGGTGCCTCTGCAAAAGGCAAAGAGGCAAAGCTCTCGCTGGCCTCTCTGCTGAGAGCAGCTCCCGTGCTGATGGTGTGGAAGATGGAAAGCAGGCACTCAGAAAGCAGCAAGCTCTCAAAGACGCTTTAGGAAGATCTCTCCATAAGTAGATGAGGCCATGGATTTCCCTCTGCTGCTGTCAGGCTCTCACGGCTTGCTTTCATCTGCTGGATGAATTGTTAGAGCAGAGGGAGCTTTTCATTGCCGTGCCTGCGATAAGCCGGCTGACACGTTGCAGCTCCTCCTGCTGGGATGCTGGCCCTAGGACTGCACTCTAAAAATAGCCTCGATTTGTTTTTAGTTTGACTTTGTATCACATGCTCATTTTAAAATATATCAGAACAGTTAATTTCCAGTTCTTCAGCGCTTATGTGGAAAGTGTAAAGGATTTTTTAAAGTAGATGGTGTACAAGGAGTAGAAATAGCACCCTTTCTATCCAAACTTAAATAACACTCAGCTGCCAACTCTATAAAAGGAAAAAGAAAGATCATAAGGTGTTAGAATTTTTAATGTCCTCTAGCCCAAAATGAACACAAATGGTTTTGCCCCATCTTATTTTACTCCAGTTCTTGTTTGCATGCTTGCCTGTTTCTGAAAGTTCTTAAATGTTTAAATCTAGGTCTCATGAAAAGTCTGTCAATCAGACAACAGCTCTGAAACCTGACTTCTACAAGTTGTAGCTTAAAGCCCTACAGGCGGTGCCTGTGGCTGATTGGCATTTAATGAGCTGTGGGATTGTTTCTCAGTGCCATGCATCCATAACCAGTTGCTTGTTGTTGATATAAACAGATTTGGTAAGTAAATGTGAGGAAATTGTCTGACTTTGGAGACATTTACCTGAATTTCAGAGTTAAAGCTAAGTGGAATTCTTCCTTTCCCCTGGCAAAAAGTGCAACAGAAAGCAAACATGCTTTTAGTTGGATTACAGGCATGGTTAGTCATCTGACAGACAGTTTTAATGGAGTCAGAAAGACAAGCTGGGGAAACATGCTGACCTACTTTTCTTTCTTTCTTTCTTTTTTCAAACTTTGAAGCACGTGAAATGTTAATTTTAAAACTCTCCATAAAGTTAGACTTTGGTGAAGGAGCTCATTTTGTAATTTAATTTATTTACACTTTGTTTAGGGTATTGTTTTGATAACTGAATTTCATCAGGTTGTTTCTGTCTTTGTTAGGAAATTGGGTTACCTCTGAGAAATCCATGTTCTTCCCCCTCTGCAGGACAAAGCAATCAGCTTCAAGTTAATGAATGATTTAAGTCCAATCCTCTGAGGGAGGACTTTACAAACCATTGACAATAACAGACTAACAAAGCGTGTTACATTTTTATCATTTTCAATGCATTACATTTTTAAACATTTGCTGTCTTTGAACCTGGGGGAAGAAGGATTACTGGCAGATAGTGTTGTGCATTTTGCACTTTAGCTTTTTTTCTTCCTTATGTTAAGGAGGTTGGTGCTCCACCGTCAGTATTTTCTTGGAGGCAGAACTGGATGTATTTGAACCTGGGAAACTCTTTACTGTAACATTTGAGAGCTTGGGGGAAAAAAACCTCTAAAATTAAATAGGAAAACTTAGCAGTGAGAATGGATTAAAACATCACAGAGATACTAAATTGAATGATACTGGGTCATAAAGAAAAGTGTTTTAGAAATGCTGTGGACTACCTGACTCCTTCAGCAGCAGGCACACATACAATTTGTCAGATGGCTGAGGGGTGCCAGGTTCCTGGCAGAGAGCTGAGCTCCATTCACCTTGCAAGCGGTTTTGTTGAAGACATCATTGTGCGGTTGAAGGAGCAGGAGAGGACATTGTTCCTTGACACACTGGTCGATCCAGGGAAACTGTTTTCACCTGCTCTGTCTCCTCCTGTTTCCATCATTAACAGGTTTTCTGCTGTCACTCAGCCCTGGTGCAATGGGTGCCGATGCAAATCCTTTGCTTCCTCCCATCTCTCCTTGTTCTTAACTCCCAACAAGCTGATTAGAGTTTGCATCATGGAAATAGCAATACAGTGGAAGAGAGGCATTAAAAATGGAAATTGCCAGTAAGTCCTGAAGTTTACGGGGAGTTTTCCATTTCACAGAATCCACAAGTTATATATACTCTTATGAAGTGCAGTAATTTTATATACTGTGTACTTCTAGAGAAGGTTCCAGAGGCAAAGATTGAGATCTATTTTTTATAGTTCTTAAAATTAAGTGTAAGCTGTTGGCTAATACATGAGCCAATATATCTCATATTTTTCTATATCTCAAGAAGGCTGGTAGTGGTATTGCACAGGTCTTAGCCATTTTGTATGCTGGAGATACCAGTAGAGGAGGCATCAGCCCAAGAGGACAAATCAGCAGTAACTGAATATCTTTATGCACTGAACTGCTGCACCTCATGTGTTCAGCATCCCTCACTGCACCATAACTGTGCTTCATGCAAGGACTATCTTTCCCATGTTTTTCTTGCCATAGCACTTCTAGGTGATGTGTGACATGGTATGTTTTGATTCTAGTGGAGATGCAACTAGGAAAATATTTTCAAAAAAGCAGCACATTTGAAATTCCATTCAAGAAGCTTTTTTTTCTGATACAGGAAAATTGTTGATGCTGGAAGATGAAGCATTAGGTTTAGAGGGGCTTGACTTGCTCTCTGACAGTACCAGGCTGCCTCTTTTGGTCAGGGAGCTCTTGTGTTTCCAATTAGGAATCTTGTGAAGATTGGTGAAGAAGTCTAGAGCTCAGTGTGTGTTTGGTCTTGTAGTCCACACTGTACTGTGCTGCACCATCTGGTTATCCCATCAAATAGCTCCAGGATCAAACCCAAGTGATCCAGATCCCTGGAACAAGTGACTGTTAGTTCATAAGATACTTTTGACAGCACTTCTTTGCAAGAAAGATGTTTGACTTTCTCTTTTGGAAGAGAAGCTCAGTGCAAACTTTCCCCCCTGCCCCTTCTTTGGATGCCTTTTCAGGTGAACACTGCTGCTAAATTAGGATATCCAGAAAAATTTTTAAATGGAAAAGGAATGAAAATAATAAAAAAGACGATACATAAAAGCAAGAGGATAGTTGTTACTAAGAAAAAAAAGCCCTATTATGTTCAAACCTCTCTCATAACACAGGGAAAAGTAAACAGGGACAGAGGTGAATAAGCATAAATATTTTATTCCTTTAGTTCTAAAGAAGGCTTAAATCCTGTTTGTCCTCAAAAGAGAGTCAATGCCTTTTCTTGGCAACTTTTCCTGTTGTTTTCAAAGTCAGCTACAGCTATTTCACATGTTTATTAGGAACATTATTCCTACTAGAATTTAGGCATTGTAAGGTGTAAACATACATAAACTGCACAGACCTATCAGCTGCCACTCATAGGGTATGCAGTATAAACCCATGAGGTTTGGGGTCTTCTTTCTTGGTTGGGTGAGTGAGGCAAGAAAGTAACCCTCTGGTAAAGGGACCTTGCACTAATGGAGGAGAAATATTTTAAAATATTCCCTAGAAACTAGGGTGTGGGAAAAATGAGGCAATTAAGAGGAATCACTAGATACCCTGTCTTAACAGTTTATTATATATATTTTTAATGAGTATTTAATCTCTAATGCTGTGTGATGGATTAGAAAAGAGGGGGATTCAGGCCTCTTTCTGTGCATACTTTTATGTTTCCCCTTCGTTGAACATTTTCTCTGGGCAAATTGTTTAACTTGAGCTGGTTGGAGGTGTTCCAGCACAACAGAGCTTTGCTGAAAATAACATTGGGTTGAATCCCAAAATGAAGAGTTGCCTATTGTGTTCAGATTTGCAGAATCTCAGGATGAGTTACAAGGGGGGCCAGGAATGAGCCTTGTCTGTTCCTGTCCTCTATGTTGTACATCCCAGGCCCTGGGGGATTTGGCTGCACTGTGTCTACCATGCAGCCTGGTGCTCTGGGCAGCTCTGCAGCTGGATGGGCAGGTGGATGTTCATCAACTTTTTTAGGAACTGAATAAACCTGTGCTTTTGGAAATCTTGAGGTTTTAGCCTGTGCTTCCCATGGGAGTTGTAACCCTACAACAATATCCTGAGGACCTCTTAAAAATCTTTGTTAGTGCATCTTTCATCTTGCACTTCCCACAGTCTTGGAGAAGACCATCCTAGCTGGATGCAGGCACCCAACTGTGTGCAATGAGTTCAGGGGCCAATCCTTCACTGGTGATGGACATGAATGATTTGTCATCAGTGAGACACGATGGGGTCAGCAGCCACCTGTAATGCCAGATGATCCTTGCTGGGTAGTCACTTCTGCTGCTAACTGGGGACCACCACCCTCATTTAGTTAAGGACCAGCTGTGTGTTGAATTCAGTCTCCTTGCCCAGCCCTTGGCTTCCCTTTCAGATGTCATCTCGTGTCCAAGTTGCATCCTTTGTTTTCATGGAGAAGTCTGGGAAAACTAGGTCAGTTTATCCAAGTAGAAATTATTATTTTATTGAGTTAACTCTGTGTTGACCTTCTGCCTGCTTGCCTTCTCAAAACGAACTCCCTTGTGTGCACTAAATCTTGCCCTGGAAGTTGCAGAACCCTCAGTAATCACTTTGATTTCATATCAAAAACAAAAAGGCTGCTTTTCTTAGTATCTTTATATTTCCTGGAAACAAGTGTCTGTCTGCTTTGCTTCTTGTGTGATCACTGCATCAGACTGGTCTGGTGTGCTGTGAAAGCACTTAATGTAAAAAGGTTATGTGCTGACTTTACTGGGGATATTTAGAAGATCTTAGGGAGAAATCAGGCTTTGATTCTGCTTGACCCTGACTGAGAGAATTAAGCTCTTTAAGCCAGTTCTGTAGTTACTAACATGCCTTTTTAAAATAATCGGGTCCGCTTACTCCTGCTATTTCAGAACTTCAGTCCTAGACAACAAAGGTTCTTTTCTTTTTTTTTCCTTTTTTTTAAATGAAAGAATATTTGGAATGTATTTTTAAAGAACATCTTTGGCATTGTACATAAAAGGTAAAATATATCTAAATAGACAGTCTGATAATGAGGTGCAGGCTTGTGGAGTGATTCATGTCATAATGTGAGTGCTGAAACAGCTGAGGTTGCTGCAGGTGTGTTAAGGGAATTCGACCCTGTAATGCCATGATGCTTTTGCCTCTACATAAAGCAGGAGTACAGATGTCTGGAGAGCCTGCATTAATAGATGAGAAGCAGTATTTTTGCATGTGAATTATGGATGGAGCAGTATTCATTAAAGGCAAAAACAAGGGCCTTTGTCTCCCAGGCACCTTTTGCTTTGAAGAGTCGCACTAAAGCCTGCTGCTGTCCCAGGAACAGAGATCCCAGAAGTGAGCTGGGCCTTCAGCTGCTGCCTGTTAAGCCTGGCTGGAGCTCAGAGCGAGTTATGCCATGCATGGGCAGAAGGGGATCTGAAGAAAAGCCTGGGAGGCAAAGGCCTTTTAAGTGCCTCAGCTGGTGGGTGTAGTGCTTCGGGGTGGGCAGTGAGACGCTAAAGCTGAAAGTGAATAAACTTGTTTACCTGTGGCAGCAGCCAGCTTCAGCAGGGCTTTCCCGGAGACTGCTGGCTGGCTTGGCATGGCTTTTCTGAAATCCTGAGATGGAAAGAAAAAGAAGTCCTCTGACCTCACTCCTTGCTTTCTCCTTCGTTTACAGTTGGTGAAAACAGGACTATGTAATCTTCAAAAAAATATGCCCCACCCCAACAACAAATCTGCAGATTGTTTATTCCAACTGCTCAGCTTT
Source organism: Chloebia gouldiae (assembly GCA_003676055.1). Taxonomy (NCBI): domain Eukaryota; kingdom Metazoa; phylum Chordata; class Aves; order Passeriformes; family Passeridae; genus Chloebia; species Chloebia gouldiae. The sequence continues at coordinate 36,925,778 of QUSF01000003.1, forward strand.
TGGGAAGGGAAAGGATGTAAACAACACACTAAAATGCAGTGAGATGCATCAGTATTGTTTGGTCATATTATTTTCCTGTTTGATTAAGCTTTTTTTTTTGTAGCATTATGGCAAAACAGCTTTAACAATGCACACTGTTCTTTAAAAAAACCAAACCCACCTGCCATCCAAGCCCCCTGGCCAGTGCAGATGTGTGCCCACCAGCTGTGTTGGACTGTGCATCAGTGTGAGGCTTAAACAGACAATTTTTTCTGGCTGATCTAGCAGTGCTTCTAGTCCACCTGGCTAAATGATACTGTTCTTCCCTTCTCCTGCTGCTTCAGCTGGCCAGGAGGGTAAGCTTGAGCAGGGTGGCTGAGTGTGGTTGCGGAGTGCACACTGTCCCCCCTGCCCTCCACTTTGGGTGCCAATCCTGGCACCTGGGGAGATGGAAATAACCTTCCAATTGCAATTCTATTTTATTTTGTTTTAGTAGTAGGAGTATGAACGAGCTTTTGCATTTAGGAAAGAATGTGTGCGAGTTCGTAATGGTGTGTTTTCCACATTTGCTTTGGAGGAATAGGTAAATAGATTCTGAGCTATTTCTTTGCTTTTATTGTCCCTGGCCTAGTGGGAGGCCAGGGCTGCAAGCTGCCGAGGCTGTAACGCAGACAAGCGCTGCGATTCAAGAGTGCAGCTCCCTTTCTTCAAACATGCCAGGAACAACTGTTCCTGTGCCTTCATGAGCTCAGTTTACGGTTGCGGGAGGCGATGTGTTCCCTGCGCCTGATGAAGCACCCGCACACGCAAAGCCTCTTCAGACGTGTTGTCAGTTGGCAGCTCTCTCGCTAGATGCACCTTTACACAATTGCACAAGCCACCAGGAGGTACAAATGTGAAATTCAGCCTTGGGGGCAAAACAAAGAAATGAAACTTAGGTATGAAAGCGGTGTTATCCATCTGCAGATACAGATATTAGACCTGATCTCCCACCACGCTACTGTAGTTTTATACTAATAGGACTCTGCTGCAATCAGTGGAGTAGCACCACTGCAAGACAAAAACAGCAGTGGGGATAAGTTGGGGCTGTTATTTTTAATTCTGGTAAATAATATAGGGAGTGAATCCTGTTTGGGGAAAACCAGACTGTGTTCACTGCGTGAAACCACCCATAATAAAAGGGAGAAATGCAGTGACACACTGTCTTGGTATTGCCCCTGAACTTCTGCTCTTACTTCTGGAGAGCCATTGCCCTGAGTCCTGAGTGTCCCATGTGGAAGCAAAGGGCAGGGGTCTTCCAGCTCACCTCCTTTTTTTGGTAGCCTTTCCATTTGCTTCCTGTAAAGTCAGCTTTATCATGCATGACCAGAATTTGTCCTGTAGCTTGGACTCATTCATTACATTGAACAAATGTGCTTATTATGGAAAGTTATTTTGAGGAAGGAGTTTGTTGATGGCATTGTCAGGAAAGAGGCTGCAATTTGTCACGGTAGGTAGCTTGCTAGTTAAGTAAAAGGTAAGCCATGTTCTTTTCCTCAGTGTATGTTAGGATAAGAAATAGAATAGCTGTGGCAGGTTGAAGTGGGAAGTGTTACAGCCAGGCAGTGGGCAGGGATAGTGTGCAGTGTCTGGTCTTAGCTTACAGCCATGCACTTCCTTGGCCATCAGTGGTCCTGGATAATGCCCAACAAATTGAAACGAGGACTTTGGATAACCCCAGCATCTCCCAGTTACAAGGCACCGTACTACCATGCCTGTCTCCTAAGAGAAATTAATGTAATATCTGTAGATAAGTAGACTGATTTACCTTTTGATGACCCTGGAGAGAAAGGTCAGATTCAGGATATTTTGCTCATAATCGGTTATCCATAAAGAGTTAGTGTACCAGGCTTCAAGATTGTAGCTCAAAAGGGCAGTTGCTTCAAGAAGGTAACTTGAAAGGGCACCTCAACAGCTGAAATGAGATGAGACAGATTTAATGGCCTCTCAATGATTTCTGACTGAGAGTTCAGAGTTTGAAATTTAGGGATTTTTTTCTTCATCAAGTCTATGGTAAAAGAGAAATGCATTATAGCCTAATAGAAATTTATTTTCAGGGTGAGTATTTAGAAGAGTTTTTCAACTGCTGTGTATACATTTAATCACTTCAGCTGTAAGGAAGAGAAAGAATAATCACTTTGTGTTTGTTGCCTTGTGTATTTTTAGCTAATGTGTTAAGACACTGAAATTCCAGAAAAGCTGTCCTCCATTTCCCCAGAGTATTTTGGTTCAACCAGCTGCATGCAGAATTTTATCTGGACTGCCACAGAAGTTACTAGTAAATCCACTGGGATCTTGGCAGCCAAAGAAGTAGATAGTAAACACAAGACTTTGCTTCCCTGAGGGTTTTAGTTTCATGGGGATTCTGCCACAGGCTGGCACTTCTCAGTGGATTACCTGCAGAAGCCCTGTAAATTTAGGAAACCTCCCCAAATAGAGTGATTGATTCAAAAGTTCTTACCCATTCCTGCACTGTGCAGGGAAGGGAAAGACTGACAATACCCACTGAGTGATGCAATTACTTGCAAACCTGTTGTAACAAGGTACATCTTAGTAAAAGTCATAGTTTTTATGTTGAGAGTAAAAAAGGGACTGATTTCATGCAGAATACTGAGAGAGATGGGGCATGACTAGAGTGAGGAGGGAATGACATGTGTGTAGTTTAATTTAACAGCTGCACAAGGTGCAAAGGGACGTTGCAAGACCTGCATGTGGAGATACTCCATTCTCACATATGGGAATTTCTGGCTATATTATGTAACTTGAGGTGATGTCTATGTGAAATACAGGTGAAAACATACCAGTGAGTAAATTTTGTTCAAGCCCATGAGTATGGCTAGGCTATTTCCATTGCAGATATGTTGGTGATTCTTCACGAGAAATATTAGTGATTTATTCTGCCTGCGAGTGTTAATGCTAACAACCTTCAATAGCTCTTTAAGCATCAGCTGCTTAGAGCATGTGGATTATCCTATTTCACACTGGCAATTAGTTGATGATATTAAAGCACTTTGAAAATGGAAATCACAGGGCAAATGCTATTTAAACAGTTCATAATTTAATGTATAATCCCATCTCTCCACCTACTTTGATTGGAATATGTAGGGAAATGGAGAGGGAGACCAAAGAGTCTGCTTTCAGTTCAGGTGCTGTGCCCTGCCTGTCCTGCCTCTGACTCAGCTGCTCCTCATCGCCTACCTGCCCACACCCATGTGCTGCAAAACACATTTTATTCTGTTTTTTTTTTCCCATTTGTTTACCAACTTTCTGTTTTTGCAACTTCTTTGTTTATCATTTGTTCTTAAGATCTGTTTGGGGAGTGTGGGGGGTATTCCATTTGTATTTCTGGAGTCCTGATTTTTATTCTTTGGACAGTTGGTACTTTGTTTGGCATGTTCTGCAGAACTTGAACCACTCCTGAAACACTACAGTAAATATAAAGGTAGACATTAGTTGGTATACTCATACACTTGGAAACAGCTTATGGGATTTTGGTGGTGTTTTTTGTTGTTGTTGTTGTTTGTTTTGTTTTGTTTTGTTTTGAGGTGGGTGGTTTGGTTTTTGGGGTTTGTTTGCTTGGTTTGAGTTTTTTTTGTCCTGTCGTTCTGCAACATTCAAGACAAATGTGCCTGTAGAACCATTTGGTTTCCTTCAGCAGTGGTTTTGGGTCTTGGATTGGCTGTTCTAGGTATCCCAAGTATGAGAGCTGCTGATTTTTCCTCTGTATGTCTTAAAATTAAAAAAAAAAAATTAACAATTTTTTTCAGACAATGCAATAATATAAATAATAATTTTAAATAAATAGATAAAAGAATACCAAAGGCCTACCTTTCACCTCATTTCAAGGGGTATTTTTCTCAGCCTGTTGTTTTGCATTGGCTTTTCAGTTTTGGTCCTACATCTGATTTCAGATGGTATTGGGTTTTTTTTTTTAAAGACTAGAAACTCCTTTTTTTCCCTCATTCCACTTACTAATATTTCAGGGATGTGACAACAGCAGGTGCCAAATTTCACATCTAAAATAAAATTGTTCAGACTGATGAGAATCCTTGAAACCACAGGTGAAGTTTCAGGCCAGTTAAATAAAGCTGTAGAGCATCCATTTGTATCATTCATTCATATAATGAAACCTGTTCTTATAACTCAGCTCTGATATATTAACCCCGCAGTTATCCTCACACATAAATGGGAGATGTGTTGCTTTCGTCAGGATCTAACCATATAAATCCCCTGTGCATGAATGGAAAAATAGAGGCCCTTAGGCTATAGGTATCAAAGGTCTCCCCTATACTTACAATAGCCTAATAGGGTTATTTTGAAGGCATAGGTAATTACTCACAGGCTCCCTATAGCCAGTGATTCATTGTTCACCACTGAAACATTTCTAAATGAATTATGTTTTAAACAAGCAAATCCTTGGCCTTCTCTTTTATGGGAGGAAAAAAAAGATGAGAAAGACAAAAAATTCCACCATTTTCTGTGTTAAGTAAAGTACACTGCTTGCTAGTTAAAAGATCCCTGGTATTTGTAGCAGTTTAAATGTCCTGTTGTGCATCTTGCTGTTTTGAATGCCTATTTCTGAATTTCACATTTTGATAAAAATATTATTGTTGTCATTAAATTGATATTTAGAAAAGACTGGATACAAGAGCTCAGTGCAATGAATAAAACAGTTGGAGTTAACTATCCCTGGGGATAGAATCAATCACTGTTGTAGAAGAGGGTGACATTTAAAAAAGAAACTCAGAAGAAAATGTCATGCTTAAAAAATTAGATTTAAACGCACTAGCTCCTGATTGATTTTTATTGCACTCACATGGATACACTGATTGATTATCAGCCTTACAAATGTTTAGTACCTTTCTCACTTCTCTAATAATCAGAATAATCTAATTTTCAATGTCATTTAAGTTACCATATTCAAGGTTATAATAGATCATATTTCTAATAAAACATAGCAATTATGTAATGAATAATACAAAGCTGCAAGGCAGAGTTCAAATTTACCTTCCTCAAAAAAAGAAAAAAAAAAAAGGGTTTAAAAAAAAAAACAGGAGTGGCTGGAAGGGCCAGTGTACGTGAAGGCAGGCGACAGGACGATGTCTTCTGGATGTGTGGTGTGTTCCCCTGTGGTTGAACTGAGGTTCCTGGCACGTTGGCTGGGGTGGGTTTGCCATAGCTGAATGTTATTTCTCAATAGGAAACCCTGGGCGGGCTCGAATTCTGTAATGGATGTGCTTGCTCTGTGCCTGGGGAAAAATGATAGCGTGCCAGGTGCTTATGAAATGTCTTCCATGATTGTTTCTCTGTGCTCCCTGTTAATTTTGATATGTGTCTGTAGAGAGATACTATCTCACTTAATTTGAGATGTTTTCTTCTGGCGATTGTTATCCAACAGCTGACACGGTTGATTTCTCAGAATCAGCTACAAAATATGCAGGTTTCAATGTGTTTTGGTTTTGTAAGCCCCTTACACAATTGTGTACTTTATTTGATTTGTCCATTAGAAATGAGAGTTTTGTGTTTGAAATGGGCTTTGTCTCCAATCATTCTCCATATGTCAAAGCCAAGTTTTGGCATGGAAATTTGTTTTAAAATAGTTTCCTGGCATTTTTTTAAGAATGAGCTGTTTTGCCTAAAAGAAAACATTATTTCATCTGGAAATCACAACCTAGGAAACAAATCTATTTATAACTACCTGGCATTCTGCATATTTTAGTGTGTTTGGCTTGCACTTGCGCCGCTGTTAATGTGGACAGGAGTCTCGCTGTCCTGAATTAATGGCTTGTCAGTTTGTTGAGTGTGATTTTGCTGCTTCTGAGATGATTGTTTTGTTCTTTTCCATTTCTTGAAGATAGGAAACTCAGACTCCTTGAGTTCCCTCATCTTTGTGCTTTCTTCCATGAGTTCTCAGGCCTGGAATCTGCCTGGGATGTGCAACTGGGTGTTGCTTTTGACCATGGGGTCAGACAGCCTAATTCAGTGGCAGCAGCAGGCTTGCTCAGGCTCCCTTAGCTTGAGATTTTCCGAGGTTGGGAAGATCTGTTGGGAAAGACACCCTTATGGACTGCCATTCCATACCATTTAGCACAGTTTGTTGAAGTGTAATGTGTGGTATATGTTGGGCATTTAGCCTGATGGAGCACAGTTGGTATTGGCAGTAGGTAAGCATTTTGCTTATTTGACTGAAATATTTGACTGAAATTGGCCACAGCTTCTAACTTCTGCCATAATTAGAATTTTTTTAGCAGCTGCCACTGGAGTTGGAGAAGCAAGAGTGTGGAGGACCTGTGCTCCTGTGTTAGGGTTTCCACCCTAACAAGCAGCTTGGTGCTTCTGGATTCCCCAGCTGCATTGCTGGGGATCAGCCCCACAGCCTCACGTGTCACCATGGGCCTGCCCAGGCTCCCTGGTGTTCAGACAGGACAGGTGGCTTCCCACGGAGCAGGAGGGCAGGCAGGACACTGAGCCTCTGCCCAGAAGGGAGAACTGGCAGATCTGCAGCGTTCCTACCTCAGTTCACCTCTCCTCTTCTCACTGGGTTTTCCAAACAAAAGGAGTCATTTTGCAGACCGACCTTGTGCCCAGCACTGTGCAATTACTGACTTGCTCTGTGTGCTTTATGGTGCTTTTGAGGTTTGTTAGCTTAACGAGTAACTTCCAAAATATTTGGGGACAAGAGAAGTGTGGTTTTACAGGAATGCGAACTGACTGGAAGCACTAGTAGTTGTTGCTACAGGAACAAAACCAGCTAACTATTACACAGAGCTCTTCAAAGGTCACGGGGATCTCCAAGAGGCAAAACTGCAGTGATAGCATTTCAAATCATGAATTTATAGCTGATTAATCATTTTGATACATGAAAGGAGCTGTCTGTGTATCTTCTGGATATCTGGGGAAGTGCAGGTTGTACAAGTAGTAGGAAAAATTGCATTGTGAGTGGCAAGTTCTTCTCCCCTGGACATGTTCGCGCCACTTTTGACAAATGGATATTGACAAATATTCACTATTCCATGATTTTACCTGATTTTCTAGAAACTGTTTAAGTCTCATGGGCTGGATCCCAGCTTATCCTTAGCCAAACAGTGGCTAAGTTTGGTGGACCTGAGGGGTTTGTGTTTAAGACTGGATAAATCCCTGCCTTAGGATGTGCTTGAAATGACCCCACTCAGGCAGGAGAATTGCTGCATGGTTACTAAATAAGAACACTGGGGTTCTCCAAGAGAAGCTGTTTGTGTCTTCTCTATACTTAGTTCCATCTACAGCAGGCCCTGTTTTCCTTGAAGAATGCATCTGACCCTCATGCAATTTTTGTGCCCTGTCCATCACTTCGAGCAGAAGAGGGGAGGTGTATCTGAGGCTAAGGAAAAACAAATGGCAAACCTGGGGTGAGGAGAACAGACTGAACAGGATAAGGGGTGATGTTCTGCCCCTCTACCGTCAGGGAGGAGGCTGAACATGTGAAGGTAGGGGCTAGTTCCTAAGGCAGCAGAAAGTATCTTTGCCAGCTTGTGAACCCTGCTGTGGCTGCCTGGAGGTTTCTGGGTGTGGGAGTGCAAGTCCTGGCGTGTGTGTCAAGGGGACAGGGAAGCTGTCACAAGAAGATAGATTGAAGCAGACGTGCACAGGTGTGGGCGTGTGTCACTCAGCCTTCTGAGACGCGCCAAGACCTGGCTTCCTCACGTATCAAGATACACCTTTTTTCATTCTCCTTCCCCACACTACCACCTTACTTATTTTTTTTTCACTTCCAAGAGTTCTCATAGGGCAAGAGAGCTTCCACACTGTCCCCTGTTGGGAGCTTCTAATTAGTGCAGCCATCAAGTCAGAATTTAGTGCACAAGTAATGAAATTCATAACCTGAGTTTTCTATGGCAGCATTAACTGTGACACAGATTCATCACTGGCGTATCATCATTAAAAGGCAGTGGAATTGCATCGGGGATTGATGTGATCATATGCATGTAAAGATCAAGATACCAAAAGGTGTGATTTATGTAATATAAGCATAAGCTGTAATCTAAAACCCTTCCCACATGCAGTGTGACAGTTCCTGTTCCCAGAGCAGTGATGGTTTTTAAATTTACTGCGTAAATGTGTGTGTGTTTATATGTTTTTATTTAACTCTTTTAAACATAGTGTTGTCTTAAGGTCTTTCTCTTGTTTTTTTTTTTTTTTTGCATGTTGATTTATAACTGTAGTTAAATCTGCCAAATAGTTCGGTGTTATTGAAATGTTTTATATTTTTGGAGCTTGGGTGTTATATGTCAGCATTTTAATCCATTATCTTACAGGGAATATGGAAACACTGACATATCTGATGCAGTCTTAATGAATAAAGTAAGAATATATATATATATTATTCTGGATTTTCATTATTTTAAAAGCTATCAGAATCATATAAGAAAGTTAATGAGGAACAAAAAACATCCCCAGTTTTCAGGCTGTGTTACTTCTCCCCTTTCTAACCTCTGATTTGCATCAAAAGAGAAAGAGGACAGAGCTGGGCCAATTTGGTGATGATGACTGATCAGCAGCTGTCCCTCCGATGGCCTTTGGAGGGAAAGGGACTTCAAGTACACTGCAGAAGGAGCAGTACTGGGGTAGCAGAGGAGCATGGCAGGGTTCCTGCCAGAGTTATCTCCTGATCTCTGGGAACCCTTGGCACCTGCTTCGAAGCCTGGCCTGAATAATGCCTTCATCTTCTACAAGGAGTTAAAAACTGTTGAGGGAAGTTTGGCAAATTTGTCAATCAGCTTGTAGAGCTATAAGTAAGTGGGGCTTTGTGATGAAGGTTTATTGCTCTTTGTAGTTGTGTAGGAGTTTATGGAATTTTCTAAGGAACTCTTTTATCTCCCAAGTACAGCGGTGATTAGGATTTGTTTCTGAAGTGCAGTGGCAGTTTGCAGCACTCGAGACATACCTCTGGGTCCTGGATGTTTTTTCAGTGCAAAACATGGTGCTTGTGCTCTGCCCTGGGGTCCAGCAAACAAATCAGAGCATTTGCTTGAAGGGAAAACTTGTAAGAGGAAGTGGGGGGAACCATCCCCCTAGACCTGACTACACTAGTAGCATTGTACCTTTGCAAGGAGTAACTTTTTTGGTCCACTCTTGCTAGTCTCCTTTGGGTCTGTGTTCTCCAAACACCAAAATTGATGGTGTTCAAGGTTATTAATCCAGGGGAGTGCTCAGCATCCCAGCCCTGATCCAGCCAAGCACATGACTAACTTCAGTGAGGGTCTGTCACACAGTTAAGTCAAGTTCATGCTCAAAATCTGAATAACTGGTGCCAATTCTCTCAATTATAAATTCAGACCATTAGTGAGAAGACCAGAGTCATACATTGCATGGATTATGTGCCTAATGGCCTCGTGGAGAACATTGTTTCTCCATCACATCTCTACTCCTTGTTTTCTTTTACACACAGTATGTTACTTCTGTAGATGCCTCTGACTCTGATGCTTTCCCAACCCACTATTTTTAATGCTCATTATGATTATTGTAGTTCACTGGCATGTAGGAAGTGACCACAGAAGATATTGAGATGGGCCTGGGGAAGTCACAGGGAAAAAAGGCTGGCATGGAGGTGGCTTTGTGCTTCCTTCCCTATGACATAGATAGATGCACTTTCTGGGGCAGGACAGTGCAAATAAGAATCAGCAAGTCTTTGGCCATCCAAAATCCCTGGCCATGCTCACATGTGCCAAACCCACCAGCTGCACCCTCCGAGTTTAGGGCCTTGTTTTAAATATTGTGAGGTTTTGAATACTAACAATGTTAAGATTGGTTTTATTTATCCAGTAAGATTTAGTCTTCAGGGTGTTTAATATTGACATGGAGTCTTTGGGGAGAGGGATTGATTTTGCTTGGCTTTGTTGTAAAGCCTTCTGCATCTGGTTACACTTAAGACGTTAGCTTTAGCTAACAGCAAGACTCTTGATAAAGTTCACAATTACTGGCAATACTGCGTACATGGACTTATCTCCTGGGCACGTTTTGTAAAATTAAGCTATTTTCATTAAAAGAACAAAGAGCAGCATGGTGATGGAGCAGCTGTCATATTTTATTACAAAACACAAATATGTGGGAAATCAATTACAGCACGAGTGAGCACAATGCATATTTCCAGTAATCCCCCACGGCCGGGGGAAGGTAGAAGGCTGATCTGAGTGCAGAAGCAGATGGCAAGCAACTTTAGATAGCTTCACTGCCATTTTTTCTCTTTCAAGTGTTTGTGCTTCTCCTTTGATCTTCAGAACTTGAATTTAACGTGTTTCATCTTCTTTTGTTTACTGTTTTCACATTTAACTTTCCTTTTAAATAACTTCTGTTTGGTGGAGTTTGTATTAGTATGGGGCTTTGTTATCTTCCATGCTGAGGTACTTAAGAAGAAAGGCAGTTGCTGTCTTTTTTTAGTGTTGTTCACATCCAGTAAAATAGTGACTGCTTCACTGCAGAGGGCTTCACCATCCACCATGCACACTATGCATTTTAATTCTACAGTAAAAAAATCCCACCTCACAAAGTTACTAAGACACTCTGCATATGAAGTTGCAGTAGACTTTCCTGGAAGGCAAGATACTATGGGATTGTGATGACACACCCACAACAAACCCCTGTGGAAGTTTGGTTTAATCACTCCTCACTGCATTTAGTTCTTAAATTATTTTTAAATGAATAAGCTGGAATTAGTGTCCTCTGTGCATATAACATTTTTATATTCAACTAAAATAATGTGTGTTTAAAATAGCAGCATTTTACAGTGATTTGAAATAGAGCAGCAAAGCAACCTGGGTTGATCCGAATAACTCCATGTGATCTGTATCTCTGCTTTTCCTACAGCTGTCAGAAATGACAGGAACAAAAAGAAGAAGGAACCTTCAAAGCAAGAGTCCACAGAAAACTATGAAATGACAGCAGAGTTAGATGATCTCACTGAGAAGATCCGAAAAGCTCACCAGGAAACCTTCCCCTCGCTCTGCCAGCTGGGAAAATACACAACGGTGAGTGTGGAGTATGGTTTGAGGCAGAGCGTTCTGGATATGTCTGGATGATGTGAGCTTTGGAGGCTCTGGACATTTTAAATAGATGGAACAGTAGATTCACTCTTTGCACCTCTCAGCCAGGAAAAAACAGAAGTGTGTGTGCAAAGGCTGCCTGCTGGGGAGAGAAATTGCACTTAGATGTGAGCGCTACTTAGCGGTATCAGTATCACAAGAGACTCCTGGAGGATTTATCCAGCCAAACGACCAGCTCTGAGACCATGAGTCAGTTACATTCCATCATTCATTAGAAATTTGTTGGCTTCCAAAGACATGATCTGTGCTCGTGCATCAGAGGATTACAACTTTGCAGGTGTAGGGAGTTCTTAAATGCTGCTGGATTACTGGTGATAGTCCCAAAGCTACCAAGGTTAAGGAAAATATGAAATGTTTAAGTAAAACACTTTCCAAAATACTCATTTGCAGTTTATTCCTAGAATCATAGAATATCCTGCGTTGGAAGGGACCCACAAGGATCACTGAGTTCAACTCCTGGCTCTGCACATGACAGTCCCAAAAATTACGCATCCTTTCCAAGTCTACCAAAAGATCCCATAACAGCAAAAACTTCTGCTGCTTTTAGAAATAAAAAATCAGCCTCCTTATCAAGAAGCTCCGTATTATGGGAATTTCTCCAGAGTTGAGTCAGGGAAATAATTTTTCTTTTATACATATATATGTTGCTAAATACCGAGAAAGTCAGTGATATTAATTGATTAAAGAAAATTCAGTGTCAAGTTTGCAAATCCAATAATAAAAGAGATGATGAAAAATAACTATTAGGTAATGTTTAGACCCTTATCAGTAGAGAAATGACTACTGGGTCTGGGCTTGCTGTTGGTTGCTGCAGCACTGATCCTTCCAGAGGAATGTGCAAAACATCCTGAGGTAGTCAAGCATGTGCTCTCACTGCTGAGAGCAGGAGTTTAGGAGTGACATGTGTGGGGCACAGAGACAGCTGCCTCCATGGTTCTTGCCCTCCAGCCCCAGCTGAAGATCTGGGACCAATCCTCAGAGGCCAGATGAAATACTAACATCACTGGATTGCTCTCTGGTTTGAGTAAATTTTCTGCTATAGAAACAAACATTGAATTTCTCAGAGTGACGTAGGCAAATCCCTGTGTGCCATCAATATTCACTGTTTTAGCAATCAGGGTGCTTTTTATGGCATAAAAATCTATTTACAAAACAAAGTGCAAGGCTCAAAACTGAGGTCTGAGTGTAAGACTTGGTATTTAAGTGCAAGAAAAGCAAGCACATGTGTGATTTTAGGAAAAGGCACATTTTTCATGTTGCTGAAAGTATTTTCACGAGCACTTTTCACATTTAAATCTGAGCCCCATGTAAACTGATTAGTACTGGGGAAGGAGCCCGTCCTCCCCATGTTTCTCTGGTCCTTCCCAGCAGGAACACGTTTAGTATGTATTTCCACATTACCTGGGCGTTAGCAGAGTGCACTGCAGCTGGTGGGATGGTACTGTACTGCATCCTGGTAATTGCCAAAGATCCTCAAGGGTTGAAAGATAAACCTTGGCACCTCTATGCTTGCATTAGGTACTGGATGCTGAAGTATCATTAAACTTTTAGCTCTTGAAATGATACAAGTGGATGAAACTGGAGAGAGTCTTGTTGCATAGCACACCCGCTGCTGATGCCTTCATCCTTAGGTTCTGTCTGAACCCCACAGCGAGTTTATGTCCCTGTTGGAATTTCAGAGCCCTTATTGAGAGCACTTGGATCTCAGTAATGAGCAGATGAAACTGGTCTATGGAACACGAGTAGCCATGATTTGACCACACTCTTTCTGAGGCTGGATATTGGTTGTTCATATCTCAAGCTTGATGGAACAGCCTGGGGCAGGAGATTTCTTGGTTTTAGCATTGCTCTGTTGGAAGTCCAAAGCAGTGAACGGCTGCATGGAGCTCAGCTCCCTCCTGCTTTGTCATGGTACAAGTTGCAATAACAAAATTATCCTGAAAGAGTTCCTTTTGGCTTACCTTGAATTTTTAATTTTGTTGCAATAACAAAATTACACTGAAAGAGTTCTTTTTGGCTTACCTTGAATCTTTAAGAGTGATGCAGCTTCCTTCAAGCGCTCCATCAGAACTAATAGCAGTGATGCTAAATGCTGTCTTCTTGCTGCATTCTCATAGTCTGTGTGTGAAATGCAGAGTGTTTAAATCTCTCATCTAGGCAAGGCCTGGCAGCCGCCTCGGCATTTGATGTAGGACTTCAGTGTTACGAGCTCATGTGGGAAGGACAGAGTAGTGCTGGGGCTGCAGTAAGGCTCATCTTCCCCTCCAGCCACCCACCAGCCCAGGGGCAGGGGATAGTCCTTTCTGCAGCACTGAGGATACAAGAGGATCTGAGATGTGGAAGCTGTGTGTGCTGGTCACAGGAGCACAGCCCCGGTGCCTGGACACCACCACCAGCTGCTGATAGAACAGCAGGGCTCTGACCACAATCTGAGACACTTCAAGCAGAGACCAAAAATCAAAAAACAAAGGAGCACAGAGCCCTTTTTCTAAGTGCTGAGTCCAAGGGGAGTGTATAGGCTAAAAGCCTGTGTGCCACTCTGCTTTTTTTGATAGTAACAATCTAGTACAGGTAGAAGATTGCCCCCAGTCCTGCTTTTATGCCTGGTTCTGCGTGCTTTCAGTTGTGAAGCATGGCATGCTCACACTACAGAGCACACAGATTGCTTTTATAAGAGTTTTTAATTTAATTCTCTAAGTGAAAGGTGAGAAGTGAGTGTTTCTAACCAATGTGGATTTCGTTGAATTTTGTGAGCCTTGCTTTTGTGTACTGACAGGGATGGTGGATGGCAGAAACTGTTCTGCAAGAGCAGCCCTTGAGTGCCTTCATTTACATGATCATTCAGACTGTTTCAAAAGAAGATTTCGTTTGTTGCTAAACAGAGCAAAAAATTATAGGAGTGTAAAGTAAAAAAGACCTCGCAAAGATATAGTAAAAATAAAAATCTGTTCAGGCATTTGGCTTGTGTATCTGGCTCCTCTCACTCTTGAGTACTGCAGCCTGCATTTCCCAGAGGGAAAGGTTACATGTTGATTTCCCCCCCACTCCATTTTGTGTTTTTACCTGTAGAAAATGGTTTTGGAGAAGGATTTTCAATTACTTTTTTTTTATATCCATCTGCTCTTTTAAATAAAAAGAGAAAGTGGCCCCATGTTTTGCATAGTTAATAGAAGTCTACTTAAAATAATGGGAGAATAGCACTTGTATTAAATCCCCTGGGTCATTTGACTTAACAGTTGCATTTGGTGGGCAGTGACAAGTACAGTTCTACCAATGATGAGCATCAGCAAGCTGTTTAAATGTAATGGATTCCAAAAGTCCATCATAAACAGATCTGTTTTATTACTGTCATCCAGGTAAGAGAAAGTGCCTGAGTAATTTCTCTGGAGATGTCATACTTTATAGTATAATTGAGTGTAACTATACTGCTTGTCCCTTGAGAGTGGTGTTATTTGTAAGTCTACAGCTGTGTTACATCCAGCCTTGTGATAAAGGGAGGACAAAACAGAAAACAGTTTTGGCTGTGTAGACCCTTGCTGCAGATTCTCCTGGGTTGCTCTTGGCTAGCTGGAAGTGAAGAGGTTCCACATCTTGGCAGCATTTTGTTCTTTGTGAGGGCTGGTCTTAGAAGTTACACAGGTATTGTTCTGTGCCATTGCAGAGGAATATATATATATGTGTGTGTGTGTATGTGTATATATATAATGTGTGTATCTCCTGATACTGGGACTAAGCAGGGACATGTGCCATGGTCCTCAGTGAACTCGCTGGAGCTGCAGTGCATTGCTGCTTTTACTAAAGAGGCATCACGAGTGCTCCTGATTAGGGCAGAGTGCCCCTGTGAGCCTTGTTTCCTTTGTAAAGTGGATTTTAAAGACAGTAGGGATTCTGCTGCTGTGTATGTTTCTATGAGTACCACATCCCATATTGTTAATGTGGAGACAGAGCAGCCTGCAATGAAAAAACAAAAATGATGGAAAAAATGGGATCAATTTATGTGGCAAAAATGGCTGTTTAATTGGATTTCATAGCAAGGTTGGGCTTTTCCACTGATAAAGATGCCACTAGGGTGTATTACAGTATTGTTCCACCATATGTGCACTGGTGCATAGGCCTGAAAAGCATGTGAGACTGCTCCTGGAAAAGACACCCAAAAACCCGCTTCAGTAAAATATTCAGGAAAAGTCATAGCGTCTGCATCTTTTTCACAGCATGGATAGATGAGATCTCCAGGCAAATTTAATCAGAGTTTCTGTTTCTGTTGTGTATGTTTTTTTAACCCTGTGTTTTATTGTTCAACCTATACATTGATAACGAGTCAGTTTTGGTTTTTCAATACTGAGAAATGCTGCTAAAAATCCAGCTCTTTTTCCTGTGACACTTGTGTTGACATTCATTAACAGATGAGAATGTTAAAACTCTTTCCATTTGTATCATCTCAAGGATAATGTGTAAACCACTCTTGCTTCAGTGCTGAGGGATCTGGCACCTGGCATAATAAAACACCCGGTTATTTTGTATTTTATTAACTGCTCCTTCTCTTCAGTTTGCATAATAGAGAGTTAGATTTACATTTGTTACGACGGTCGTGCATTACTCCTAATAGAAGATGCATCAAACTTCCCCTTGCTGGCACTGCAGCATGATAAAGTAACCTCATATGATACTGATGAAGATTTCGTTCACACTTGCTGGTTTCATGCAACGTCTTTTTTTCCAGATGGATACCCTATTGTAAAATGATTTCCTGCTTTAGGCTCTGCTTTGTGTAGCTCTCTGCTATGCCATCTTTCTATGAACTGGATAAACTGCCTATTAAATTTAATTACAGCCTGAATGACTGCACATCTTGATCTTATTTTTCCTCCAATGTACTGTATTTCACCAAGGTCCTTGAGGATGAGATAAAATAAATCTGAAGGATGCATACTCCAGTAGCTGAAAGAAATGTTTCAAAGGGCATTACAATCACTGTTAACTCATTAGTTTTGGACCATTTTGAAGGCAATTCTTTAAGTTTAGCATAATAAAGACATTTTCTTTTGTCATTAAAAAAAAAAGTAAAGAAAATAGACTAAACTCCCAGAATAAAAATTCAAATAGAAATGATGAAATTAATTAATTATCCCCTAAAGAGAGGAGTAGCAGGAAAGAGCACGCATGCTCCTTTGGACTGCTCAGCACAGTCAGTGTTTATTTTTTGCAATTAGGGCCTAATGTAAATATTCCTGGCTCAAATCTCCACGCTGTTCCAAGTGAGGGTGAATGTCAGGCTGGTGGCGCCCTGGGGACCTCTCAGGACTTTTCCCTTCATGACTGATGGTAGTGGCAGTGTCTTGTGAAGGCAGCACCAGGATGGGGTCCAGAGCATCACAGCCAAGCTGAGCTGACTACACTTTGCCTCACCAATCTCTTCCAGCCCTGTGTCCTTCCTGTGAACCAAAGAAAGCTGACAAGATAATGGCTTTACTGGTTTTCCAAGAGGTGGACGTCCTCACCATCAGCAGTGGTGGTGGCAGGCTCACTGGAAATGTTTCCTCCAAGGAAGTGTGATCTGTGTAATTTGAATGCTTTTTGATGGCTATTTAATCTGCCATGTCTGTTAGACTTGTAGGTTGAGCCTCTGCTCATTTAACTTTAATTTTAAAGTTAATTTAACATTTTAACTTCAACGAGCTGAGACTGAGGCAGCTGATCACATGGGCTTCCTCTGCAGCTGGGGAGAAAGCCACTGCTTTAGCATATTTTTATAGGTTAAATTTCTCCTGCAGTGAAGAGATCCACCCACATGCTGAAGGCAGCTGTAATGCACACCGAACTGGGTGGCTTATGAAGTAAGGCATTGGGGGTCACCATCACACTGGCTGCATCCTAAATAGCATTGGATCAAATGCTGACAGCACACTGCATGTGAGGGCAGAAGGAGAGGAGATTTAAGTGTTTCAGAGCTCTGTCATTACCTGCTTCTTGTCACTCTGCTGGAGTCCTGGGTTGATTGGAATTGCCTCACTAGGTCTTCTTATGACACCCAGTGTTGGCACCAAATGGGTCACAACAGATTTTGAGTCACACTGTTCTTGGCTGACATGTTCAGCTTTTTCAAGGGTTAAATGGTTGTTCCAAATGTGTGAAAATGTGAGTTTGATCACAAACTTAACACAAGTTTCCTATGCAGTCTAGAAAATGATGGAGACTTTGAGGTAGGTGAATATAAACATTCCATTAAAGATGCCACCAGAATGTCCTTGTTACAATTCCAGCAGTGGGAGTGTATGTTGGATGCACCATCAAATGAGCATGTAGCATTCATCAAGGCACATGGGATTGTCCTTAACATCATGTAAATAAATGCTCTGTAAATCATGGGAGACTGTAGCTTCAGAAAGCTGTGGAAGAGCCACAGAGCAGAGAAATTAAGCAGAACCAATTTTCTAAGACCTTAAGTATGTGAAACTGTGTTCCAAATATTGTGCTGCTTTTTCCAGAGGAGGACCCAATATTCTTGTTCTACTGTTCATTTATATTTTCTGGGATACAACTGTAAATTGTCTTTCTCAATGCACTTATTATTTAATGGCAAGGAAGAATAATGAGGGTGGCATTTGGAAATGTTTAAGTTCATTTGTATTCCTTGTACAGATGGCCTCTGCAATCATAAGTAACAGAGAAGTATCCAAGGAATTTTCAGGCGATTAATCCAAGTTTAAAACCAGCATCATCCAAACAGCAAGCTGCAGAAAATGCCTGGAATGTTAATAGAAAGTACTTCTGGAAGGAAAACGTGGTTGTTTTTTCCTTCCCTTGAAAACCGTTTGCTGAAAGGGACGTTGTTGATTTATGGTGCCTTCTGTCTGTCTTTCCAGAACTCCAGCGCAGATCATCGAGTTCGACTGGACCTTGGGCTTTGGGACAAATTCAGTGAACTTGCAACAAAGTGCATTATTAAAATAGTGGAATTTGCAAAGCGATTGCCAGGCTTTACAAGTTTGACCATTGCAGACCAAATAACTCTACTGAAAGCAGCCTGCCTGGATATACTGGTATGTATTTTTAACATCATTGTTCTCCTACTAATGTGTTTTCTATTCTTCTTTTTACTGTAATTGACAGGAAGAGGTGGGGGGAAATATGGCCCTGACCTTATTGTTGTAAAATTGAACTTACTGGGTAGTCTGGTGTGGTCAGAAGATTACTCCAGCACACCTACAGAGGTGTGTTTTGGGGGATGACCATACTTCTCAAAATAAGTCCTTACACTTTGTGGGTTTCAGTAAAACACATTTTGGTATTGTGGCATGTGTAACTTTGGAAAATTTTCTTTACTGTTAACACTGAAGAGAGACCTTTTTTCTCTTTCCTTCCTCCTTCATCCTTCCTCCTCCCTCTGCATAATCCTGTGCATAAAGGATACCTAGAGAGACAGTCCACTGTATAATGGTTTAGGAATGCTATACCTGTCGTCATGAGGGAATTTAGCGAATAAGACCCAAGTCTTCAGAATTATTGTTTTTAAGGTTTTAGAGGGGAAGCTGGTGTTCCTGGAGCCTGTCAGATGCAAACCTCTGGCACTCATATCCCCCTGCTTTCTCCAGTGCTGCAGGTATCTGTGGAAGTGGCTGATGTAAACCTCAATACAGGTTTTGGCTAAATGTAATTTAATTTTAAACAGGCAAACATACAACCTGCAGGGCAGAACTGTGCAGATGGGCTGGGAGTTTTTCCCCAGACCTTTGCCACTAGGTCAAGGCAAAGCTGTCTTCCCTCCCTTTGTCTCCAATTGTTTCTGTCATGCTGACCTTCAGAGGAGCCCTCTGGGATCTCAGCATTTCTTTATCAAGACCTTAGAGGTCTTCAGGCTTTTAGTGGCAAACATGCTTCGCATTACTGGTAGTAGTAATAACTTGCAGTAAAAGAGTATGTTCAATGTAAACATATTTTAAATGTTTCATTCTGAGCACAAACCTTCATGTCCTCATTGAGCCAAGCTTGGCCAGTCTAGAAGCATCTTATAAGATGGATACTGTAGAGATATTTTTTGTCATGACACAGGAGTTTAAACTAGGGAAGCTGAAGTTGAAGTAATTAATCTTGGAATTTCTAAAAGTGCATTGCTTCAAACAGGATCATGTTGAGGAGGACGTTAACTGCTGTGACCTTTTCCTCTTGTTTTGTCAAAAGCTGTTTGGAAGAATCACATCAAGAGGACATTGATGAAGGAGGAAGAGGGGTAGGAGAGGGGAAGGGGTATCATTCTTTGGCATATAGAAAAAGGGAAGGTTGAGGTTGCCCTGCCATGCTTGAGAGTCACCTCTTGTTGTTCCCTTAATCCAGGCACCCATTCAGACTCAGCCATCTCATTGTTACCGAG
Organism: Chloebia gouldiae; assembly: GCA_003676055.1. NCBI lineage: Eukaryota > Metazoa > Chordata > Aves > Passeriformes > Passeridae > Chloebia > Chloebia gouldiae. The sequence continues at coordinate 36,945,242 of QUSF01000003.1, forward strand.
AGTGTCCCTCTGTGGGGCAGGGCCATTCGTTACCGATTGCACGCCTGTCATCACCAGCTCTGTCCTGATCAGATTCTGTTACGTTCCCCTTACACGAGAGGCAGATGGTGATCAAAAACCTGCAGCGTAGCCTCGAGTGTGTTCTGCCAGCAGCAGGGGATGGGAGCTGCTTTGTGCCGTGCTGCTGTAACCCGTAACAAATAGCTAATATGGAAAATACACAAAAAGGGTGGGGAGGAGCCAGGATGTGGCAAGAACCTGCTCATCCAAGCCTTCTACCCTAAAACTTCAGCGCTTAAGCTGCCACCCTGTTTGTTTGTGCCATGCCCTGGCTCCATAGCTGCTGGATAACAAATAGCCTAATTCTGTAATCCTGCAAGCTCCTGATGCTCTTTGTTGGGGTGGGCAGTGGCAGCTTGCCCTGGGAACGTGCACAGGGTCTCTGCAGCAGCTCCACTCAGTGCTGCCACTGCCAGCACTGGCTCAAAAATTAAGGGGGACCCTTTTTGGTGGGAGTTTTAATCTGAAGTGCCTTGATAAACGCACTTTCATTAAAGTGAGTAAATAAAAGCCTAGTTGCCAGTTTAGAAAAAGAGAATGAAGCAGATGGTAAGTGGTGACTTTATTTCAACTATTTAACAGATAGAAAAGTTGATTCTTTGATACGATTCACCATTTCTACTTTGTGGCTATTGGCAACCTTCAAGCTCTAGTTATAAACTTCATTGAGTCCTGTCATTCTAGATCACCTGCTCATTCTGTTTTTTATTTTTCACAAAGCCAGAGAAGGTGACACAGCCTTTTCTGCTATGCGAGCAGGGCATAGCAAGCACCATAGGAGCCTGCAGCTGGGAGGAGCTGAGGCTTTTCCAAACCCAGGAACAGATATGGCACAGCTAATAGTCCTAACTTTCCTGTGTGACATTTACACAAACTTTATGTGACTATTTTATGTGCTGCTTAAAAAGAAAATGGGATAATTACCATGACACAGTAATGTGTAGTGTGTGCACTGCCTGTGAAATGCTGTATCCATTAAACCAGCATCACCTGCACATAATCGGAATTGCAGTGCCGCTCTCTATCTTTATTTAAGCTGAACATCAGTACTGAAGCAGTTTTAATAGCACATATCCCTCCCTCCCTCAACAAGCTAGTTGTCCTAGTTATGAGTGTTTCATTTGGTTGTGCCTTAAGACGCAGAGCGAGCGCTGTTGCCCCTCCTGGTGTACCAAGCACCCAGTGGCTGCTGTGTGAGCTCTGCTGAGCAAGGCCATCAGCCTCAGCAGAGTGCCCTCGTGATCCTGCTGCTCTGCCAAGCCCTGGATGTGTTCCCAGAGCTGCAGCACATGGGAGGAGCAGCATGGGGCTCCCAGGTAGGGTGGCCAGGCTTCCCTGCCAGCAAGACCCCTTCACTGCCCAGCTGCCCTTCAGCTCCAGGTGTGGAGAATCTTAAGCATTTATAGACCCTGCCAAGGTCTGTGCTCATTCTGTGGCTGTGGATGCTTAAGCCCCTCTTAAACAGGCTGACAAAGGAAATGGTGCCAGGAGCTCAGTAAACTCCGATGGGCATGGGCCAGAGAATTGTTTTATGTACAAACAAACACTAACTCTGGAAGGGAAAAAACATCAAGCTCCCTGAGGCAGCTTGAGGTGCCAAATTAAGATTGTGGAATTTATATGTTGTCTGGTGCCAAAAGTTTTAGGGATAAATATTACTAAAATTCAGTCAATAACCCTTGAAAAAGTGAGTGCTTCTGTCTGCTGGTACTCTGGCCCAGCAGCAGCCAAGCATCCCTGGCCCCACTGAGTTCTGGCAAGACAAATGTGGAAAGAATCCAGAGTCCAGTCTATCTTAAATCCAATGGATAAAAACTTGAGAAGTCCTTAAATGCTAATCCTTACTGATGTAATTTTTGCTTTCTGTTGTAAGCCCCTGTGCGTTAATGCCAGGCAGGAATTTGTGTGTGCAGGACAAGCTGTGCTGCTGGGGTTTGGCAGCACCATGAGGCATCATTGCTTCAGAGTCACCTGCCTGGGTTTGTCCTCTCAAGGAACTGGCCCAGCCAGCTGAGGCAGCTAGTGTTTAGGATTTCTTAAAAAATAGGCCCACCTTGCCCTACCTAATCTGTTCAAAATAAGTAAAAATTCCGTGGTAGCAACAATGTCGTACATGCAACTTTCTGCCTGACTTTGGTTTTGTGTCTCTGGTAGGGTTTTTGCTTTGCACTTTATGACAGGCTCATAAGAATCCCTAATGCTTTAATATATAAATATTCCTTAAAAGAAAGAGCCCTTTAATAATGAGGGAAAACTTTATTTATGGCTGCAAGTGGCATTTAAGAGCAGAGTGACAACTAAAATACTTGGCTTGGTTGCAAAATCTAAACAACATTGAGGACATTGGGAGTTCAGTTTAAAATGGAGAAAGATACCATGATTTCTTATTTTGAAGTGCTGATGTTTCCCATATGTTCTTCAGTGAATATGAGCTTGAAATCAGCTTTACTTTGACACTGGAAATTTGCCCAAGAATGGTTTAGCAACAATCAGCAATATCCATGGCGTTTCACAGATCCTGATGAAGGACAGAAATTAAAACAAAAAAAAAAGGAAAAAAAAAAAAAGAAAAACACCATTTCAAATGATCTGTCTTGGAGTTTAATAACAGCGTGTTGTGGGATAATGTCAAAGGAATGCAGAGGAAACCTGAGACCTGATTGCTGCAGTCAAGTTAAGTGCACTGCTGAAAACACATAGTTGATCTTCAGCCGTGCCAGTGCCCAGCAGAGCTGCTGGAGGCTCCTCCAGTTGATGGCTGGTGCAGCACTTGGGGTATGAAGGCTGCCTTCAACAAAAGCCTGTCCTCCTTGCTGCCAAAGCCTGGAACTAGCTCAATCCCACACGACTTTGTGTTTTAATTATAAATGTTGCAGGGCCCCTGCAGGTCCCTTTCTGTGCACGCCCCTTTCAGGGGCTGGCTTGAGGCTGAGTAACCTCACCCAAATTTGTTCCCAAAAAGGATCCAGCCTGGAAGTTCTTCCTCTGTTTTAGCCCTGGGGGTCTCTTTGCTGAGCACTCCTATCATGCACCCCCAAACACAGGGGGGCTTGTGGCACTGGGGAACAAGCACAGGGAGCTTTGCTGCGAGGGAGCCAGCAGCCAGCAGCCTGGCGTGTGGTGGCAGGTGTGTGTTCAGCCCCTGGGCTGTTGGGAAGATCCCTCCAGGGCACCCCAGCCCCTCTGGGCAGGGAGCTCTGTGGCAGCTGGCATCCAGACCTACCCTCTGAGGGAGCACCTGGGGGATCCATATCTGCCAGCCCTGCTTGGGCAGCTGCCGGGGAAGCTGCAGCCAGCCTGGGGAATACACCACGGCATTGCCCAATTAAGCTCCCAATCGTGCTCTGCTGATTTGTTGGGAAGGGAGTCCTGAGGCTGTGGAGGGAGGAACTCTCCTTGCTAAGGTTTACCAATTGAAATAGCACTGGAGTCAGAGGGGCTGCCGTTCTCCCTGGCTGAGCTAAGGGAAAAGCAACCAGGTAAGTACAGAGCCTTGTTCCTCTCAAAGCTGGATACCTCATCTTCTTCAGCCATGCACCCTACTGTCTATGCAGGCCTCAGGTGGGAAGAGCTACCCTCCAATTCCTTTTGCAGGCCCTTAGAGAAGTGTACCATCAGCTCTTGGGTGTCACACTCAATATGTAGCTTTGGAACCTTTGTTTTCTTGAACATCAGATATTCTCCAGGTTTCTTCTCCTTTCTATACAATCTTTCAATGATTTAAAAGAGCAACCCACTGTGAACTTCAGGGAATAGCATGGCCAGTGGTTACTGGCAGTTCCAAATCTGTTAAAGATGGTGCCTCTTACTTGCAGGGTGCTGTGCTTTATAATGTTAATTTTTTCTAATGATCCTGAACAATACATTGGCTACTACATAAAACCTAGCAACCAGCAGCCTTTTACAATGGCATATATTATGAAAATTTGTGGTCACTGAGGAAGTAATGTGCTGTGTGTTTGTATTTGTGACTCTCTTGGTCATTGATTTAAGTAATTTCAAGAAGTTACTCCAATTTGGGGGTAAGGCAACAATGCCATATATGCCTGTCCAACCACACAAAGTTTTACTGCTTCAATGTATACCCAGGATAAGATAAGATAAGATTATGTGAGATAAGATTATTGCCGAGACAGAAAATAGTTGAAGAAATACACCCTATTGTTTCTTACCAAGTTTCTTCTTTCAAGGAACTGGAGAAGAGAAATTAAAGCTTCCCTATAGGTGCCTTACAGACTGTCTTCTCCTCATTCCCCTCCCTGTTTATTTGTTTATTTGTTTATTTGGAGCAGTGTTGCCAGGCAAGGATGAAAGTGGGAGAACCAAGCCCAGACTGGTCAGGTGCCATGTGCTGGGGCCTCTGACTCAGAGCCTCAGAAGCTATAGGAGTAATTAAATTCTCCCAGTGCTCTCTTATATTCATGTAAATCTTTTTTGTTGTATCTTTAAAATCAAGTAGGATGGGAAATAAATATAGTCAAGCCCTGAAAAAACACAGCTGTAGTCTTAGCTCAGCTAATCAGCCTGACTTTGACAGGGTTTCAGTTCAGTTTAGTTTTGGCATAAGCCCTCTCCCACCTCTGATTATTTTAAACATTAGGCACTGATATATATATATATAACAGAAATATGTCAGCATGATGGACACCTCTTTTATTTAGTCCTTACGGCCGTGTTCATTAATTGCAGCTGCACAGATGATCCTGTGCCACAAATGACGGCACACATCCTGGGTGTGCTCGGAGCGGTGGAAGCGTTCACGCGCACGCTCCCTCTCTGGCCGTGCTGCCACCTCTGCTGTGACAGCAGCGCTCTTCGCTGCCCTTACCCCAGGGGCATTTACTAACAAAATGTAGAGAGAGCATCCTCGGTGTTTTATTCATGTGTTTTGCATTCCTCCGTGTCCAGCTAGAGGTGTGAATCCCCGTCCTCCCCTCCAAGGCTCTTTCATCTGGGGTCAGCACTGGGTGGCTGTCGGCATACAGGCAAACTTGCCAAAGCCAACCCTGCCTGGGCGTGCACGGGAATGAGCGACACTGGCAGCAGCTTTGCAGCAGGCAGGCAGGGTCTGCCACCGCTGGGGCTCCGCAGGGGGAAGCGCCAGAGCCTGCAGGAAGGCTGGGGGCCAAGAGGCTGCTGAGGAGGTTTGGTGTTACAGCACACAGAAGTAACAATCACCAGAAAAGAAGAAAAGCTGGGCCAACTCCTCAGACCGCTGACCAGGCTGCCAGTAGTCGTGTGTGCTGCTGTTTGGAGGTGCAAAGTTTGATACTCCGCTGGGTGTGAGCTCCCAGGCTGACAAGGCGAGCAGTGCTCCAATGAAACCCTACCTGCAGCTGCTGGGGAGATGGAGGGCTTTGTGCCCATAGCAGTGTTTGCCTGTCTGCCCTTGCAGAAGAGGGGAAGGCAGCCCAAAATTCTGCCTCTTCAGCAGCTAACAGCTGTCCACACTCACTCCCACAGGCTTCCACAGACCAACACTGTCCTTGTCAAAGATACAACTGAGGGAAGTGCTACAGTGCAAAAGCAATCTCAAAAGCGGTGAGATATGCCTTTGTTCAAAGAAGTGAAATGCTCTTAGGATCTTTTTGGATCATATCAGCCATTCATCAAATCACATTTTATAGTTAAATGCAGATGGCAGACTAATGAAAGAACTGATCTGTGGATATCACTGTAATGTTGGTGACCTAAGTGGTGAGAGTTGCTCCAAAGTTTTGGTTATTTCGTAACTAGGGGAAAATTTCTGTCCTTTGGTTTGTGTTACAAGGAATACACATGGTCAATAGAGTATATTTGTGTTGTACCTGAGAGTTTTTGTGTGGCTAGAACTGCAGCTCTAAACTGGAGTTTGTTTTCAGATTGTTCTGACTTGGCCAAGTACGAAAGTTCTACGGTCGTTCGCTGCTCCGAGAAAACGCAGCAAACCTCTCATCGGTTAAATTCTTCAGATTCCATTTTTCTTTTTTTTCCACAGATCCTTAGAATTTGCACAAGATACACACCGGAACAAGACACCATGACCTTTTCAGATGGCCTTACCCTAAACCGAACTCAGATGCACAACGCTGGATTTGGCCCGCTGACTGATCTCGTGTTCACATTTGCCAACCAGCTCCTGCCTTTGGAAATGGATGACACAGAAACAGGTCTCCTTAGTGCCATCTGCCTAATCTGTGGAGGTATTGTACTGCATGAACTCTAATGCATTTCAAAAGGATAGACATGATAGTGTCTTCATTTATGTTCTACTTGTTTTCCTTTACTTAAACATATTATAAATATATGTATTTATAACATTATTATATGTATTATATAAGCTACTTAATGCTAAAGGTTTGTTTTCCACTGGTGATAGTTACTGGTTTTATTATTGATAATGTGAAAAAAATTACTGAAATCATTCTGTCAACCAACCAGTCCTATTGTTTGCCTGTAAAGGGCATTGAGATACCTCACAGAATGGTAGGAATTAGAAGGGACCTCTGGAGATCAGATCCTGCTGTGTTTTTGCTAAGCAGTGTATGGGTACCTGCATGACTGAGCTTTCTTACAGCAAGATGCCCAATTACACAGCTTTTACTCATAAATATAATTGTGTGCATCTGCATTGGTTTAGGTCATATGGAAGCCATTGGTGATAACTTTATTTAGCAAAAAAATGTGTTATGCTTCCAAACTGGGGCTGAAGGGAATTTGAAAGGGTGATTGTCAATGAAAATCATAGGCTTAAAATACAAAAAGTGAAGTCTCAGATAATTTCCAAAATAATCTGTAAATTTCTGTCGGTTTAATCACTTGGTCTCTTTCCTCCTTGACAAAATCTGTGTTAGAAATAGAAACACACCTTGTCTAGCTAGGCCGTATTGAAACACAAAGTGGGTGCTACAAGTGAGAGTTTGAAACTCAAGAGTCAGTCTTTGTTGGCAGTGGCCCTTTAGTACAAAATCATTCCGATTTTATGTGTCTCTAACCCTAACCCATTAAAAGCATTGATGGGCTCCTAGACGTCAGTGATATGTGACTCCTGTGTCCTGGTGCAGAGGGGTGGCATTTGTTGTCATTCAAGGCAGCACTGCCATCTGCTGATCCCTGGTGGTAACTCATTTTACTGTACTAGTGGTAACAAAAAATAGCTGTAACCTCTATGAGTACCTGGGTTCCCTATCAGTGACATATATAAAATTAATTCCAAAATATTGTTTGCAGCAAGGTGTTTTCCCCTTGAAGAGGGAGGTACAAGAGCAACTGGTAATTCTTGACTAGCCACATGACAAACCTTTCCAGTCACCAAGGAAAATAAATTAATTCAAGTTTCAGGAAGTTGTGGTTTATCCTCTTCCTATGGAATGCTCACTACAGAGTGTGCATTGTTTAGTGGAGAACAAAATTCATGGAGTTTTAATCTAGAACATGGAGGGGATTCTGTAATTTGGAGTTTATTTTAAAAAATAAATATTTAAAATCATATGAGTGATATGATACTTTTCTACAGATCGCCAGGACCTTGAAGAACCAATGAAAGTGGATAAGCTTCAGGAACCCTTGCTTGAAGCACTGAAAATTTATATCCGAAAGAGACGACCCAACAAGCCTCATATGTTCCCAAAGATCTTAATGAAAATCACGGATCTTCGTAGCATCAGTGCAAAAGGTACAGTTTCTCCTAATAGCTCAGCAGGAGTGGCAGTGTTGCATTTCAGAGGAACTGGACTAGACACCTGGGTTGCTCTTCCCAGTTTCTTTACATAATTCCTGCCTTGAAATTGGTTTTGCTTTAAACATGCATGGTGCTCCATTCCCCATGCAACCAAGAGTGAAAAAGATGTTGTAGGTGCAAGCGGCTTAGCAAATAATTAGCATGAAGTCTCTGTTAGCCATTTTAGGACAAGACAAAACCTTTTTTAATGTTTACAAGGGGGTTCAGATCAGCATATGCTTTGTATCATCAATGGCTTTTTAAAAAAGTCTGGTTACAGACTGCAGAAAACACTTGTGCAGCCAAAATTCCCCTAAACTATGCTCTGAGATATTGGAGATTCAGAACTGATTTGATCCAGCATTTTGGAGATTCAGCCACTCTAATCCAAACTAACCATACCTAAGACACAGATCATTTTTAACATTTTATGCAGTCTTGCATGTGTGAGATTGATCCTGTGCAATTCATAGTCTAAGCACTGTCACACATTCTTCTCTAAAGCACAGGGGTAGCTGAACGCTTTCATTTGATCAGAACAAGTTCCCCGATGCACCAGTCTGAAAATACAGAGTATTTCTCTATTCTTATTCTTATGGTGGCTGATGCAGTTTCACCTTCTTACTCTGCTTACTCAGCAACAGATTTCCTACCCCTGATAGATGAGCAGGCACACGAGCTTGTATGTACAGGTACCTGTGTAGGTTGGATCTGTGCTTTTGGGAAGATTACTGATTTCATTTGACATGGTCTGGGGGAAGACTCAGGGGGGGAAAAAAACCCCAGCAGTTAATTCACTCAACTAAAGACGCTTGTTTAAATTTAAACCTTAACTGCTCCACTTCACACAATATAAAATCCAAGTTAAAAGATTAAGTTATAGCTACCTTTATAAAAAGAAGTGAGCAATTTAATTGGATTGATTAGAACCAGAAGAAGTAACTTGGAAGGGAAACACCAGAGCTAAAAGCAAAAGTATCCTAAAAAGGAACCACTTTACCAGGTTATCTAAAGCTTGCAGTTTACCCTCAAGTAAAACAAGCTCCATCCAACTGAATCTACAAAATAAACTTAGAGCAGTATTGAGCTGTAAAAGCAGTTAGGGGAGCCCTTTTGTTCTGGTGTTTGTACTCGTGGGAAATCCATTTCCACTTCCCCCTCCTTCTTTACCAGTGCCTTCCTGCTCCTCAAGAACACAACTCCTTATATTCAATTCACAAGAAAGGCTTCTTTTCATTCTGACATAAGCATTTAACTCTAATTATATCATTAATGTTTCATAGTAGAACTAAATCATACCAAAGGATGGTGATGTCCTGGAGGGCTGGGGATGTCTTGAGTTTCGTTTTAAAAGATGTACGTTAGACGATAATGACTTTGGATGGTACCTGATCCCTGAAAGCAAACACCAAAGAAAGCATTAATCTGAAACACTAAGAGTGTCTGCTTTGGCATTAGAGGTATTGTAACTAAAGGGTGAAGTGTTTGTGGGACTGAAGCAAGACAATTCTGAGTTCTTCTCATCTTCTGAGTTTTCCTATCCCCCAATTAAGTTGGACATTTGCAAAACCTGAAAAATTTCTCTGGCTCTGCACTGAATAACCACACAAACACTTCACTGCACCTGACGTAACAGTGGAAAGCAGGTGTTTAACATGGCCAAATTGAGTTCATCAGCACAGCTCTGACAATCACTGGTTTTTGGAGAACCTCTCAGCATCATTCTGCATTAATATCTTTTCCATTACAGTTATTTAAGTGACTCTTAAATCTGCATTCACTTGGAAAGTCAATCATTGCCTTTTTAGATTATTTTTTTGATGCTCCTCACGTAAGGCATAAACACTTAAATGCTCCCTTCCAGCTTGGAGCGTGTAGTGCTCTCTCCAGCATGTCCACTGCAGCAGCATGGATAAGCAGAGCATTTCCAAAGCATCACTCTTCTGGAATGGTTTTTCAATAACCAAACTATTTTCTTTGTAAATTTTTTTTTTGTTTGTTCTTGTTTTTTTTTTTTTAAAAACACTGGTTCCTCTTCCATTGAACTCCAATTTTATGATCAGGAATCCTGAGCAACAGGAATGCTGAGGTTAATGGATATAAATTCCTCGATGCACAGATCCCCCAGTGCTGCCTGCCCAGTGTCCAGCAGGGCCTTGGCTGCTGTGTTCGTGCTGTGTCCCCACCTGCTGACCATGCACTGAGACTTTGTGTTGGGTTTTTTCCCTTCCCTAAACCAGTTGCTGTGGGCTCCCAGTCCGAGTGGTCAGGACTGATGCAACAATTTTGTGTGCACTCACCTGCAGAGCCCCCTCTGCAGACAATGCCTGCTACTCCTGACAAGCCCAGCTCAAAGAGCCTCAGCCAAGGCAGAGCTGAGCACTTCTCAAGGCTCCTGCACACTTGGGGGGTTCATTAGTACAAGATGCCTGAAGAATACAGAAGGCAGCTTGCCCCCCAGAGAAGTACCTTTTGGCTGGAATGTGTTATTTATAAAGTAATTGTTAAATTCTGCATCTTATTTCACAGTTTTCTCTATGGGAAGGAAACATTTTGACTTGGACCACTGCAGTTCTCTTGCAGGATTTTCCTCACCTATTTAACACAGAATTTCTGTCATTCTTTGCAGAACCAGTACAGTATAAGGACTAAATGTTATTCCAGTTTAAAAAGACATTGACATGATCACAGCCTAATTTCATTTTTCAGTACAATTTAATGCCATTTTAGGTCCTCCTTTAAAAATAGGCAGCTCATCCAATTTACCTGTATTGAAATATCAATTGCTATGTCATAGATTTGAATTAACTTGTTAAGGAGTATTCACCTAACTCCTTGAACTGCATGAAACAGATCACTCACACACCTTTGTGTGCAAGAAGTATAGCAGGAGACGCCAAATCTATTAACAAAAGACATCCTGAAATTACTCCTGTAATGCTAACAGAAAGGAAATTGTATGAATCATGCTCATGGGAAGGATTTTGTGTTTTCTTTCTAAAGGTGCAGAACGTGTTATTACATTGAAAATGGAAATTCCTGGATCCATGCCACCTCTTATTCAGGAAATGTTGGAGAACTCTGAAGGACATGAACCACTGACACCAACCTCAAATGGAAATACTGCAGAACACAGTCCCAGTATCTCACCTAGTTCAGTGGATAACAGCAGTGTCAGTCAATCCCCTATGGTGGACTAAGACATTTTCCAGCTACTTCAGACATTCCTAATACCTTATGTACAGGGATGAAAAGCAAGAAAACATTTTTACTGCTGCTTAGTTTCTGGACTTAATATATATCTATATATGTATATATATATAGATAAACTCAACAAGGACCAAGAAATTTTCATATGTATCGATATATACTCCTTGCTGTTTAAACTCTTAAACTAGAAAATGCAAACTTTTGAAACTCTAAATCAGCCATTTCATGCAAAAAAAAAAAAAAAAAAAGTTAAGCTTCTGTTTTCTTCTCTGAACACTCAATATTGCATGGTGACAAGACAGATCTCAGTCTTTAAATTCTGGTTGCATTTCTGATGACTTTGTACATACAAATGTATGGCTGTACTCTCCATACTGGATGTTTGGTGCTTTCCTTTTGTCTCTCATACCTAAAACGATCAAGACATCAACCACAGGACATGGACTACTGTACACATCCAGAGAAGGAAGTTGAAAGGACCGTCTGATTTAGTTGAAATATGAAAACTTGTCCCTGCTGCCCTCAGTTTGCATCTTCCTCCTTGTAAAAAGTATACAAAACGTCACTGCCCCAGCAGAAGAGGTATCAGTATCAGCATTAACTGCCAGATCAGTTATTCAGATGTCATTTGTTCCACTGTTAATGTCACTTTAAAGTTTAAAGAAGTGGTTTCTTAGCTGGCTGGTAACCTAGCTCCACAATTACCTGCTCCATTTCGACAGCAATGCTATAGCCTCCAAGGCAGAAACACTTTTCAGTGTTACCATGTTTTTGTTTACTTGTTCACAAGCCATTAGGGAAACTTCATGGGATGATAACCAGCAGACTCACAGCTTTTGAATCGCTGAGTCCAGGGTATTTCCTTAAGAATCAAGGAATCAGCTGGGCTTTCCAGCCTTCCAGGTGCTAAGGAAGTACAGCTAGGACTTCCAGAAACACAAGGAGAGAATCTGCCTTCTTGGCCTTGTTAAATCACCATGAAGCAGAGTGAAAACTGTGGTAGAATGGTTAACAGATTTAAAGTGTCAGTTTCTTAGGTTTCATTTAAAGCACTAGTGGATTTTTTTTTATATATTCTAGCAAGTCTGTGATGTACTTTCACTGGCTCTGTTTGTACATTGAGATTGTTTAACAATGCTTTCTATGTTCATATACTGTTTACCTTTTTCCATGGAGTCTCCTGGCAAAGAATAAAATATATTTATTTTAAAAATTGTGTAGAAGTAGTCCCTCTAGCCCAAATTTTCCACACATATTTACACACACACACACACGGTAGTTTTCCATTTTTTAATGTTTAAACTTCATTTCAAAAAGCAGGTTTGCTGTTTGCAACCATGACAATTAAAATGTGCTTTAGCACAGCTGTCTAGAACATCTCTACAAGCCAGTCAGACAAATACATGACATTTCAATGAGTAAAAAAGAGCATAAAACTGTAGGTGTAAGAACAAAATGTTAAAATGCCTACACACAATAATAAAAACCATCAATTACATTATCACATAAAATAAGTCAAATGTACAAAAGTTTGCAACAGAGGGGACAAAAGGACAACACAAGATACTTGTTGGAAAACATTTTTGTGCTCTTTGGGCACTTAATTAAACATATCAAAATCATCATCTTCATCAGACTCTGCAAAATATTTCACTTCTTTTCTAGCCCGGCCTGTCCGTGGCTTTGGGGCAGTTTCAGAGGCAAAGCCTGACTGGAAGATTTCCACATCAGAATCCTGGTCAAAAGCAGACTTCTTGGATTTCTTTAGAAAAGAGAAGACAAATCAGTTGTGATGCTTTGTACATTTGCCATTTTAATATTCAGAATAAAAACCTCTCTAGCATCTGATTGCTAATGACATCTCAGCCCCCAATACCATATCAGCAAATTATAAGAACTTAATTTTTATGTAAACGAATTAGTGAGGTTCTTTTTACAAAAAGAAGACAGCCTAGATGAAACTGACCTTGCTTGGTGTGGACTTGGGTGTTTTCTTCCCAGGGTTGTATTCACCTTCATTTTCTGAACCAGATGCTTTCCTTTTCTTTGCCCCTCTGCCTTTTCCTAGGTCAGAGATAGATTATGAGTTAACTTTGTTGCTCTTTTTTTTTTTTTAATAAACTGCATCAAACAGAAAAACCCCCTAGTGAAGTTACTTTAGTATGTCCACATGTTAAGTTCAAACCCAGTTTACTACTCAAGCTTTTTCACAACAGCAGTATAGTACAGGGTATTTTTTCTTTTCTTAGTTTTAAATCTTTTCTACTTGTTCCACAGTCACCATTCACCCTGACAGCTCAAGCTGTCAGTTCAAGACAGGGACAAAATTCATGAGATCAGATAACTTCTACACTGAAGCAGAGCTACAAGTTCTTAGTCACCTTCAGCACTAATTACACAGTATTAATTCACCATTACTGTTTAGTAAATTTACTTTTAACCTCAACCATCCACACTGGCACATCCTTTACTCCAATTACACTGCTTGCTATGCTGTGTTGTGAGGACTCAGAGAACTGGGATACCAAAAAATGGTCTTAAAAACCCAGAAAGTACTACTTACTACAATTACAACCAGAATTTTACTGCCTTGGAAGGAGCTGAGATCAAAGAAAATTAGTAGTATCCAGCAGAATGTAGAATGGAAGACAGTGTGTAGGGGGTGCAGCTATTAAATAAAAGCATTCCCAACAGTGAAGGTCAGATAAAACGTCTACACATGGTTTGCCAAGATGTCAATACACTGTATTTGTCACAGGAAAGGCTGAGTAATCTACCAGTGATCAATGTACTCATAACTCACCACAATTATTGTGGTTCTTACAATAATTGTGGGCCCTGTGCTCCAGAAAGCCCACGTGTGACTCCTACCTTTGGGTGCTGCCGTCTTCTTTGGAATGCCAAATTCTGAATCTGAATCAGAGTTCACAGTTTCCACCTTCTTGGCCTTGGGAGCTCTTTTAGGCTTAGGGGGTGCATCTAGTTTTGCTGTTGGAAGTTAAAAGATACTAAATAAATTCACAAATTGGCTGGACATATTAAATTGTACTAGATACTCCAATTAAAGCACACATGGCAGACATTAAAACAAGATGAGTGATTTCTACACTTGGGGAAAAAAAACTTCAGCTTTTTGCTGGAACTGTGTGGAATAAACAGGAGGTTTCCTGAGTCCTGCTCTGAGGAGGATTGGTGCACCCAGTACTATTCTAGGGTCCTTGGCTGAATACTGTTTCATCTTTTTGAGTACAAAACAGGTTACTAGTAGCTAAAGCAGAAACAGAAGTCTTCTAAATTGGATACTCTGACCATGTCTGGATACATTACAGTGTTTACAAATCCAGCTCTTGTGACATTTTTGCCTTCAGGGTGGTATGACTGTGGACAGCTTTCCCCAGGATTACTGCAGGAGTTTGGGAGGCAGTGCCTCTGTCAACACTGACATAGCTTTCTGTCAATCTCAGTGAAAAGGAACTCTGGAAAATGCTGAAAGGAGAGGAAAGGAACTTAATTTCTACATTTCCTGGGGAATTTCTGTAATGCCTGGAGAATTTCAATTAGTGCTACACAACTAATCTGGCTGTCTTTAAAAGATGGTCATTGAAATGTTCCCACAGTGGGTGTCAAGGGATAGAATCATGGAACTATTTAGGTCAGAGAAGACCCTTAAGATCATCAGATCATGTGTTCTGTAGGCTTACAGATGAGTGAGTCTTGCAGAAACCTCAGATACAGACCTGACCTAGCCTCTGTCAGCCATAGATGCCTCAGACACGTGTACAAACACTCCAGATACCAGGAATGTGGACATTTGTGAGAGTTTGAATTTCATTTATGGGATCATAAGGGGAATGTGTCTGGAGAACAACAGAGTGCCTCCACAAGCATTTTAGTTATCATGCCTTGAACTGCAGAAAGAGAGGTACAACACACTGCCAGAGACAGTGGATTTGTTCTTCCCTGGAAACTGAGCCTGATATCACTGGGTAACTCCTGTGAAGTCTGTCCAAGGGACAGCAAACTTCCTAGCTGTTACCTGGTAGCTAATGGAATAGTCCAGAACACTGACTTCCCTCTGTACTAAATATAGGGGGATTCTCATCCCCACTTTAACTTACACCCCTAATGGCTGCACAGGTGTGAAGGATCTCTTGACAGCAGCTTGATGGCAAATCAGCTCAGCCAAGCTCTCCACTCGGTACGTGACAGGCAACAGAGGGTGCAGCACAATCAATGTGCACAGGCTCTCAAGAAGCTCCAGTGTTTGGCAGGAAATCCAGGTATGGTATCAGTCCCACAGGTGATGCAAACAGTACATCTCACTGCTAGAATCTCAGCTGCTGGGCTGGTCAAAGCTGTTCAAGCTGAGCAGTTGCTTATCAAGAGTTAGCCTGCTTTTCAAATTTCCCTTAGGCTTTACTATAAAGCCCTAAAACCACAGACAGCTCAAATAGTCATGGAAAAGTTCAGCTGTCTCTTGATCATCTGTAGTGAACAGCAGAGGTCAAGAGGTATCATCCCAAATTCATCAGTCTGAAGTCACAGAAAATCAAACTCCAGAACAATCATTTCATCCACACATAATAAGCACTCCCAGTGTGAGGGTGAGTGGGTGGAATATTACATTTCCAGAAAATGGGCTCTAAGGAGGCTGCTGCCAAGTCCATGAAGATGGACTTAGAATCAAAGACACTATGAAAAGGGTAACCAGATGACCAATGAACCAAACCTGCTGGGTTATCACTGAACTGTCCAGCTATGATGAAAGTGTGGTCATGTCTGATCTGGGCAGAAGAGATGAAAACTGGTGAAAGCAACCTGTAATGTTGCCCAGCACTAAGAAGGAGAGTTCCCCTAAGGCTAGCTACTCTGAAGGCAAAAATTTAACTCTTGCTTGAAAGAGAACCTATTTACACCTATTCTCTGCATGTGTACAGGTTAATCAGAAACTCAGGAATAGATCACAGCTGTATTTTAAGGTTTCAAGGTAGGCTAATGACAATTCACTCAAAAAAAGAGAGGGAGAAAGATTAAATGTTAAATTGCATCCATGTCTGGCTACTGCATACAGAGTTCACTCTTCCATTTGCTGCAGTACAGAAATTCAATATAAAAGACTATTCTATTAGAGATCAGCTATTTCTGTATGCAGTCTTTATTTACTGTACTACAGAACTCTACCAACAACTGGAAGTATTTGAGAAGTATTCAGGCATTCACTGATTTGAACTGTTAACAAATTAGAATTGACACAATGCATCAAGAAATAGATTAGAAATAGGAAGGCAATGGGGGAAAGGCTGAAAAGATGCTGCAGTTCACTAGTGGCTAATATAGGAAACATATTTTTTTCTCATTTTTAAGAGAATAAGTTAACTATTATAACTGGCTGCTTTCCTGTCAATCTCCTTAAAGTACCTTTTTACAGAAGAATTAATATATTAAGCTCACCTGCAATTTGGTCAAAAGAAGTTTTAAAAAACAAAGGCCCTAGCATCACAGGGAAAAAATGCTTCAAGATGACAGTTCTAAAAGCTGACTAATAACTGAAAGAATTTATACTTCTGAAGCCTGAGGAGAGTCTCTCATCCTGTTTCAAGAGGAAAAAGTGATAGACTTCTGTGCTGGTTTTGGCTGGGACAGAGTTCATTTTCTTCATTGTAGGTGGTATGGGACTGTGTTTTATATTTGGGCTGGAGATGATGTTGACTATGCAGGGATATTTTGTTGCTGCTGACACAGAGTCAAGGCCTTTTCTGCTTCTCACACCATCACACCAGTGAGGGGCTAGGGGTGCACAAGGAGCTGTGAGGGGACAGTCTGGACAGCTGCTTCCCACTGACCCAAGGGATATTCCACACCTCCACTTTAGTTATCCCCTGAAGCTAAAAACCTCCCATTAGTTAAACTATTGAATGCTGAACACCACCTCCAGATGTGGAAGGCTTGAAGTTCTAAGTAGCTAGTGGAAAGAAACACATAAATATTATTAAGGAGCTGGAGAAAGTTCATACCCTATTGCTGAATTTCAGTGAGTTCAAACACCCTATTGCTGAATTTCACAGAGCTCAAAACAAATGAAAGCAATTCCCACTTTGAAAACTGAAGAGACAATGCAGCAGTGAAGATGATGACTTTCAAATAAAAGGACTGGCTTCCAGGCCAATTCTATACATACCCTTTTTAGCAGCTACTGTTTTACTTGGAATTTTCTCTGTTTGTTTTGGGGCAAAAGATGATGAGAAAACAGGAGCAGAATCCTCATCATCACTGTCCAATTTTGTTGTATCTAAAATAACAGAGTAAGTTTAGAATAAGATCCATACACAGCATATATTGATTACATCAATATTAATTACAGTAAAAATTAATCTCAAGTAAGTGTTTGTGATGCTACAGCTATGGATGTACTGTGACTTCCTCACCTATGATACAAGCTTTGTTCCTCTAAAGAACAGAACTTCCTTCACTTTTCCCCTTTTCAAATAGGGAGGATGTGGACATCCTTCCCCTGTAAATACACTGTGAAGTTTGTGTGTACCACTCCCCAAAATATCCCATTATTAGTTCTTATGAAAATTAAACAGAACTGTGAAAACAATCTCACCATCATCTGTCTTCTGAGAGTAAGATGGAAAAGAGAAGATGTTCCCAAAATCTTGATTTTTCTTGGCTTGAGATATTTTTCTACTTACAAGAGGAAAAAAAAAGGGAATTATATGAGCTACATCAAGCACAGACTGAAGTACGTGGACATCATAATATCCATATAAAATTTAAATTCTGTTTTAACATTTCCAGCATTTTTGTATCTGCTTGCAGTAGTCAAACCCTTAAAACTGACATCTAGTCAAGAACTCCAGGCATTTAAAATTAACAGAATTACTTTTTTTTTTCCAGCAGTTCTCTGTACCAGACTAACACAAGACAGAAAACAGAACCTTTAAACCCATAGTTTAACAGATGATATTACAGACAGTGTCTCATAACTGTTTTTTATATGTTATTATATTATTCTTTTAAATCATGAGTCACCCCTGCATAGGTCAGTTGCAAGGCTGAGATACATTTGAATTCCTCCATATTTTATTTTTCATGGTGCATGTAGAGCAATAACAGGCTGATGTTTCTCAATTTTGTTCAGACACTTCTGCATTGAAAAAATTATTAATAAAGAAATCCTCCTGAGTTACAGTACTTACTCTGGAGATGGCTTTGATTTGGCTGGGGAGAAGTCATACTCATCTTTTTCTAAACTGTCTGAGGGAACAAATTCATCTTCTCTGTCATTTGTAACTGGAGAGGCTTTTACTTTGAGCTCATCCAAATCATTGTTATTGTTGGCATCATCATCATCGTCGGCATCATCTTCTTCTTCTGAGAAGTCAAAAGTGTACTTGGGCCTCTCAGCTGAGAAAATCACACATGTACACAATTCAGGAGAGTTCTTTATGTTATATAATACAGAAAATATACAAATCAAAGTGGAAGTCAGTTAACAATCCCTGCCTCAAAATACACAAGACAAAAGAGTGGTGGATAATAAATTTGTTTCAGCCTGAAAGAATAAAGGGCTGAAAAGAATAAAAAATAATTTAGATGTTAGCAAACATCCAATATCTCTTGTGGCTTGCCCAGACACCTTCAGTTAAGGGTATTATGGAGACATTGTGCATCAGTACTTTTAAGGAATGAGAATCCTTCACTTAAAATTGAAGCTTTCTTGAATCTACCATTTGAGCATTCTTCCTAATTTTCCAGAAACTCTGTGGGGGTTTTTTAAACCATCGCATACTTATATATTTTCCAAACTTTCAGTCTTGGTTTTCATGGAGTGCTCAGAATTTTTCTGATAACTTTTTACTTGCCTCTTAGGCCTTACTTGGCAGTATAATTGTATCAGAGTAATTTTTTTGATTGTAAGAATACTGTCTTGCCTGTTTCTTCTATAATTCACTATTTTAGTGTATAATTTCTATTCTAGTGTTTAGAATAGGGGACAAGATTTCTGGTCCAAATTACAAAATCTTTCATAACAAATTCCTGATCTTGACATTAAGAGTATTCTTCACATAGTGAAGAAAATATAATGCAAGTTACCTGTAGGCAATAAAGTCCTAAAGGAAGTCCTATGGTCAAAGGAAAATGTGGGTTTGTAGTGGAAACTTTTAGTCACAATACACAATTCACAAAATCTTGGGTACCTGCAGCTCTCCTAAGCAGAGAGTCTCTTGGAATAATCACAGGCTCATTTTCTTCTAAATCACTTTCAGACTTGGATTCATCATCTGACCATGGGTTTCGTTTCTTCACTTTTTTTGCACTGGATTTTGTAGATGATGGTGTCCTTCTTACCCTGGCACCTGCCAAAAGTAAAAGCATTTACTACAGTCAGCTTAAAAAATATTTTCATCTTTTGTAATTGTTTACAAATTTAGCATAAATTTTCATCTTAAGAAGTTTTCCTTTAAACACTGTAAATTTTCTTCTCCTCCCTGAAGGAAGTTTTAACATTAAATTATTTCACACAAAACCTAAGTGGCTGCTGCCAAAGAAATTCGTTTTATGACTGAAAAATCAAAGTCTCTAATTTTAAGTTTTGCCATTAAATTTGTGTTTCTTTAAAGGTTTTCCAGGAAAATAATGTGCAGTTTTCCATTATTCAGGGAACATGATCAGAAACAGTTATTGGACAAATACAACAAACATAGGAAGCAGAGGATATCCTATTGTGGGGAGGGGGTAAAAATGTGGTTAGTCAATTGTAGGGCAAACTCAGGTCAAGCCCTGGATCAACAGTGGCTGTGGGAGATTTGAGCTGTACATAGACAAGTCACTCACAGCTGTACTCAATAAATCTACTCAGGTTGGATAATCCCCTGAATAATTAAAACCAGATCTTATCTCAGAATAATTATTTGTGTAACCACTTTTTTTCCTTTCTTCTGAAAAAATAAACCCCTTCATACCTTCTCTTCTGTCTCCAGCTTTCTTTTTTTGTTGCTGCCTCCCTGTTACTGTGTATTTCTCAAACAGCAATAATAACTTCCCACTAGCAGAGGAAATGGGGAAGTGAACATTGGTCATCTGCCAAGCCATAGCACCCACAACTTTCTGAAAGTTGGAATGACTGAATATGTCAATAGAAAAATACATTTATTTAATCAAGTTCTACAATCTATACCATTACTCAGACTGAGGGGCTGAAGGTGACTGCCCTGTCCTTCAATATCAAAGAGCACACAAACGAGACATTTCAGTTTGAAAGGAATTAGACTCATTATGTAAAAAAAAAAAATCTATTTTTCTATATACAAATTGGAAGATTTAGACCCCCCACCCCCACAACTAAAATGCAGAAAATGTAAGATCCATCACCCCCAGGAAAGTAGCTTACACAAAGAAATTTCAGAGTATTTTCAATATTTCATTTTAGGGAAGAAAACCAGAGGAAATAGTGATTATTGTGCTGTATTTCCCTTCTCACACTGTGTTAAAAATGCATTTCATGCCCAGTAAATACTCAGCTAAGGTGAACTATGGCTGTGCAAGGGTCTTACCAGGCTCTTTCTTCTCTCTCTTGGGTTTAGGGGTTTTAGCTGCTGCAGCTGATGCGTTCAGTGAGTCATCCCCACCACCCTCAGTTGGCACACTACCAAACTCTTCATCAAATTCCATTTTTATTGCTAGAGAATCAGTTTCACCCTAAAATTACAAAATAAAATAATTTACACCTTTATATTTCAAGACTGAACTGGAACAGTTCTGCAGATGATAATAAATGAATGTAGACTAGTATATTGACATTTGTTGAATAGTCTTGGAAAGAAGTTATCTCAATAACAATATCTGAACAATAAGCAGTCTCAAGAGGTTTGCAAATGTAAAACAAATCCAGTACAAATTTCTTCTGCATTAGGTCAGCAAAATAGTGCAAATACAGCACCAGTGATGATCTGGCAATTTGGATTTATGTTACTGAAATAGAAAAATACACCAGTTAAATAATAAATAATTTAACTATAGCAGTCATTTTGGTTTACCTTTTTCTTTTTCAGCAATTTCCTGCTGGCATCAGCTTTCATGGCAGATGTAATCTGTGGAACTATTCTTCTGCCAAATGGTGATGGCATGGTCTCTTCCAGCTGGAGTTTCTTCATCTTGGGTTTCCCAACTTTGCCTTTTATTGGTTTGCCAACCATGCCAGCCAGAACGTCTTCTCTTTCCTGTGCTTCTACTTTCTAACAAACAAGGGGAGACAGGAGGGGGGAAACACATTATTATTTAATGATTACTAAGTGGAACATGATGATTATTTAAGATTCAGCTCCTTTTTACATGGAGCATAAGGCTCCCCTTAATTCTCACTTGAACTGGAAGAAAATTTTCAGTTCTGGAACAGTGTCCACTTAATCTTGGTATATTCATTACCCTGTAGAGCTAAAAATTACACTTTCATTCAAGGATAAATTCAAACTTTTGGATGATGTTACACTGAAAAATCTTTCTTCTATCAAGTTTCTATTTCACAAGTATGTGTTTTGTTCTGTTGCAAATTTCCATTTTTTCAGCCTTTAATTTACACGTTTAGTTTTGAAGCGTGTTGCTTCAAAAGATTGCACCAGCCTTTTTCACACAACATGGAAAACTGAGGTTCAGCAGGTTCTTCACCAAAGGGACTTGATCTTTTTTCCAGAATTACAGATAAGGCAAACTAAGGACCCCACATATAGTATTTATAGTCTACACACTTCATTCCTGAATGTACAGTTTTGAATTTGGTAATCCTTACTGCCTTACAAAAAATTAGATCATGTAGAACTATTGTAATTTTTACCATTGCCAGTTACTACTCACAGGTTTTTGTGTCATTTGAAAACGAATTTTCTCCTGGTTATTTTTCTTTTAATATCACTGACTTAGAAAAAACATCCAACTGGGTAGATGCAAGAAACAATCCCTGAGAAACACCACGGAGAACACAGATAATCCATACTGATTTCCCAGTTACCATTATATTGTGAAATGTATCTGCTTTTGATTCAAAATTTAGTATTTGATAATTGTTTTTCTTAAATCTT
Organism: Chloebia gouldiae; assembly: GCA_003676055.1. Taxonomy (NCBI): domain Eukaryota; kingdom Metazoa; phylum Chordata; class Aves; order Passeriformes; family Passeridae; genus Chloebia; species Chloebia gouldiae. The sequence continues at coordinate 36,967,292 of QUSF01000003.1, forward strand.
AAAAAATTTATTAGTTAGCAGTTTTAATTAATATGAATTTCATGTTTTAGAAATATATATATAAAGTAAAACATACTTCAAGCTCTTCAACAAAGGCTGCTAGATCTTCTTTCCAGAGGTCTGAAGGAGATTTCCTTTTAAGATCATTTAGTTCTCTCTCCTAAAACATGAAAGTAGTATAGAAACTGTAAGTACAACGAAAGCAAATGCCACTGAAGACTGAACATTCCCCAGAGGCACATCAGAGATTCCTGTGCCGTTTCAGAACAAGCCTTCCAGGTGTACCAACCTTGGAATCTCTCTGCTTGATCAACTCTTCCACCTTCTCTTTTGTGAGTGACCACAGGGACATGTTCAAAATGTAGTTGAAGTCAGGGCCAGCGGCTGGACCAGAAGCAGAGGAAGCATCATCATTTGCATTCTGAGAGTCCTCCTCTTCTGCTGCCTGAGGTGAAATATTCCCAATTACAGGTATTAGTGATCTTAGCTCTGTGCACGATCTGTGACACTGCTCCAAAGCACCACCACAGAGCAGCACCCTCACAGATTCAATAACCTGAACGTTTTCTAGAGATTTCCAAAAGGCCATGTTCCTGTAACCTTCTGGAGCTGATTATTCAATAATTTGATTTAAGAAAACAAACTGAACCTGTGCTAAAACCTTGTATGCTGCTGGCTGCAGATACTGGTGCTGCCCCACTTGTCTCTCCGGGCTGAGACCTCTACCCTTTGGGTACTCATGGATATCTGTTCCTTTAGAAAATGAGCACAGTCCTTTGAATAACAGCTGGTATCAAACCCCCAGATGTGCAAACTGGAGTTTGAAAGTAGATAAAAATTTCTCTAAATAACAGTTTTGTTTTAAAATAGAAATCATTCCATGAAGTTAAAATACAGTATTAAAAAAAAAACCAAAACAAATGTGAAATTAAATCAAATAGCTAAAACAGAGGCAAAGACAGGGAAAAAGGGTGAGTGACAGAAATTCAAAGCTGCTTTCCAAAGAAGTTCCATCTGCCCATAGTAATGTAACTTTGAAATTAAACTCATTACATCTCCCTTTTAGAACAATAAAAACTGGTTGGTTTTAAAAAAGCATAAACAAATATAGGTCAAGGTCATGATTAAATTTACTACAATAAATTTAAAAGTCACAGCTTTATAATATCCATGTATCCTTACAGAAAAGCAATTAATAAGTTATGTAGAAATAATTACATTTAGTAATTAGTTGTATGTGTGGGGTAACTGATGCAGCACTTTCTGTATCAGCCAGTCAGAAAACAAGTTGCCAGTTTTGATTTGGGTACATTAAGAAATTCAGTCCTCTGCAATCTCATTTTTCAGACTTGTACTATCTAGTTTTCTTCTAAGCATTATTCATATACAATGCCAGTATTATGTGACTTTATTTTTGGGTAAGTTTAATGTTTTGCGGGTTTTTTTTAAGTCAATAAGGAGTAATGAATAATGCTTTTAAAGTGCTATGTGTGTGTTATAAATTAAGTTAGACTACTAGAAAAGAAGCAATATCATTTATAACAGTAACAACATCAACTATATCTAGATTATTACCTTTTCCTGTGCTTCTTTCCAGGACTTTACTGGATCAGATTCATAACCTCTCTGGACCAACATCTGAATCAAATCTCTTTTTGATCTGTTCTCTACAAGAGACACATAAACACAGAGGAGGAAAAAAAAAAAAGTCAGTGTCGTGAAACTCTTGCATGCAAGTATTTTCTACTATACTTAAATAATTTCCATATCTTCCTCCACTGTCAATAACTTTAACTTCTGCTTACTCACCAATGGTAATTTTCCCTTGTATCTTCTCCAGGATGAAACGAGCTTGGTTGTTCAGCTTGGTGGACTCTGCACCCAGCATCCCCACAAGCCATTCCTTGCGCAGGCTGTAATAATGTAACCGCAGATCAAAGAACTCCTTCAAGATGTCCTGCACAGTTTCGTACTTCTTCAAGCACCCCATGTGATCAAACAGCACCTAGAAAATACATGATAGACTTGAGAGAGGCTGCATAACTCAAACTTTGTTAGCCCTTGTGTAAGTGTTCAGTTCTACTGCACATATAAAAGCACCATGTAAAAATTGGCATGTTGAGTGTGAACTCAAACTTCACTTTGGAGCTACACAGCACAGAGCTGGATGGTCTTTATTTTTATTAAAAAGAAGATTTAGTATGACATTTATGGCAGTACAATCAAACAAAAAGACAGCTATATAGAGAAATATGCCTGAATTCACTTGAATGACTAATTTTATCTACATATTAAATCACAAGTTCAGCAGCAAGTAATGATTCACAACTATTTAATGTAACAGTTGCAAAGCTTAATAATCCTTAATAATCTTTCAATTCAGCTGTGAAATCTGTCACTTTTCAGCTGTAAAAACTACCGTCCTTCAAGTTCAAGCACAAAGTAAGAAATCATTTTTACTTGATAAGTGGAATCAATCCTGTCTGGCTTTTAACATCTCCAGTTTAGACATTTATAGGTGAACTAGTCACCCTCAGTGCCCTCCACAGTAAACCAAAAGAAATAAACTCCTCTAAGGGATAATTCATCTATCCAAAATAGCTGTCTGGGAGCTGGGGAACAATGGCCAAGCTCACATAACTTTTTAAGGTTCTTACACTAGGGCAGATTAATTTCTACACAGGTACAGAAAGCAGCCCTTACAATTTATTATTTATTTTGGCAGGCAGAAAATGCAGGAATTCAGCTGCAAAACATTTTGTAATCTGTGAAATGTAAAACTGACAACAGATTCTCACAGTAGTTCCTACAGTTGTTTACACATGTGAGAAATACCATCACCCTGATTTGGTAGATTGGCTTTTCAAGTACAACCTAAAAAATTAGTTGAGCAAGGACTGTTTCCTTTTCCAATTCTAGTCATCCATTTATTTTTAACCTATTTTCACACAGCTTTTGATATACAAAGCAATCACAACAATAATGATATTTGTGTCTTGTGATAATATCTGAAAGTAGCATCTGCCAAAAATAAACCAGAACTGTTTTTTCATTATCTGTAAAGACAGGACGTTTGGAAATCTTCGCAGAAATTGACTTACATTCAAATCCTTCTCAGAATAGACATACCTTTATATTTATTCATATTCTTAGTAATTTACAGCACTATTATGTCTTCAGCAGTTTAAGAACAGTGTTTGCTATACCTTACCACCTAAAATTGGATTTATGCTGGTGGAAACATTGGATCATTTAACTCATATTAGAGGAGTAACAGTCCTGCAGAAAGTGCAATTTTGAAAATGTAATTTGTCTCAAGTTTAAAACTCAAATCTAATTATAATATGGCAGAAAGTTATTTGTATGATCTACTTTACATTAACCACTTTTGGTTCGCTGCACAGGAAATTTTCAATTACAGGAAGGCAACCACCCCAGGCCTGTCATATTTGAAAAAGTCATCATAAAATGGATTTGCTTATTCATATTGACTTAGTATTTGTCATCATTACCATTTTCTACTATTGAAACAATTTCAAATACACAATGCACTGTTCAACACCAAGAACCAAAGTATACTACAAAAACATTTGATTGTACAACAAGCAACAGTAGGAGTTCTAATAGCCAAACATGAAGAAGTTACCATAGAATTACAAGTAAGACTTGTTTGAAGCTTAAAGACTTTGTGCAATCCAGCAGCTTCTGCCTGTGCAAGCTTTTCTTCTGTCATTTTCACAACAAATTTCACAGTTGTATCAGTGTGGTATTCCTTATAGTCAGAAATTAATGCTGGAGTTTTTTCGGTCCCATTCAACATAGGTTCTAGAACCTGTTCTTTGTACACCTGTTGAAAACAGGGCAGCAAAAAATAGAACCATATGAAATGCCTTAAAACTGCAAACCAAATAAACAACATAAACTTCCAAAGCTCTGTGCATTTCATCTGATACCAGTTATAACTTACAGAACCAGTATAACCTGTGAAATGCAGGCCAAGAGTAGCACAAACACAAGAGACAGAAACCAGGACAGAAAAGGTTACTGTAAAGTGGATTAAGCAGGAGAAGCAGGTGTTCTATGTAGCATGGACAGCTGATGACACAGAGAACCATCTTCTACAAAAGCACACTGGAGAATGAAACCATATTCCCTTCCATGTATGTATAATCAGAAACTGATTATTAGAAGTTCACACAGACATAGGATTAAATAATTTATTGAGGAATTCTTCACTGTTTTTTGTTTATATTAAAATGTATTTCACTGTTACTTACCTGGGTCCATGTCCTTACAGGAAGCTCTGTAATCTCTACTGTGTTCCTGTCCACCACAAATATTTCACCACTCACTACATACTGATTTTGACCAAGTTCCTGAATGGTTCCTTTGAAGTTTTTGTAGTTTGGAAGCTGAAATTGGAAAAACCACCAAAGTGGTAATAATAAAATGTCAGAAAAATATTTCTTTTCCATACTCCATACACTTATCACTATATTGCCCTAACCCTCCAACAAACGTCAGACCGTGAAAACCTGAAGTCATAGGAAAAATACTACAGAAAAAACAGAATACACACATGCAAGTGACAGGACCAATTATCCTACTGTCCAGAGACTAGAAAAATTCTTAAGAAGATGCAGCTGAACCCAGTGAGGTGGTGCGGTTTTGTTTTGATTCTTTGGTTTGGTTTTTTCTTCCTCTTTCTTAAAGAAAACTCTAAGCACAATTAAGGCATGACACAAAGCAGATAAAGACCCCACAGTAACTACAGAAGTGGTGCTGCTACCTCCCCTAACCATTTTTTCATTTTTGTGCCGTTTGGCAAAGATAGTGGAACCCATCCAGGTCAAATTGTAACTAACAGGCTGAGAATTTTTTTTTTTTAAACTGGATTGATTTCCTTATCCAGCTTCACACAAACACACACCAGCATACAGAAAGGAGCTAGATGGAGGCAGAACTGCCTCCTTCAAGCACAGTGAGCTTGACTGTGAGACTACACAGAAGGCCTAGGAGTCTGAAAGGAAGGGCAATTGATTGCATTAATTAAAAAAAAATCTCATTATTCCCAAGAATTTGAAAAAGGAAAGCCACTATGTCTTAAAAATTGATATTACACTCAGTGAACTGTGATCTAAATAGGGAAGAAAAGATGTTTCTGCTTCTATGGCTTAATAAACACAGCCAAGCAGAAATATTCATCAGTTGTAAAATTAAGATTACATCAACTGTATTTCATCTCTTGGTCAGATATTGTGGGTTCACACAGGTATTCCTCCTGCCCAAGTTATTTCACACCGCTTCTGGGACTTGTAAAATTTTGAATAAACAGAAGCTAAATGCAGTTCAGAAGCTGCTGATTTTCTTGAACAGCAGCAGTATCTTCTCTGCCTACAGCTATATAAAAGTGAGAACAATACAGACAAGAGAAAGGAAATGTTAACTTTGGCTGAAGATACGTCAGTAGTACCTTCCAAAAGCAAGAGTGATAAAACTTTTTGCTCTACTGCCATGTCACAATGATCCTATAAGACTTGTAACAGTCAGCAGACTGAACAAAATGTCCTCTAAAATAATTGCTAAAAATACAAATAGCAATGTTTTTGCTTCAAAGTGAACTTCCTCAGCCTCATCCCAACAGTCAAGTAGAGCTTCTACATAAAATTACTGGGACAAACCAACTCTGATGCTATAAAAATTAGAGAAGTTCTAGAGAGATAGGAATTGATTTTGTAAGTACACACATAAAAATACCAATATATACTATTATTTTTACCATTGGGTGGGGATCTAGGCCATCCAGCATTCGTCTGACATTGTTTACAATCTCTCTGGTATCATAGTTTGGAAGTTTGCATGCCCAGCCAGTACCAATTCCTTCAGCTCCGTTTACTAAGACCATGGGAATGATGGGAATATACCATTCAGGCTCTACACGCTGGTTGTCATCATACAGGAATTTAAGTAAGTTGTCATCCACTGATGGAAAAAGTAGCCTTGCTAAAGGGCTTAAAAAAAAAAGAAAAAAAAAAAAGAAAACCATTTAACCTCAAGGCCAGTAAGTAAAGAACATTTTGCTTTAACAGCCCTTGGGCCCAGATATGATCTGCTTGCAGATTTTTCTCACATCTTTCTCTCTGCCATTCTGAAGCTGAAAATCCAACGTACACACTTCCTGAGATAACGAAGTTCTTCCCAATGGAATAGTGTTCATAATAGATGAAGTTTGTTTCCTTCACAGCAACACATGTACCCGGTACACTAGCAACTCTTGACATTTAGCATCTACAAAATATCATCCTTTGAAGCTTTCAGAACACACAGCTCAGTGTGACACTGGGGCACCCAGTAATAAAGCAACACAGCATCCAAATAGTTGCAAAATTTCCTTGCTTATCTGTAGGAGTAGCAAAATGTTATGGATGTTCAAAACCACACTTATGAGATCCAAAGCAAAATATGAGTTTCTATCAAAAATTTTAAATCTTTCTCTGTTTCTCTCCCCCACCCCCCTAAAAAGGAGTGTTGTCAAAGGATGAGTTTCAGAAGAAGACTATTTAGAAGTATGCATTTAGCTTGACATGAATAGTTTACCTTAACATGGTGAAAATATAGCGAGGGCTGGCAGCATCCTTTCCACCATGAAGCCTGGTGCCAAACTGACCAATAGGTTGTAACAGATTCACATTGTTACTTCCAACAAAGTTCTGAGCCAAGTTGACTATAGTCATCATTAATGCTTGCTGCAAGAAAATACATATTCATAGTAACAAGTGTGAGACAGTCTATCCTCATCAGCCAGCAAAACCTATTTTTAATGGCCCAAAATTAATGTGTGATGAACATGAATGAAATCTTTAAGAAAGCAGTCTCCCTGAGAAAGGACTGTTGTAACCTACTACAAGGGCTGCTGGGAATACATATTCTACGCTTATGAAAACCCCTGAGCTTCTCAATTTCTTCTAGAGCACTTCTCTGGGGGAAGTAAAGGGATGTAAACTGACCACACTTGCATGCACAAACCACTGCTCATGGCTTCTAAAGGGAGAAGAGAAGGGATGGATGGGTGGTTAATATAATATTGCTAATATTTCAGATAAATATAAACAAAACAGGAGCTAGAAAAAAATCTTTGTTCTGACACTGTAATAAGTTTTCGAAGAACAGTTTTGCCTTCTTCCCTTAAAATACTGCATGTTTCGTGTTTCAGACAAAAATTGTCCTAGAACACAGTTCCTATATTCCTGATTTCAGAATCTAGAAGTTGTTTAGGTAATTAGTTATCTACTATTTTGCCACAACCCACAACATATTTGCGATAACACAGAGCACCAACACTTGGAAAGAAAGAAAATATGCTGTCTTATCAAGCTACACACAGCTTGGTCCATGTTCTTTAAATGTACACCTGTGATTGGTAGAATTGTAGTCAATAGTTTGCAATTTTAATAGCAGAAACATTTACCTAATATTTTACATAGGCTGAAATTCCTCACAACTTCACCATCCTCCATACTCACCTCCCCATGGTGATAAGCTGACATTTCAGCCACAGAACCAGCCAGCTGAGCAACCTTTACTTCACGTTTATCATTTCTCTTAAAGCAAGTGAACAGAACCTTGCGTTGCCCTGGTTTCAGACCTATTAAGAAGAACGTCCCATATTCAACACATACACAAGCAAATGTTTTCAAGTGATAAACTTGCTTTGCCTTATTATCATTTCTAATCTCTCAAAAGAAGTCTAAACATTAAATAGAAGTTAATTCACACTAAAATATTAACAAAATAATAAATATATCATTTTAAAAAGTAATTAAAAATACTTTACAAAAACTCAAAAAAATTACCAAAAAAGTGGAAACACAACCTTTTCAGCCAATTATACAGAATTCAATATATCATTCTAATAAACTGCACCATGATCCTAAATATGCAACTTCCACAAGTCAAGAATTCTTCCCATTCTGCTCAGCAAACTCTTTTTCCTACGAATATCAGCACAAATTCAGCAATGACAGCTATAACTGCAGCTTACATGGATTTCACAGAACTTTGAAATTTTACTTCTTGTGTGAAATTCTCAAATATGTATTAAAATTCAGTACCAAAAAATGTTATCCTCTTGGGATCTTTTAAAGTTTTAAGAAAGACATTTTGATCTTCTGATCTGATCGTCTGAAAATATTTATTTTTATTGCTCAAGCACACTTTAGGAACAACAGCTGTGTGGAAGGGATTGCATTATATTTCCTGTTTTCCAGAACTTGATAACCCATTCTAGATCATGCTTATTGAGATATTCAATGTTTCAATTCACATACATTTCTAAAATGCACTAAAATATTGTTTAATGTTACCATTAGTACAGTGGGTCAAATATAAGAGCAAAAGCTGGAAGGAAGACAAAAGAAAATAGACTGACTTCAATTTCCATTTCATTCAAATATGTAATATCCAAATTTTTTACAGTGGCTCTGCATCATGTTTTTCTTCCAGCACTCTATGGAATACAACAGCCTTAAAGTACTTCCTTTAAAAGGATAATCAGCAAGCAGCAAGAATTATAACTACCAGTTGTGAAGATACAGTCAAAATTCTTCATTTTCATTACTTTTTCTGAGATTTGCCACCAGGCTAGCCTGTCATATATCACCTGATAATGCTAAAGGACAAAAAC
>QUSF01000003.1:36975984-37172207 GCA_003676055.1 Chloebia gouldiae
CAGGCTAGCCTGTCATATATCACCTGATAATGCTAAAGGACAAAAACTATTGCTAGAGCACTACACCTGCTGCACAATTCATATATCCTTGCCCAGAATGCAGAATTACAGCCAGAGTTGGCAGAAACACTCATAGGAATTATATATAATATTTGTAGTATTATATATACACCTATATTGTTACATATACACATACACAAATATATTAATTACTATGTTCCCTTCTTACTTTCTTACATTTCTCTAGAAACAGTCCACTGCAAGTTCATTCTTAAATATTTAATGTTTCAGCAAAATCGTTCTGCTGTTTCTGAGAAGGCAGTCTGGGTACACTATGCTCTAAGGAGCAATGATCTCTTGAAACATACAGCTCTGTAAGTGCCCAGGTATGGGAGGAAGTAAGTCTGGAGAAGCTGAATCAGATACTGACATCCTTTGGTTCCTTAGGTGGGAATCTGCATACCTAACTCAGTTTCATTCTGTATCAAAGCGAGGGATCCATCTTACTGGGAAGCTACTGCCCCTACCCCCTGAACGATCCCTCTCTTTCACCCAATACACAAAAAGCTCTTGCTGCACTAATAGCTTGGTATAAGTCTGTAGTGTTAAGAAGTCTGACCAGCTCCACTCTAAAGTGTACTTAGAACTGGAGATAAATGCACTTCACCACTCCCCAAAGTCTCAAGGCCTTTTTCCTGATCACAGTAGGCTTGTGTACACAGACAATGACATGGACAGAAATTCCTGCTCACGCTGTCTGCAGACAGTTTTACAAATGAAGCTGTAGTGCAGTAAAAACTGCTCCTTTTAGTGTACATGCTACTGCAAGGGAAGGGTTAGTAAACCTGACTGACAAGAGGCTAGCAAGATTACAGGTCAATAAACACTACAGCACTGCCTGTGGTGCAAGACTGAGGGAAGAAAACATTTGCATCTTCATGTGCACTCAGCTGCTGACTTGAATGTTAATTATTATAAGCACTTAAGAGACTTGTTTTCTCTGATGGTATGAGCAGAAACAAAGCCCTTGTAGGGCCTAGGGAATAGATCTAGTTAAGTAAAAAGCCTGCACAGCAACAGCTTCAACTTCCTCACAGAAGAAACATGGCGATTCCTTAGCACATAAATCACCAAATTGTTCAGGCTGGAAGGGACCAGAGCAGCTCATCTGGTCCAACCTCCCCAGGCAGGATCATCCTTGCACAGGATATGGTGTCTCTCTCTCTAATATCTCCACTGAGGGAGACTCCACAGTCTCTCTGGGAAATCTGTTCCAGTGTGTGGCGACTGCACACTGAAGAAGTAATTCCTCAGGTTCAAGTGGAACTTCCCGTGCATCAGTGTCTGTCCAGTGCCTCTTGTCCTATTGTCTGACATCACTGAGAAGATCCGGGCTCCATCCTCTTGACACCTCCCCTTTAGATACTTATACACATTGATAAGGTCCCCTCTCAATCATCTCTTGAGACTGAACAGGCCCTCAGCCTTTCCTCATAAGAGATGCTCCAGACCCTTAATCATCTTCACAGCCCTCCTCTGGACCCGCACCAGGAGCTCCATGTCTCTCTTGTACTCAGGAGCCCAGAACTGGACACAGCAGATGTGGCATCAGCAGGGCTGCACCTCCCTTGACCCCCTGCCACTGCTCTTTCTAAAGCACCCAGGATACCAATGATATACAAAATTATAACAAATACATGCGCAGAAGTTCTTACATTCTTTACTTGAATGATTCCAGTGCAAATCACAGCTCTAAAAACCATCAATAAACAGAAATATTCCAAAAAATCATAATGAATTATCAGCTTACCATCAACAAGGGAAGGGATAGATCTCTCGTTGTCTGAATTTGAGAAAAGGATCAACTCCTTGTTAATGAAATCATTGTAAGTCAAATGTTTTGTTGCTGTACCATATAAAAATTGCTGAAAAAAACCACATACATTATTCATTCAATACAAAAACTGCATTACATTTAAATCTTACCTGGCAGATTTACTGCTATTATCTAGGACTAACCTCGGGAAGGCCGTGTAGTCGACGCTGTCGTCTGTCTTCCATGAAATTTGTTAACCATTCTTTTCGGTCATCAATTTTCTTCTTACTGAAGGCCTGGAAAGATTCCAAGTACACTAAAGTATCAGCATATAAATGCTTGTGCAAATGTTTGTTACTTCAGTCAGAATTCTAAGTATATTGCACTTTCTGATCAAGTATTCAATAAGGCTTATTTGGACAAGCTAATCAGTACAAGTAATGCTTACATTTAAGGAGCAGTACCAGTACATGACTTCTCAGACATTTTGCACAAGGTTTTTTGAAATTACAGATATCTCACTGTTTGCAATTTAAATTTATATTGCTTTCCTGAAATCTGCACACATTTAGACAAATCTTATCATTCTTCTTCCCTTCTTCACATCAGAGTTGTGCTTTGACACACAGGTTTGAAGGTCTTTCCCCACACAGCTTAAAGGTTGGTTTCATCATTTAGACTGAGCTGTAACCAGCTCTCATCAAGACAATCAAGTGCAGGTATTAGAAAAAATATCCCACTCTTGTCCTCTCCATGCCCTTTTTGCTTTGTCAATAAGTTGCAGCTGTTCCTGACTGGCCATCCCTAGTCCTCTTACGAAAATTGACAACCTGACAGAATTGACACTGCTCAAAAAGCCTAAGCCAGAGTTTGGACCAGCTGACTGACAGCCTCAGCCTTCATGATGACAAGGCATCACTTTCCAGCAACCACTTATCACTACAAAAGGACACAGGAATGTTCTGACTTTGTGGTGTTACAGAAACAGAGTTCCTCTCCAGTGAGTTTCTCCTCCCAAAAAGAGAAAGATATAAAAACTGAACATGTGGTTTAAACAAGATTTTGACTACTTTGGGAAAATTCTGTGAGCTGAATTTTTTCAACTGCCTTTTTTTCTCGGGGAGTAATATACAGAAACTTCATCACATCCAGATTTCAACCACTCTCCTGCATAAGAACACATTCATCAGCACCATCTTTTTCAGAGGACTCCAATAGGAGCACTCCAAAAGACCTCAATGAGTAGTGTTCCTTGGAGACCAAGATGCTACATAATAAATATTAAATGTACTTAGTTTCTGAGAAAGGGCCTAAGCCATACCACCCTGTTTTGCATCAGACTGACTTCCCGTGTAAACAAAGCTTGATAATTGACAGTGCCAGACATCCTGAAATTTAAGATTAGGCTTTTGTAAAAACAGGACTAAGTTCTTACATTTTTTTCTGGCTCCTTTCAGTTTATCTATACCTTTTCTAGACCACTGAAGTGACAAATGACCAAGAGCTGGATCAGCATAAAACTTATTTCAACAGAATAAAACCAGAATGAATGGAATGAAGAGCTGTTCTCAAATATTTATTCTTCAGTAGAATAAGAAGGGGATTTTTTTTTTGGCTTCTCCACTTAAAACTGCTCTTCTAATACTTCATTTATTGGAAAAGAGCTATTCAGAATGGTGAACAAGTTGCTCTGTGAAAGCATTTTTGCTTTCCTAGATTTCAGCTATCAAAAGGTCTGCTGGGGCCCATAATCACATACCACCCAGAGGTAAACTTGGGGCTGAGATTCCAGCCATCAGCTGAGGAAATGCAGGTGGAAGTGTAAGTGAAGCTTCTGTACACAGCTCCAGCACTAGCTGGTAGTTGCTGAGGTGTAACAGAGGTGAACAGCTTCTTCCCAGACTGACAGAACACTATTTGACATAACAGTGAGGATCAGCCATAACTGATTACATGGCCTTATATACCAGCCTATGTATGGAGGTCTCTTTGCAGAAATAGAGATCAGAATTCTGTTAGTAAAACCACACACTTTACTGTACCCGCAGGATAAGAAAAAAGTTGTTTTGTCTAAGATAGGGATTTTCCTTTTGCTAATGTAATCTATAATTAAAATAGCAAATTAAAGTAGATAAAAGATCAAACATTTATTGAGAAAACGGCTTAATTCCAGACACTTCATACTTTGTCCTTCCACAAGCTTTTTTTGAAGCACACGTATTTTCCTACATACTATTTACAAAACTTCAAATTCAAATATGTATAGCATGTGCATGAATACATACATGACACACTGACATTACACACTTCAATGAATAAACCATATTTATCTGACCTTATTTACTCAGAAACAATACAGACCCTTTTGAAACATAATTTGTTTGGGCTCTATTGCCCAAACAAATAAAAACGCCTCAGAGTACTTTCTTGTATGTTCTGTCTTTAAAAGCAGTGCTGACTGTAACATTTCTTGATATTCACACCACACGAAATTATCAAATCTAAAAGCAGAAGGTAGAGCCCATTTTGGGACATGGATTAAACTTATTCCAAAATTGAAAACATTTTCCAAAAGATTCTTTCTCCACCTAAAGTATTTTTTTTCAGTGTTTTTTTCAGTGATTTAACGCAGTTTGGTTTTTAACCGATAAAGCTTGAGAACGAACTTATGAACATCAATTCTCTCCTGAACCAAGAGAAAGGAAAGGGTGAAGACATAAAGAAAACAACATGGGACACTGAGGTCAGTGAAGAAGGAGTCAAATTCTATATCAGAGGAGATGCCTTAGTTTTGAGCTGAAATTCTCTTGTAAGGCTATGGTGAAGATATAATTGATATATCAGACCTTGTTTTTTCCCTGTAATTCATGGAATGCACTGGGGGGATGTAGCATTTTAACTACAGCTGTGAGCAGAAGCACCAGTGTTGAAATAAGTAGATGTTGCAGTAGCTGTGATCTAATGAGAAGCCTGAACAGAGAGAGACAAGAGAGATAAGAAACTTTGCCCCAGGAATTTAAGAAGAAAACCTCTGCTCCCAGAGATAAAAGAAGAGAACTTCTGTTTCTATACTGGAACAGCTCATCCTTAAAATTGCATCCCAATAAGCTGAAATGACCCATGGTGGTATTTATGGGAAACAACTTCCAAAATGTCTGAGGGACTTCACAATTGCAGACTTCTGGGAGGCTGCTGATTCACTGTGACATTGAAGCCACAAGAGTTTCTTGTGGAGAGGTCTCCATGGCATGGGAAGAGAGACTCCTCTCCCTAAGAGAACTGTAGAAAGACTATTTTAGAGGTGGTAAACTGACTGAAAGTCACAGGTTTTGTCTCTTTATGTTGCCAGTGGGAAAGAAAAGAGAGTGTGGAGGTAGGAGAAGTGTTCTGAAGGTTTATTCTGATTTTCTTAATTGCCTTTTATTTCTGTTAATAAAGTTTTCTTTATATCCTTTAGTTTCAGCCTGCTTTGCTCTCTTCTTAATCCCTATCTTGCAGCAGGAACTTAGTAAATAATTCTAGTGGGTGCACTGGCATTCGGCCAGCACTAGACCCACTTCATTAATGGATGCATTGGCCAGGAAATGAACAACTGGCAAACCAAAACTACTACACTTAATTGGTGTTTCCACCCAGTTTCCAAAACCACTAAATTCAGGTACTCAAAAAAACCAAAACAAAACAAGCCTTGTCACAACTTCCTCATGTGCTATTTTCAGCACAGAATGAAAAATAAAAACATCATATAGAATCACTTTTGTGAGTTCTTACCAGTGTAATTGCAGCATCATCCTCAGGCCCAGCGTATCGAAACAAGATCCGATGTCTTTCCATGTCTGCAAAATACTCTTTTGCTTCTTTAGCAGTGCTGGTACCCAACCCTGTATAATAAGAAGAAATAGTTACTCAATATTCAAAATTCAAGCTTTATTATTTTATCTCTTTTATTTTCCTGGGAATATTATAAAATCGTTATGTAAGATACTATCATGAAAAGCTATAATAAAACTTCATAGCACCCATTTATTATTATTTATTCTTAGGGTTCACATATTTGTTTTTAAACAAACCTTTGTAGTATTTTATCTTCCATGCTTTATGATTTTCCATATGCTTTTTCCACTCATCAAATTCAGGAATACTATAGAATGAAAGTTCTTGCTTATTTTTGCTTGCCTTTGAAAAAACAAACAAACAAAATCAACATTTCTGTTGTGCTGTAAGTAATCCATAAAATCTCAATAACAGAACCCATACCTTCACAATAGGAGTGATGAATTCCTCAAGAAAACCATGTTTCAACAGTGATGGCCAATTGTGATGAATAAAATTGATCAACAAGCCCTTTATGTGAGATCCATCCTGATCCTGAATCAGAACATGGAAACATGAAGCAATCTTTTATTAGATTCCCCAAACCATCAAAAAACCCACTCACTGGCTTGAATACATCAACACAATGTCTGATGACAAAAAGCATAGAAAGGAACAGTTGGTTTTAATTTGGATTCCAAACTGGACCTGGATATGAAATAACCACCTGTGAAAATCAGTGTTCCTGAGCTATGAAAAAAGCTCTTCCAAGCTAGGTACATGGTTGTTGTTCAAGGTTTCTCTGCCTGTGGCTTGTTTTTGCTAAGAGCTAGGCAGCTCTGCCAGACACCACAGAGCAGAATTTTTGTGGAAAAAAGCCAAACCCAGCCACAGTTCTCATTGGTGGCAAGATGTTTGATAGCTCAATCATGAGATTATCCAAAAAAAATTGCCTACATTCTTGTTTCTATCCGACTTGCTAACAATACCATCTCATTTACTGTCTACTTTTGTCCTTACTTTCAACATATTTTTGAATTATCAATAGCATGTTTTTATAATTACTTTGGCTTCTTGCTATTTCCTGCAGCAAAGTTCAGCTGTACATTTAGAACAACCAAAACAACACAGATAAATTAATCCCTTAAAGAAACCTCAGAACCCATGAAATTGCAGCAAAACACATTGTAAGAAGCTCTTTAGATTAAAAGCTGTGAATTTCAGACTTACCTGATCTGTCATGATCATAATTTTCCCATATCTCAAGCTTTTCAGAGATTCTGGATCTTCATAGCTTTTCTTGTATTGTAATCCAACTATTTTGATGATGTTGTTGATTTCTGCATTTTCCATGATCTGTACAAAGAAGTTATTTTTGCAGCCAGTGTAAAAAGTAGAGATTCAGAAACATCCCAATCTTGATTTATTTTTTCAATGCACCCTGACCTCAACTTCATAAGCTTTTAATTCCCTCACCCTGAAGCCTTTGCACATGTAATGGTTTCTTCCATACATGCAAATTCACAAGACTGCACCACTCTCTTTCTCCACTACAGCCAGAGTACTTTGGATCAGAAAAGCTAGGAGAAAATTGAATGTCTAACAAAAAGTCATCTTACAAAGCTGCCTTCTTTTTCCACTGTTTTATGGGCATCCGCAGCACGCCTCTTATTACAAATTATGAATGGCAGCAGGAGCAATATGATGGGCTAATGCTGCTGTCTTCTGACTCATGTTGTGAGTCCATGACATCCCATGGTAATGGAGAGAATACAAAGTTTTAGGGGCTTTAAGTACTCATGTGAAATGTGAATGTGAGTCATAGCAAGATTTCCTTTCACTTGTGAAGAAATGAACTTTATAATCCCAGTACTACATTGCTACAGTTAATATTTACATGCTTATCCCTGGCTTCAAAATAGCTTATACTTTATGACATCGCAGTCACAAAACTGCCATGAAAAAATTAAAATATGAAGATGTAAATCTAGAAATCAAGAATAAACAGGAGGCCATCCATTTGTCAGCAAAAAGGAAAGGACAAAACTACACACCTGTTTGTGAGAAGCTTCTCGGACATTGAGAATTTTGCCCCTGAGTGGGAAGACTCCATATCTGTCTCTACCAATAACACCTAGGCCAGAGACAGCTAAAGATTTGGCTGAGTCTCCTTCTGTTAATATCAACGTGCAGTCCAGGGAATGTTTGCCACCTGCAGGCCAGGAAGAAGTAGAGGGAAGGCAAAAAACCAGAAAGAGTAACTCAAATGAAAGAAATACAGTCGAATTCTTTCTACTCTATAGATAATTTTTTTCTCATCAATCAAATTAAGTAGGCTGAATTTCTCTTCTTAGGGATGGCCTTCCATACTACTAAAACTGCATAGCAATGAGTATCCTTGCCCTTGGCAGAACACTATGGATTGCTATGGACAAGGACCAAATAGGCAACATGGGATGCAATGGTTCCCACACATCTGCACAAAAAAGACAGATTGCTTCTCTACCTTCACCATTTCAGTTTGCTAGCTGCAAATTTCTTGCACACATACATTATATGCATGTCTGAGTTACATACCGGAGTTATTTCCCATTCTGCATTTTCACTTTCTTCAAATATATTTTAAATGGCAAATTGTTAAATCACATTTTTGTCGTTTTCCCTTTTAATTGTCTATCAGACAACTGTACAAAAAAATTGTGAGAAAAGTTCAAACAATGAGAACATTTGCACTTCTTATACCTTGCAAATTTCTCAAACAGAAAAACAAATATTTACTAACAGTGTAATTTTGATTCTACAAGACACACAGCATTTCGGTGCCTGTGTGCTCAAAACTGGAATAACATTTATGTTCTGCCTATTGCAACTGTAGCAGTGGAATAGATGTTCTAAATAACAAGCAGGCTGAAAAAAGGAACCCACTCTTCTGCTACAGTGCAAATGGTCATTAAGTAGCTTTGCTATTTTATCAAGGCCTATGGTAGGAAAGACTCAAAAAAAAACTTCAAGCCGGTTGAGTCTCACCTACTGCTAATAAGGTAGTTTTGAATATAGTGGTATTTAAAATGTGTGCTGCAATTTGCCTTTACCTGGTAAATAAAGACCACCCCATACTTCCTTTTACACAGAACTTACATTCAGTACCTTTGGTTTTCTGAATCAAGACACATGGCTTAATATAATCTAAGGTAGTTTTTCACACTGGCAGTGACTACCTGCCAGCAAGGTGGGACTCCAAATACCTAGAAAAACATCAGTCTGCCATTTGAGAATATATAAAAGCCAATATTTTTTCATAAATGAACTGCAGAAAACACATGTGAATGTCATCAAAGTTCACTTTCTTCTGGAATGGATGCAATCCATAGCAACTAATTTCATGGAAATAAAATATGCCAGGTATTTTCTTGAGCACAGCTCTAAAGAACTCCAAGACAAAACTACATGAACTGACAGGTTCAAAAAACGTTTTTATGCTTCATCTGATATAATAATCTAGCTGCTCCCTTACAATCCTATATTCTTAATTTTTGTTTTCATTTCTACCTCTTCTCCCCCAACACACCACAGAACTATGTATAGCTGTTCAAGGTGGCAAGGAAGACCAAGTATAGGACCCTTTCTTTACAGAGGAGGGGGAGCAGCACATGCATCACTCTACAGATACACATCTCTCCTATACTTTAGCATTAACTTGCAATGATTAAAACATTCAGGGTACCAGGCACACAAGAAACCTGTGGATGCTGGACCTCGGCTTCCAACTCACTCTTGAAGTAAAGATAAAATATAAAAACCACAGAAATAACTAAAGTCAGAGGGGTTTGTGGCCAGAGAACTCTCCCTGCTGCACTTCCTGTGTGTCCACCCTGAATGTGCAATGTCTTCAGTGTCAGAAATCCGGTATATTCCACATCTTAAACAAACCAACATCTGGCTAAGCCTCCCCAGGAGATGCAGAGTTCCCTCAACATGAAACAATAATTAGGCATCAGAGAAATACCTGGGTAACAGGCATTCAAGTCAT
Organism: Chloebia gouldiae; assembly: GCA_003676055.1. NCBI lineage: Eukaryota > Metazoa > Chordata > Aves > Passeriformes > Passeridae > Chloebia > Chloebia gouldiae. The sequence continues at coordinate 36,985,644 of QUSF01000003.1, forward strand.
GCAAAGCTTCATGCATTAGTGTTCAACCCAAATGAATTCCTATATGCCTTTGTAGCTGAGGAACTTTCAGGATGAAAACCAATAGAATATTTTATTAGCTCCTTGTTAGAGATTCTCCCTTCCCCTCACCTCCAGTCAAAGAAAAAAAAAAAAAAAAGAGTAAGAAGTGATTTTGAAGCCTGCTCTCCAAAGCAAAGCTAAAAAAACTACCAAAAAAGCGTGTCCAAAATCATTCATTATATGAGTTAGGAACACTAGGCTTGATATCCATGAAAATACATAATTTCTTCAAGCACATAATCTTATTGGCAAGAAAAGTATCAGGAACTGATATCTGAATGAGGAGTGAAAATTCCACAGGCAAAATACTAGAGTAGACGCGATTATCAACTTTTGAGGCAAAATATGATATCTGAATAAATTAAAAAGTAATTAAATACTGAAGAAAACTCAATTAAAAAATTAATAACGAAGGAACCAAAATAAAAGGGAGGAAAATTAAACAGAACCATCATCTCATCAAGTCATCTTGGCTTGAACATTGAAGCACAATGCAAACCAACCAAAAAATCCAACCAAAACCAAGCCTCTTTCTTAGTGTTCCATGTTTTGACCTACTCAGCCCACCCACTGCAATCTCTCTACCTTTTTTAAATGTGAGGATGTATTAAAAACCAACTAATAATAACACAGATTGGCAATATTTTGAGCTCTTTAGCCATGTGTGCCCCTCATATCATTCAACAGCTCCCATCCCATTGCTATTGGCACAAAGACTGCCAGCTGATCCCGATCCCTCATCTGTGCTAAGAAAGCAAGCCAGCAGAGATTGCCAGCTTGCTCTATATTCCCAGACAGGAACCTATGGCATTTAAAGTCTAATGAAATAAGTCTCTTGAGTCATTCCCTCAGGTCTGCACACTACATGATTTACTTCCTCTGCCTTCTGACCCTACAGAGATTCTGATCTTTCTACATTAGAAAGGTCAAGAAGACCAGTCCAAAATGGAACATTGGTACCACCATTTAGCAGGAAACCACAATTAGAAGATACACACTCTTCCAATACCAACCTAGACTGCCACTTTTGTTCAGTGTTACTAATTCTCTACTCTAAAGAGGACAGCATTCCTGACACCAAACTCACCATCACGTCTGAATTCTAGTTCTAGAAAGTTTAGAAAACCAGAAAGATTTTTATTAAAAACCACATAAGAATGAGAAATAAAAGTCAGGCTTCAAATTAGCATGTCTGTGAAGAATTTATGAAACAGTAAGGAATTTAAAAGTAAGTGCTCTTACCAGCATCATTAGCATCATCCAGTTTCGGAATGCCCTTGATTTTACTGTGTTTCACTGAAGAACATTTTTTGTTCAGTTGAGTTTGTGCCTTAAATTTGACCCAATTCAAAATACTCTCTATGATACCACAGTTAGAGGCCTACAAGCAACAAATCAGAATTGTGGATGAGAAAAATAAAGCTTCAGACAGCAGATTCTTACATCTCAGTTTTAAATCATTAACACTGCTTCTAAAGTCCTCCAAATTTTAAAAATTGAACCTATGAAAGGTGAAGGGATTAACACACACCTTAGTATTTAGCACTTTATGCACATACAACTAAAACACATCACAATAGGAGATTCCTTATCCAACACTTCTATAACTGATGGAAAGAGAAAAGGAGGTCTGAGACCTAACAAGAGGTTGTCTTATGCTGTGTAGTTGATGTACTGAGACATTTTAGGTACTAAGCATTTGTTTCCTGGATTTTGACAGCAAAAAACAGCCTTATGCAATATTTATGACCATTTAAATTTTCTTTGGAAATCACTGAAAATGGCTGAAGGACAATCAAAACTATTTAAGAATGAGCTTTCTCCCAACCCCTTGAGAATCTGATAGCAATTTTAGAAACACATCTGCAGTAAAACCAGCATATAGTATATTTTCTAAACTAAAACTGCTTTAGGTTTTTTTGTTTCACATCAATAGAAAACACAGATGGAGCAAAGTACTTTGAGCTCTGGCTTTTAATTAACCCACATAATACAGCATTCATTGTTGAGATTGTACTGCACACTTAATGCATCTGGAAATCAATGTTTACTTCTGGGAATATTAAAAACACTATAAATCAAACCTGCTGATGGTAATACAACATGTATTTATTCTTCAGATTTTGTTATACAAGTCTGTTATGTTATTTTTCCCCCTCTAAATTCTATAGGAATGTCACCCATAACACAGAATTAGGAGAATAAACCACTATACAATCAGTAAAGTTTTGATGCCAGGAGTATTAGCAGTGGCACTGTTCTCACTACTGGAGTTTCATTTAAGGCTATTGGCATTATATAGGACATAGTAAAGTGAATTCTGGCTAACAGAATTCTACTTTTCTTTCATTGTATGAAAACGTAGTAGAGGAAAAACCTCTGTGATGTATTTCTACAAATACATTCATTTAGAACAGCAATTCTTAGCCCATCTACAGAAAAAAAATTTAAACTTACTTCCTGACAATAATGATCACTTTGAATACTACAGGCACCATTTTGCATTTCCTTGATTACTGGACAAACAAGTAAATGTGAAATATCCTCTCCTTCTCTTTTCACTCCAATGAAACAGAATAGGATTGATACCAAAGAGTAAGGCAGACAATACTCTCAACCTCAGAAAAATATTTTAACACAAAAAACACTGATGAAGGACCTTGTTTAGATTTTAAGAGTCAAATTCATTAATTTACCAATGTAAATGCCAGAATCTCCAACAAACAAGTTGATCAGCTTGAAGCTCACTTTTAAATCCAGGGCAACAGTCAAAACACAGTCACTGTATCCATTATTAAGACTAGAGAATGAACAGACATCATCCCACTTCCCAAGTATGGAAATGTCACTGCAGTACCACAATGAACTATAACCAATCTTCTGCTATAGAACATACATACACTTGGTCCAGTGTGTCAATTACCACTTCACAAGGGGACAAAAAAAGAGGTTTACTTACTGCTTTAAAAAATTTCTCAGATAGCTGGCACTTGGACCCAAAACTTTTAGGCTGCAATGTCATGTTTTCCTTTGTCTGGGAATCAAATGATGGGTTTTCAATCAAGCAATTAACAAAAACCCATATATGGTTCTTCACCTGTTCAAAACATAGAAACCAATTTACTTGACAAAATTCTCACATTCATTTTTTTTCAATATTTTTGCATAAAGTTACTTGCCTGAAATGGTTTGACTGAAACTCCAGCTTTATTCTTCTTTTTCACCACTTCTATCAGTTTGCCCACAACCTGATCCACCACGTAATCAACATGCCTACCACCCTGAATGAGAAAAGAGAAAAAAATACAAATAATAAACAAAATTACTATTAAATTTCCTAATAGGTTATAGCTGTATTAATGAAATCCCTGTAGTCATACTTTGGTACAGAAATCCATGCACACTGAGTTGCAGAATATGATAGAAATATCTGGTTTTTCCAGGTTATTCAGTATTCATTCAAGTGAGGATGAGAGAAGTTAATTGATTGATTACTCAAATACCTTCCTTTAAATTTGTAGATAAAAAAGCCAGAATACTAATAAAATGTCAATAGATAAGAAATGAGTAAGAGAAAACAAAACCAAGAATAAACAGAGGCCAAAAAGAAAAAAGCAACTAGCAATCAAATCCCAAAAGTTAGGATTTTACATTTTAAGGCAGAATATGCATGTGAAAAGACTGAAGATGTAAAGAAGTTGAATTGATGGGATAACAGCTGTTCTCAGCTTCATGCAGAAAGCAGACATTTCAATAAAATAAAAAAGGAGTATATAAAACCAAAATGGTTAACTAGTAAATATTATTAGTCATAACAAACCATAAATTGCACTTCAAAGAAACCATCTATGGTTTATCTGAGTTCCTAGAGTCATCTACTAGAACAGCAACACAAACCATTAGAAGCACCATACAAAGTCTTTTCTCAGGGCATTTCTTCTAAAAAAAACAACCAACCAAAAAACCCACATCTAAACCCCAAAAGCTGCCAAAATTAAAACACAACTGTTTTTATCTACATATGAATGACAGAGTTTCAGCAGAGGGAGAGTTCAATGGAAAGCTGATTTATCAATATCCTGCTACTTTAAAGAAAAATAAATCCATTTCCAAACTGTAAAGAAAAGCTATTACCAGAAAATACCAAATTACACATTTCAATATCATTCCACACTTGAATGGCAATCTTAAAATGCATTTTTTTTTACTCATGACATTACTGAAAACTGATGCTTATGGGAACATCTCAATATATTTTTGAATTTAAAACTTAAACAATTTTTAAATTTTGCTAAAAGTAGCATCTGACATATCAAGAAAACCAGCAATTTACTAGTTATTACAGCAGTTCCTATTCTTAGGAGATACTAGTTATTACAGCAGTTCTCCATTCCTTAGTCCATTCTAAAGCATGCAGCTGTGAGTGATGGATGTTCAAAGCTCAGAGCTGGGACCTTCTCAACTGTCTCACCAGCAGGTGGCAAATGGACCAGAACAGTCTGGAACTGCCCCAGCTGTCAGAACAATTCCATACAAGACACCTAGAGGGCTGCCAAAGATTATTATAACTTTTGAATTATGGGGAAAGAGAGCTAGAACTGCATAACCTTCTTTTTCCCAAAGGTAACGATGGAATCCCTATCTTGCAAACTTCAGGATGCAAAGGTATCTAATTAAATGCTAACAAAAATCTTAAAAATGAAGCTTTGACTGTCTCCTATATACTATTCTTCTCATAGCCAACAGTTTCCATCAGCAAAAGAATTCAGAAGCTAACTATAAATGTGAAGATTTAATTTAATTAGTTTTCCTATTTCAATCCTATTTTCTTCTGCATTTTTAAAAATCATATTTATTCTATGAAAATAAATCTGAAATCTATAATAGTCCTGAATTTTTTGCTGAACTCCATCATATTTTAGTAGGTTGGGATTCTCTCTCCATGCAACTCTACCTTCTGACACTGCAGATGTATTGGCTGAACAATTCTGCTAAAATGATTGGTAGTATTAGTTAGCAGTGCCACCATATTGAAATTATCATTAGATTGCTATGTTAACAACTGAGGTTTCTACTACAATTTCTACCACAGCTACTATTTGAAATTCAAAACTTACAACGACAATGTTTAAACAGTTTTGAAGTCTCAATGAAGGTTATCTGTAGAACTGTTAATAGCTACATTCTTTCAATGCTGTATCAGAGCCTGAAGTCAAATCTTGTGGTGGTCTGCTATGGCAATATTTTGATTAAATGGGGGGCTGATAAAGGTAACAAATTAACAAGAACTAAACAGGGAAGTTGTACTTCAACATACTGCTTGACCTCCCAAACAGCCCTCAAAAACACCACATCAGCAACCTAAAAAAAACTTACTTGGAATTTATAGCAAGTTTAAGTAAGGTGGGGGAAAGTTACTGGCTGGGTGAAATTTACCCAGATGCAGAAACAAAAAACTCTCAGCAAACAGTGATAATTAACAGCTAGAATGAGCTCCTCACTTGTCAGCAGATAAGGGGTCAGGCAGCCAATGCAGTTATACTATCCATTCTGACCCATCAGTGGGTAGCTATTCAACAATTCCTGGTGAGGGGGTTCACTGCCCAAACATCCCACACCCAGTAACAAACATAAAGCATGGATTGAGAGAGTAGGGAAAACTAGAAATTACAGCACTTACTTTTGAAGAATACACAGAACTTTTTCCTAAGCATATTTCAAAAGAATCTATAATAACAAGGTATGTGTAACTACATGATGGTGAAAACTGATCCAGAAGAGTAAAATTCACAGTCTTTGGACTAAGTGTATGCAATTCATTTTACTTAGGAATCAGGAAGTATTCAGTTTTTTCAAACAATTTTTTTTAGCCTGGTATCAACCATAATGAAGTTTCTCTACATTGCCAGTTTCTTCATAAAAGTATTGTACACATCTTTAAGGTCATGTTATTTTTCTTATTTATACTGCACAAGGAGGCCTGAACTAAAACAAAGTTGTAACCCTTCAACTACCTGATTCATCATTCCTAGTTCTGACAAAGTTTTTAATTGCAATGCACACTTAAAAAGTAAATATTCTACAATTAAATAACCTTGCCCTGTTACCACAGAACATTTGTTCAGCTACACTAAGACCAACTGAAAAGAAGTTATGTAGTAAAAATTATGTCCCACCACACATCACCTACCACCAAGATTAACACTGACATTTCTGGGCACCTGCTATACTGAAGTGTAACTACCAGTGCTTATGAACCATTTGTGCTACCATTAAAATTTTCTTCTGACTCTTTCAACAGAGATCTGAGCAAGGAGAGGTTTCAATGTGTCTGATTACCAATTCTTATCTTTTGGAAAGCTCATAGTTAAGATTCTCTAGAAACAGTATCACCAGTTACTGGGACTGCTTGTTCTAGTCTTGTTAATTCCAGCTTGTTAGATCTGCTACCTCTAATAACTATAGTGTTTAGTAAGAGCTAACAACTTAACTGCCTATTGTTAGGTCACTCATCCGGTGCAATTTGTGAAGAGCAGAAGTGACAAACACTTTTTCACCATGGTGGACCACAGATCTCTAAACCTGATTTATGCCAAAAAATAGGAGTTATGCTGGTTGATTTCAGGTGATCCCCTTCCTGCCTGACCATCCCCACAAGCTGAGAAGCACCAAGCTGTACATTATTTAGTATGCTGAGCACACTGCTGCTTTAGTATAAAAAGCTTTGTTATAATATCACTACTATTACTATAATTGCAAAGAAAACCTAGGTATCCTTACAAAGATATACAAAGAATGAAAATTAATTTCAACACTTCAGGCCAATTTTTCCCATCATAAAGCAATATGGAAATAGACAGCCATTTAATGCTTTATGGAGAGAGCATTTAATGCTCAAGGACACCAAAAGCCATTTTTCTCCTCCAAAACTTGCTACTGGTAGCTTTAAAGGCGTTTGTACACTTTCTCATCTTACTTTCAGAATTATCTTATTACAATGTGTAAAAAAGGAAGAAATAAATTAGTTCCATTGTCTTCAACACCATGTACGCTCACATAAGATATCAGTATCACCAATAATGACTACCAGCATTTTCAAAAGTAGTGCTTATGTAGAAATACTGCTATGAATGTATTTTGATTGCATCCAATTGCTCTGCCAGCTCCTCTCATGCAGAGGATTACCTCACCTATTTATTTATAGCAACCCAGATTCACTTTCTTATCAAACACCTGACTGGGTACAGCCTCAGCATGCATTTTATCATTTCCATTTTGTACCATTTGATCTAACCACTCACCTTTGTGGTAGCTATACTATTTACAAAGCTGATCTGCTGGAACCCTTTTTCACTCAGAGTGAGGCACACATCCCATCGTTCATTCACGACTTCGTGGATGACTTTGAGGGCGACTCCGGTTTCGTCCAGCTTGTCCTTAACGTAAAGATCTACGTAGCTGCGAAATCCATTTACCTACAAGTAAAGGTAACAGTCACTACCCTCTGCACCAAATACTCAGTACAGCCAAGACATACCAAGTGATGTTCTTACAGGTAGTTTCTTCCCATTCAACATGACTTTGACTCCTTTGCATGACCCAGCCAAATCATATGCTCGTCTTGTCATCAGGGCCACAATATCCTTATCAAGCTTTTCCATCTTAAATTTAGACAGATCTGGCTGGAATGTAATGCATGTGTAGTCATCACCTTCAAAATGCTTAATCTTGGGTTCAGAGGTCTTCATCATGTTGTTCATCCAAGTCTTTGGAAACAAAACATTTTAGATGTTAGTTTACAACACCTAACCCTCCTCCTTTATTCCCTTTTCTAGCTATGCTGGGATTGCAACAGTTACACAACAAAAAGCTCACAAACTTCCTTTAGAAATTTCCCCTGGTAAAACACTACACAAAGTTAACTGATTTACAAAAGTAAGCACAAGCAGAGGTGACAGCATATTTGTGGTTTCTGGAAATAGGCAGGTATTATTACATTGATGGACATGATTCTAATGCAAATGGGGCCTCCCACAGAATTTACTAAATTAGATACAAGAGAGCTGGGATTACAGTCTTTGTTACCCATCCTTTTAACATTTTCAGTCTACTACACACCTCTACAGAGAGGCTTTTTAGACCCTGTGCAAAGACCCAGCATTTTGATGGCTGTGCAGTGTGCCCAAAAAAAACCCAAAAACCCAAGGCGTTCAGATTTGACTCAGGAGTCTTGTATTGTTCCCTCTTTAAGAACATGGGCACATCTACATGATCAAGCAGAACATCTGTTCACAGCATATACTGAAGTCCAGTTTTAATAAATTCTCACAGATTTTGACAAACGTAGCACTTTAAGTCATAAAGCATTTAGTCATTTTCAAAAAGTACATTTGAACCAATATTAATTTGCCCTTTGGCAGTCAGCAATAAAATATTACATTTTTTAAGAGACAGGCATAACAGATTAAGTGTATTATTTATGTATTGATAGGACAGCATGACCAGAAATTAATTAATTGTCCAGAAAGTACGAGAAGAAAACTCCCAGCTGGGAAAGACTGTAAAGCCACAGAACTCTGGTATCTAATACTCTGCCAAAGTACTTTATACTTTTAGAAAGGTGGCCATTTCAAAGCTATATACAGTAGACCTGCTCACATTCTTGGTCTGTATGCTAACAATGAGCAAACGGGTTCATGTGGGGCGTTTTCATTTAAGTCCACGTGGGGCTAGTTAAATTCATGACATAGAAACTAAAAAATCTGTTTCTTAACACCATACAAAATTACACAGATAATTGTTTCCATGTTTGCATAGCTAAGTAGAAATATTCTTTTGACAAATCATACAATAGCAATTTCAAAATGTTTCAATGGAATACATTCCTTTTCACAGGTACATTAATATACTTCACATTTAACACAAATTTAGCAGTTTTTAGTCACCCAACACTCCAAAGAAAGTATTATTTTACCAAAAAGCCTAAAATATAGAAATACCAATTTTTACCAACTGAACTAACCTAGCCTGCAAACTGCACATCCCTTTGAATGAGAAATTATCCATTTTATTAAATACTTCTATAATGTATATGTTAGATTTTAGACCTATAACTAAAAAAAGAAAAAAGAAGTTTTGAACATTTCTATACCTGTTTAAAGCTGTGTTTGTACTCCTTGCAAGCAGTTTCAACTGTAAACTTTGTACTAAATATATTACAAAGTTTTGCACCATAGCCATTGCGTCCACCTGAAAAAAAACAATATATAGTAAACTAGGGTCAGTTTAAATTTAAGATAATAAATCATATTCTGATTTATCAAATTTATTTTTCCCTGCATTTTAAGAGAAGTGTTTAAATACTCATATATATTACAATTAAAACATAAAGGTATGCTGTTTGTTACTCAATAATGAGTACTGACATTAGAGATGTAAATGTAAAGTTCTCTGTAAACATTGGTATTAAAAAAGGAAGAGTAAGATATTTTCTTTTATGTCTTTTTACTCTAACAAAGAGCTATAGTAATAGTGACTGAGTAATCACCTGCTATGAAACATAAAAGAAAGAGAAAAATTAAGAAGGGAAGCATACTGAAGAGGCACACAATGGCTTAACTGAATAAAACAAAGCACATTAAACAGCCTTGCCTGTAACTTTTTTCTCGTCATCATCATAGTTGCTGGATGTTAGTAGCTGCCCAAAGATTAAAGCAGGTACATATACTTTTTCTACTTTGTGTTCCACAACTGGTATCCCCTTTCCATTATTCCATATGCTGATAATGTTCGATTCCCTGAAAAATATTGAAGACATTAAGCAAATGAATGCAATCTTGAAAACAGACTTCAGCATACCTGTTTAAACACAGTAAATAAAATAACTACATAAAAATATAGCAAAAGACCATATTCCTACCACATTTACTTAGAGCTCTAACAATTTTAATTACAAAAAACTCCACTTATTTTTGCTTATTAGATGTCTTGGAAGAAGGAGCTTAAATTGTCCATACATGACAGTATTTCGTAAAACAATAACCCCCAAAAATCTGTTTGAAGAGCTTTCACTGTCAACCTGAACAGCAACAGGATCCTGACAGTGACAGAAATAAACTAAAGTTAGAGATATAGCTTTTCAGGTTTCATTGAAGTCCAACCAGACAAGTTATTTAAAAAAGTTATTTCTGAGTTATGATAAATATTGTGACTTATTTTATGTATCAGTGCCAAAATCCATCAATATCTGACATTATTTAATATTTCTAGCTCTTACACAGAATTTTAGTTTTTGAGTATTAGAGAGTTCAAAATCAGGACAGATCAGGCAAATTTACACATTTACAATTTCCCTCCCACACCATGATGAAGGCAGAAAAATCGCTTCTCAGCAAGCACATTTATCCTAAAGGTTAGGTCTGAAAACTAGTTTTCTAAGAAATTTATTATTCAGTTAAATGTCACTGAAAAAGTACTACTAAAAGAACCCAATCAGCATCTACTTAAATACAGTACTTCTCACTTAAAATTATCTCTTTAAGTATTCAGTTTCAAAAAACATGGTAATGATGTATTTGCAATATTTTCAGTGTGATATAAATGACTAATTCAAACAATCTTTTCTTAATGCTGAAGGAGTTAACACAGAAGTTCAAGAGGGGCAAAACTGTGTTACAAAACCTCAAAGCTGGTATTTAAGATTTGCAAAGAACCTGGCTGGCTATAGTTATGCACTGCCAATTTAAATTTATCATAAATTTTATGGACTTCTGGTTTTGAGTTTCATTCAAACCTTAACAAATGGTTAAGGAAAGCAATTATTATAAATTCAGAAGGGTAGCACTTTTAATTCACCACTTCATCTTAAAACATGAAGCTAATGGAAACAATTCCAAAAACATTCTGTTTTCAGGAAATCCAATTTCATTAGTAAAATCATTTGTACAAATCTAAACTGCAATAGCACTGGCAGGGAAAGTAAATGAAAGCATGCTTTTACTTACGGATCAATGGATATTTTAATACAAGTCATATTCTTGTCCCTCTGCTTATTGTCAGCAGCATTTACTATGAAACAAAGAAGCACAAATTAACACTTCATAGGCAATTATTAATCTCTTGGTCTGTAAAACTGATTTTATACATATTCTACCACCAGTTACAATAGTCCAGATATTTCTTAATCCCTTTGTATGTATTTCGTATCTTAGCACTGGAGTCTATAAATACAACCAAGTATCTACAAGAAGGTATTTTTCAACCTTCTTATAATTACTGATTCTATTTCTAGCAGTTAGACTATCTCAGAAATAAATATAGAAGTGTATTTTGTGAGCTCATAACTGTTCTTAACATACTGAGCACTTCATTTTTCTCTTGTTCTTGTTTGGATATTCACTTGTTTGGATATGCAGTATGGAGATGAAAAACCCTAGAAACTTACATGCATCACCAGACAAATTTACACATTGAAACACACCAAAAAAGTCATATCCATTGAGGAGTGTTTTGACTGCAGCACAAGCTCTCTCTAAAGAGCCTGCAAGACTTGTAACTCACAGTCTACACATTTTAGGATCAAAATAAGGATAACTAGCAATTAACACTTTAGATCAGAATTTAATTAAACTGCATTGTCATGTATATGAACTACAGGAAGCAGAAATGTGACCGTGGACACTAAACATGAAAACACAATACAGTCATTCTCAGTTTCTGTCTCATCATGAAACAGATGAAGGTAAAACTATAAAGTACAATACATCTTAACAGCGGACAAGGACCTCAGTGTAAGACCAGCTATTTCAAGGTACTTTTGCTAAAATCATGAAGTGCAGTTTCATTCGAAATCATGCATAGCTAAAATGTCCCATTTTCATAATGTTACTACACTATCCCCTAGCTCTCAAATCCCACTCACTGGAAAACTTACCCGTGCTTCATAAAGCAGCAATAACCTGTGAAGTACTACAGTAATGACAGACTACTGATCCTCCTTCTGAATGAGACAATATGGAAGTGGTCTTCTAACATGAAAAGCCAGAAAACTTAAGATCTATGAGGCAGCACTCAAAACAGAAGAGATTAAAGGTTTTCGTTCCCATGTTTATCAAATTAAGTAATGAGTTAAAAGTAATATTAAAAATATTAAGCATTATTTTCCATCTGGTTAAAATAAATCGCCTCAAAGACAGCAATGCTGTAAAGCAATTTTAGAGATGTGGAAAAGTTGTGAACCTAATGAAGGTCACAACAAAACTGACCTCAGTAGACCATAACTTAATGTATGAGGTAATCCTACCAATCCTTTAAACAGAACTTCATAAAAGCTGCTAAGTCCAAGATTTCATGTCAACTAGGCCAAAATATCAGTTCAGAAGAAAGCACAGTATTCATATATTCCACATCTCTACTGCTGAGTCATGTGTGCCTATCACCAACAGAATATTATCAACCAGTAAGTCACAGTAACTCAGAGGATTTTGACAAAATTTTCTAAAAATAACTTGTTTGTGCCTCAGTCACAGTGCTTTTTAATGGCAGAATGATACTCATTTTAAAACTGTATGAAGTCTAGAAATGATTCATGAAAACTAACACTACTATCCTTCTGTACAGAAGGAGGAAGTTTTAATGATTGATGAAAGGATGATCTAAGTGAACACTCAGATAACTTAGAAGTTGCATTCTTTTGGAGGAATAATCTTCTTTCAAATGTCACTTTAAATAGTAGCCCTAAAAACATTTCATGGATTAAAAATCTTGTAGCAATATTCATCACAAAGTATGATCTAGTTTGGACATGCAGTAACAAATATTTACATTTTCTTACAAGTTCAGCTCAAAACTCTTCCCTTTTAAACTGTTCTATAGCTAGAATGCACTCAAATTTTATGCCCTATAGTTTAAAAGGATTCAAGTCTGGGATTTAAACTTGATATATACAAGTTGATGTACTTTGAGAGCACTCAGATAAGATGATACTCCACAATGCTAAGGCACTATTATTGCTAAAAATACTTACCAAGAATTTCATCAAAGATCTTGTACAATCCTGGAACAAAGGTTACTTCTCTGCAATTCATTCCTACATCTTCATCATAAACCCACATTAACTACATGGAAACAAAATAAAATAAAAGTATTTACTATCTTGGTAAACCATTCTGCGATTCTCTAAGATCTATTTCCTTCAGGAACTTTCCTCTTACAGTCTGATTACTGCAGCCCTACAAGACAAAAGCAGAAGTCTGCAGAAGTTATAGCTGTACCCACAAAGAATTTCATAATGAAAATCCATTATTTTTCTGCTTGGTGGGGAACTCCCAACAGTACAGACAGTGAAGTTCAAAGCAATTTACAACTTCACACAAACAACTGAAGAAAGTGCCAGCAGGAGGCTTAAATTCTCTGTTCTCTACCTAAACCAAGAGACCAAAGCATTTTTGCACTTAGTACAAATGCTACTCACAAATATATGCATACATATTTGTGTGCTCATAGGCGTTTGTGAGCACAGACCTATACACACATAGGTGTCTGCTTACATACACAGGTGAGTGTTTGTATTTTGACTGGATTTCAGTATTTTTTGATCATATCTTTTCAGATGAACCAAGCACTCAATGCCTTAAAGCAAGTCTTATCCCCTTCCTACATATGCATACATAAACAAGACCACTGCTTTTGACCTTCTAATTCAGAAAATTGAGAAAAACAGAGATGTACCTATTTAATAACCAGAAGAGACATCTCCTCATTAAAGCACCAAAAATCATTAAGACTGTAAATTTAGTGACATTTACCTGAGTTAATGGTTCAACTGACCCAATGTAGGTATCTGGACGGAGTAGGATGTGCTCAAGCTGAGTCTTTTTTTGATAAACTCTCTCAACAGACATCTTCTTTGAAGTGTCATTTTTATTAATGCTTTCTGAGTCTTCCTTTTTTGAAGCATTCATCTGATTATCAAATAATGTCTAAAAAACCAAATGAAAACAACAATCAACCTCATTCAATCTGTCACTCTTGAGATATAAACAAAATCTGACAGAGACTTAAATTACAATCAAAACTTGTCATGTAATTTAAATGTTAAGTTTTCAGATGTATTAAGATAAAGCTATCCTTGCAACAGAGAAAAATCAACAGATTACATGACAGATCCTTAACAAATTGTTGCATATTTGAACTTCAGCTATTTACTAAGCACAATAAACAAAAATAAGGAAAAACCAGCACAAAAGGCACCCATTTCTTCAGGTTAAGTATTTATAACATTCATTTTGTGTATAGGCATTTGAATCCAAACCACTGAATGCTGTTCTAAATGGTAACAGCAATACTACGCTTTTACATTATAATCTGGACAATTCATTCAGCAGGACTTAAGAAACACTATAATGCCTCTCCTACTAGCTTCTCAATTACTATAATTTACATTCTCTGTTGAAGTGATCAAACCTGATACAATCCCAGAAAGCTTTATGATGAATGGAGAGACATTATTTACAAGATCATATAGAGGAATGACAAGGGAGAATGGCTTCAAACTGAAAGAGCAGGTTTAGATTATGTATTAGGAAGACAGTATTTACTGTGAGGCTGGTGAGGCACTGGAACAGGTTGCCCAGAGGAACTGTGGATGCCCCAACCCTGGGAGTGTCCAAGGCCAGGCTGGATGGAACTTTGAGCAATCTGGTCTAGTGAAAGGTGCCCCAGTCCATGGCAGGGGGGGCTGGAACTAGATGATCTTTAAGGTTCCTTCCAACTCAGGTCATTCTATGATTCTATGAAATAAGCCAAGGACACTAAGAAGAGAGAACCACATAGGCTAATGTTGGAATTTAAACAGAATTCAAGCCTAATCTGTCTGAATTTTATGAAAAATACCTTGAAGAACAGTTTTATGGTAAACTAAAACACTTTGGGATGAGGAGGAAGGTGAGATAAAGAGATTTGGTGCACTTTCAGCAATTTTTTTCCTGATAGATACTTCCTTGCCTTTGAATGAAAACCACATTAAAAAAGGTTAATCTCAGAACAACCAAATATAGACTGGCCCTCTTCTGAGACAGTAAAAGCATATATATACAAAGAGACTAGTAATGATGTTTTACAGTATGCATGCCTATCTATAAATTGGAATTATCTGAATTACCTTAAAAATGACAGTAAATGTAACTAACTCACATGATTTATTTGCCTGGCTTAGGAAGATGTAAGAAATTCTGTCCCCACCCATCCAGTACCTGAAATTGCCTCCTTCTCTCAGAGGGGGTTTATCAACTCTGAAGCAGGTGTTACATGACCAATAGAAACCATCACCAAACAAATAATGAGGGCAAACCTCACTTGCCACTCAGGTAAATTTTCTCTCTCTCATTTAGCTGTTTCCAGTATGTGTCTATATAAAGGCTAAACTCCAACCTTCAATTAACCAGTCATCTTGCAAATTTTGTGTCCAATAGGAAGTGTAATCACTTCTCCTTCAACCTAGCTTTTGTTGCAGCCCGATAGTACTGAAAGCAAAGAGCACATAAATCCATAGGAAAAAAGGAGCAAAGGATTCTGAACTGACACTAACAACTTCGGCAGAATCAAAAAGGCCAAACACCAACCTATAGCACACAATTCCCCACATGTTAATCTCATTTTTCTCCTCCAGCTTCTAGTACTCAGGCTTTGATGCCTCTACACCCCCCCACCCCCCCCGCCCATTCGGCAGAAGAATAAAGCTTTTAATTCTCTTCATAACACAGGCAATTGCCTTTCTCCTCCAGATTCAGAAATCACATTTTTCTAGTTTATTTATGGAAATTCTAGGAAGCACACTTGCAGAACTTTGAGAGGCAGATTGTGTGCACCAGTGATGACAACAACCAATTATTCGGCCATGAGTAAACCAGAACATGCCAAATGAGAAAACAGTTCTCTATCACCTACTCCTATATCTGACAGCATCCAGAGGAAAAGGGGAAAGAAGGCAGGGAACCTCACAATCAAGGACTACATGCAGCAGAGTTGGAACCACAACACTAGCTCTCATGACTGTTCTGGAGTGTATCTCATTTTCTGCCAAACAGGAAAGTTGCAAAATCACATGGGTGATTAGAGGGCTTTAGTATCCAAGTTAATTTAGCATTCACAGTTATTTGGTTGTAAACTGTGATAGCCCTGTCACCATCATCCTAAAAATATTAGCTACGCATCAACTAAGCAAGCAGAAAAGGAACAGAATTTTGCAAAGAGATGCACTAAACTGATACATGGAAGAGGAGGAATAAGAATTGTTACTAAAGAAGCATTGCCAATATTTGCAACATAATTTTTTTCACTGAATTAGTTCTGTGGATGATGTCCAGGCTTTCAATGAGTTTCACTGTACATGTATATAAATATTTTTTATTTTATTACCATCTCTGACATCATATCTCACAGGAATTATCCTTAGCTCACTTACTGATCCCATAGCTCTGTTAACACTGTTTTACTATGTGCACTTGTTCTGAAGGGACCAGTGACTAGCAGGAAAATAATATAATATTTTTTAGATTAAATAAGTGTTGCAAAAAAATGGAAGAGAGGAGATGCAACTGATATAGAATGCAAAAGACTTCCACATGCAAAGACCATCAAAATCTTGTTCAAACAGAACTGTTCCATTTGCTCCCAATTCTCAGGCCATAAGAATTTTTTACAGCCAGGGAAGTTTGTGATGGGCAGTTATCACATGATATTTCTTCAGCTGACATGTTTATCAGTATTATATTCTCAGGACTGTTCTGAGACAGCTCTCCAAAATGCTTCTACTTATCCAGTGTGCAAGGACTGGGATCTAACCATACATCACAACTCAGCACATACATTAACACAAAGTGAGAACTTAAACCTTAGCCTAAATATTTAGGTTGCAATTTTCCTACCTCTGATAGCAAAAATGCAACAGGATGAGTAGAGTACAAGTCAGAAGGTTAACAAAAGTCCATTTGATTGTCACTGAGTAGCTCTAGATTGGGAAAAATGATTACAGAATAGAATACTGGGAGGGGATTTCTACAAGCCTTTAATACAATGCTAGGAAATGCATTCTGCTTTCCAGTCAAAGTCTTCCTGACAGCTTAGATGAGTTAATACTTTCCAATTTATCAGCAATAAATGTAGAGTATCAAAACTCTACCTTCCATTGAGATGCTACTTTCAAAATGTTGTCATATTGACAGACAAGGGAGGTCACACCCAAACAAACTCTATTGCCTAAAAAGAGCTAGCCCTGCAGAAGTGTCCCTTGGGGACACTTGAGGTTTGTTGCAGGCCAGCATCAGTAAGGATCCTCTGCTGCTGCACTCCCTGGACACCTATGTCCATTATTGTTTATAACACACTCATTGGAACATGACAATGTATGATTTAAGAAGGGAGAAAAATACACAAAAGATCAGCAAAACATATCTTCTTTCTGCTCAATGATTTAAAAAAAAGGAAAAAAGTAGTCTTAACTTCAATTAATGCTATAGTTTTCATTTTAGTTTTTATTAAGACATCGCAAAATATGCCAAGCTTAAATGTTCATTTCATTGTCATAGAGAAGGACAGATTTTACTCATGATGTATGATTTCATTCATACAATACTTCAAGAATCATAATAATCTGCATGCAAAAAACCCTTGTGTTATAAACATTCAGAACTCATTTAACACGCTACTGAAACACAACCACAAAATCAAAAGCCCAGAAGTCTTCAACTCTACAACTGAATGTAATTATGTAGGTATGCAAGGATCAGAAGTCCACAGAACTGCAGTTTCCCAGGCCAAGCATTTTGAGCTGTGCTGTACCCAGAAAACCAATTCTGAATATCTTTATCTCCATCTCAAATGGACATTTTTAGAGTTTTTTAGATGCTTAGAACTCATTCCAAAAAAGAGAAAATCTTCATCATCAAACACAGGATAGCGATCTAAGAACACAAATATCCTCTACAGTCTTCACATTCTGTGTTCCTTGATAAAAAACCAAAATAAAATTTAAGTGTTTTCAACTTCTGAATTTCTACTACTTAAAATACAAATAAATGTAACAGGAAAGTCCTCCCCCACTTCTCTTTTTTTTTTTTTTTTTTTTGTTTTAAACTGGGCGAGTACCTAACCACAGTGCTGTTTAACTCTCAATCTCTGCTGTGTATTTTGGAACTGTCTCAAGAATGCCTTTTGTATTCTGTCCTGTATGAAAGAGCTTCATATTGTTAAAGCTTCAATAACACTTCTCAAAACAGCATCAGCTGTTGTTTCATGAGAAAACCCCTAAAGAGAATTAACCAAGTGTCACAAAGGGCTTAAGTCTTCTGCTTCACAGTAGGAATGCTTTTTGCTTGTTTATAGGTTACCCAATCTTCAAGGGCTGCTTTACAATTTTAATGTTGCCAATTTTTTTATTATTTTTTATTATTTTTTTTAGACACAGTGTATGACTTTGCCAATGTTCTTGTGACATTCAAGACTTAACAAATTCTTACTTATCTTGTGGACTTTCTAACCCTCCAGACTGGTGACAAATACACACGTATGTCAGCAAGACAACCATGCTTAAGTAGTTTGGAAAGTTACAACCTATTGCACTGTGCATCCTCTTTCAAAGATATGCAATCAAACTTTATACAGTGACCTCTGATGGTGCCAGCTTCCTACATGCTCTTGAACACAGCATAGAAAATCCCATAGAGAATTGGGATAGAAAAATCCCAATTCTCAGTTGACAACAATTGCTGCACAGGTTACCACACCACAACTATTGTGCATGCTGTCATGACCAGGTCTTATCATGGCAACTGCTTTCCCCAGGATGACTGAAATGTCTGCAGAGCTTCCCTTTTGAAGGTGTTTTCGCCATGAATTTGTCTAGTACTCTGTGAAAGCTGTAGTCATTCCTTCCTTTGGTGAACTCCACAGCCAAAACCCAAGTAGCTGCTGACAGACAACAGTCTGGCAACAAGGCTCTTACTGTCCACCTACAACCCATGAACTCACACATTTTGCTTTGGCATCTTTTTTCTTCACATTTTGGGTTTGGTTTTTTTTTCATGCTGTGTTCTCACCCATTGACATTTCTTTGTATAAGAAGGCATGCATGACATCCATGTTAAGTTAGAGATTTTTATTGTCTTTTTGTAATGAAAACCAGGTCATGTCATCTTTCTTTGCATTTTGAGCCACTGTGCTAAGTTTGGTTACTTATGCTGCAAACAGCTGCACTTAATGTAGCTAAATCTTAATACACATTTGATCTAGAGGGCTTGGCAGCACCAGAGAAAAGCTATTCCTATCTAAAGACACAATAACATATAAAGCTACAACAAAGAAGCCAGGTTTCATCATCAGTTTCAGTCTTGCCATAGCTGGAATATATATCCTTGGTTTGACTCCTTACTTTAAGTGAAGGCTTTACTCTTACTTAAGTAGATTAATTCCACACCATAGAAAGTTGTAAAACCTGAAAAATGTTAATATTAATGTCTCTCCCCACTTACACAAACTTAATTTTGTATTGGTCACTGTCACAGTCTCCTCCACTGCAAAGTATCTCCATACAACAACACTAATAAACCATTTTTCTTTAGTCTGCCCATTCTTTCTTACCCCTATTATGTTGCAAGAAAAGGGCTCATTTTCTACGCTGGCAGACAAGCATAAATGAGTCTAGAAAAGAATATGTAGGTGAACAAGAAGTTTCCTTCCCTTTGTCTTTTCTGCCTTAAACTCATAAAACTACTCCATATAATGAATACTCCTGATACATACTCCTGAATAGGCAAATGCAGCACTGGAACATAACAATTTAGAAAAGTACATGCCATGTGTCCTACATTTCCTTAAATAAAGTGTAGTATAAGCACATTTAGTGGGACAAGACAGTAAATTTTGAGTGTAATTAAGCTGTAAAACCTTGGGAGGTTAATTAAGTAATGAAATCCACAGATTAGAGTTCAAAACAAAACTACCTCTTCTGAGGGAGATACGCTATACATACAAAAAAAAAAAGTGTATAGGTGCCTTTTGATAATTACTAGGAAATTCTATAGATAACATGCTCTTGACTGTAGTGTGTCATATTGGATAATAATGGCCTCTTCTTGCCCTATAAAAATAGACAAGGAATAAAATTTTACCTAAATGTTTTGCAATCTTCCCAAAGAAAACTCTGGCTGAGAATACCTCCCACCATGAAAACAAAACTGGAGGGAGTTTCAAAATAAACCACTCTCCTGCTGTGTTTAAAAAATGGTTGGGCTCTCCTGCCAAGATGAAAACACACAAAAGTAACATTTCCCTTTTACCACAGCAAACTTCCATACACTGTCGCATACCATTAGTGACATGAACTAAATCTCTCTATCACATCCTTCCCAAAGCTGAACATGGAAAGGAGTTCCCAGAAAATTCACCCAGAACTAGTCTCACCAGTGAAACTAATCCATCTGTTCATTTTAAATTCCTAATTTCTTCCCCTCTTTTTTTTTAATCCCCTGATTCTGACACTTTTCTCTGGACTCTGAAAACATCACATTATGTAAAGTTAAGTGATGATGATCCAGTTATGGAACAGCTTCAGAATGGTCAGATTTCCCTGTTAGGGAAAACCAAAACTATTCATTGCTGCTAAAAGGGCAAAATTCCTTCTTTCTTCCCTCCTCCGTTCCTTACAGTGGAATCAAATCCACCTCCCAACAATCTGGTTCAGGGAGCAAATAGATTTTTTCCCCATTCTTCATCAACAGAAGCAATCAGTTGTTCACTATCTCACTTTTCTGAACAAGCCTGCTAGAGAATCAGACAACTTAGTGGTGCAAAGAAAAGAGCAGAAACACACATCTAGGAGGATATACTTAAAAAAAAAAAAAAAAGACTTTTCAACAGGTATTGCTAGTTTAGCAGCATGACGGAATGACACTCTTGGAATTACAGAGCTACACCTTCCTAGTAAATACCTAAACACCATAAAACTAGCATCACTTTTATTTTAAGATTAATAATACACAACATAGATGCACACCAGTTTTAAATAGAAATTTAGGGATTTGCTTTTTCCATTCTTTTTTGAAGAATAACACCCTTGTGCAAATATGTATGTTCACTGTGATTACTTCTGACTAGAAAATTAAGTATATTGTTTTAAATATTAATTCATTTTTGGTCACATTAAGTTAGTATAGAAACAGTCATGCTTTATTTGGCACAGGCTTCTACACAACCAGCAATACATTCAGATCCTGATCTTTACTATGTTCATTTAAAGCAGGTGTCTAACATCTTCCCTTGCATGATAACAGTTAAATTGAATTTTATTACTAGATTTTTCTGTTGGTCTGAAACTTTTTACTTGTCTATCCACTGACAAGTTCTATGCCAATACTAAAGTTTTTATTGCTCACACAGGAGCAAAAAGTACATCCATGGATGATCTGGTAACAGATAATCTTCTAAGAATCTCTTATTTCCAGCTAAAATTCAGGGACAAACAAGGGAAAAATACTTTAATACAAAAATTTATTTATTAATGTTATACTTTAAGATGCCTTATGACTGTTGTCTTACAGATCCTGGTAACAGTGGTCTTTGGAACCACTGGCTGAAGGCATTTGATGACAGAATGCCCAAACCTGTTTGGTCCACTGTTTCACCAGACAGCTCACACATCAGCCCTCCACTAGCCAAGAAATCAAAAAGTTTGAGGTTCTCACATCTGAACTTCAGGTTAGCAGTATCTGGCTGCACCTCTTTGTAACTCAGTGTTTCCCACATCCTTGACCTCTTCCTAATGCTTTACTGCATCACTAGTTTGAGCACTGTGAAAGTATTCCAGACTCCCAGCACATTTCCATTTCCCAATTGCAAGGATTACTTGCCACATTCTGATAGATTTTTGTTTCTGAAAAACAAAATGTTTTAAACCCATACAGGCTGTATGTCAAGTACCACATTAGCACTGTGATATTTTCTTTCAGATGCTCTGGGTTCTATGGCCAGCTTGAACCCTTATCATACTGCAAGGTATTTTTTCCCCACTGACCTATCTTCATTATTAACAAATAAACTTAGGAAAGAACTTTGGGCAGGACTAAAGCAACACTCAGGACATTCACGCTGCAAGACAGCACCTGGAGAGGAAAAATCCAAGAGGATAGTTTCTGAGCTCATGTTAACTGGCACACATGAAGATTTCATTCTACAGAGCACCCCAAACCCAGACTTTCCTGGTTAGGTTCTGGACTACCACTCACACTACATTAGTAATAGAGGAGAGCCCAAATATCATTCAGAAGTTACTGATCCAACTGCAGTCTCCAGTGGGAAGCAATCTTCTGCTGAACAAGAGAAGCAAATTCTTAAACTCTCACAAATGTAACAGCTAACAGTAGATTAGAATTTGTTTAGAAGAACACACCAATTTGTTATTTGCCTGTCTACTTTGCACGGAAATACTAAAATACCTTGACTGTGATACATGGGTATTTCACACTTTTAATACACACTTTTAATAATGGTGCCCTAAAAAGGAATTCAATATGATCAACAGAAACTATTAGAAAATAGCAATATATTTACTTAACACAAGGCACCACATACATGAAAATTAATGAGCTTTTTTCCTTTTAAAGACTGTCCCAAACATTGAATAAACGCTATACATTCATACCCCATACTACATTTGGTCCACACTAAAAGCTACTTTTTAATAATTAGAGGCACCTATGGTAACACAGCCACATTTTCTGGTATTCTCTAGTTCAAATATCTATTTTTTCTGACATATTAAAATAAATATGAATCCAGTGTTCCTTAAAAAAATGTTGCTTGAGTTTAATTGCTCAGCTCCTACTATGCAACATCTACTCCTCCTCTGGAGACTTTAAGCCTTGAAACGTTTTATAAGCCTCATAAATACACTACAAATTCTAGTCTCAATCCTGTAGTAAATTCCATGCAAAAGGAACAGAGGGTTGGTGTTCCAGACACTGACAGCAATTCAGAAGGAGGAAAACAGATGCATCACTGAGTCAATAAACCCTTAATGCTGTTCCAAAACTCCCCTCTCTTCCTCAGCCACTCATCCTCCCACAGCAGCATTCCTACAGAAGTCATTAGGAAAAGCCTTTCAGGATTGTTCATTAAAAGTGCTGACAATCTTGAAGATCATGAAAACTCTACCCTTTAATTTGCTATTTATGAATTGTGTCTTGGCAGACAGAAGAATCAAATTCTCCACAAAAGGCACCATATAAAAGACTCATAAAATAACTTCAAATATACTTTGAGATTACTTTTTAAATTGTTTTGCATTTTAATCACCTTTCTGTTACCTGGCATGCATGTTTATCACTCAGCTGGCAAAGAAGAAAGTCTACATGGCATATTCTGAAAAACTTGACTAATATCAGGAAGAGCAGGTTAACATGATACAACTTTAGGTTTGTTTTCTCTCAAGCATCTGGACCATCTGCCTTTGTCTCCAGCAGCAAACCAATATGGAACTTTTTCCTCTGCCCCCAGCCAATTTTTCACGTGCTCAAACATGTGAAACCCTCTTCTTGATCTACTTAATACCAAAAAAGAATAACTGCCTCACTTCTTGCAACTGCTCTCCTCCAAGCAACTTGCCTCCCTTTTACCTCAAGATTGTGACGTGACACCTCAAAGTTTTCATGATGACACTGTAACACAACAGTGGTGGAAAACACTAAGTAAGGATCAATAAACAGAGTGTAACAAAAAACATTACCTCAGCCAACAAAAAGCTCGGTGTTGATGCATGAAGTAACAGCCTGAATGACTTCAGGCAGCAGAACTCTCTGTATCAGCTGGACTGAGACCAAGTTATTTTTCCCCAGACACCTTGCCATCCTTGTACCTTCACATCATGGCACACAACTGGGGAATAAGCACAGGACCGAAATGCTCACACACTAATACACTATCATACCTAAAAACTGCAAATATCCCAGAGCTACCATGGATTACACAGCTGGAAATATCTCCACTGAAGCTCACACCATCCACTTCTCTTAAGTAAAGATGCCCTGCTTAGGGGATGACCCAGAATTCTAACTGTTCTTATGGAAATATTACATATCAAGCTATCTGGTTGCAAGAGCTTTTTTTTTATTGTTTTTCCTCTGCTTTATCTCAGCTTCTTTTGATTTATAGGAAAATAACTTCTCAGTGTTATCTTATGGCTCCTGTATTTTGTCATGAAAGAAATTATTTATTGTTCTCTCCTTAAAGATTCCTTCAGAGACTGAGAAAGTGTGAGTTCTTGGCACCTCACTAAGGTAGACATTTGCCCACTTTTTAATACATTTGCTCTTCTTATAAGTTTCCAATGTCTGAAGAAGGAACAGGAAACCCAAGACTAACTAGGCCCACTCATTCACGAAAAAAGAACAAAAAAAAAATCAAGACGTGGTATTCATGAGAGGAGGACTGCTTAGTATCTGAACTGCAATTCTACTTCACAAATCAGGAGAAAAAAATGTAGACTAAGCATTTTAATCCCTTTTTACATATTTCCTTTTTTTTTTTTTCCCTTTAAAGTAGCTTTTTAAATTATGTCCAAAGGAAAATATAGATCTGATGTTTAGGTCTGAACCTTCCAAACATGTTCTAGCTCAAAAAGATTTTACACTAACTTGGCTAACATCCTTTTTGCTTACTTGCTGGAAAAAAAACCACTAAAATTGCTAGATGTGCATAGTGCAACAAATACACAGATTTATCACTTTCACAAAATAAAAAAAAATAGAAGTAGTAGCTTACTTTCAGTGGCAAACTGTATTTCTATGCAAATTGGAATTGCACTGAGACACAGACAGGATATTAAAATAGCTTTATTAAATGAAACTAGATGAGCTGATATCATAGTATAAGTTAACAACTCACTTCAAAACATGACTTAAAAGGCCTTAGTTCATAAGAGTAAAAGCATTTGCAATCACACTGAAATTTTAAAAATAGCAGATCTGATGCTCACTTGTCAAGGAGGGGAGGAATATTTTCCTGCTTTTCGCACCAAATTTTTGAGTACTCTTTACTGAAATACCTGAAGAATACAGCTAGGAAACATTTTTGAATAAAAGTTACTAAGAGCTGGTTTATCACTTCACTTATGAGAAACAGTTTTCTTCTATATTTGCAACACAAATAAATATTTGGTGTTTGATCTTGACATTTTGTTTTTATCGCTAGAACTTAAAACATAGTTCAAATTCTAGTATTTATTTTCAGTTATGTAATAACATTTTATATGCCTTGATTTAGAATTTACTTTAAATCTAGAATACTAGCCTTAAAATACATTCTTGCAAAAGACCAGTATAAGTGTGTTCTAGTACAAGTACTTCAGAAGACACCACTATATTTCCAAGCATGCAGTTTTCAAAAGAGACATCTTCATACAGTTATACACATATAGAAGTATGTCTTTTTTTCTCAATCTGCTTTTGAAAACATTCACAAAGCCCCTATTTAATGCAGAATAATATTTTCACTGTAGGTGACTAGCAAGAAATGTACTGTTGCAAATTAGAAAAATTAAGTTTTCTGTAACAGTTTTCATTCTTAAGTTTTCTATATATGTTATATAATATATATATACAAAACTCACTCCCAGGGGTGGAATCACTCCCATCCATCAGCTATGAATCACAGGTGCTGCTTTTCATTAACTGAAACATAATGATGCATTTCCATACTGCTTTTGCACATAGACAGGTGAGACAATTTAGATGCAAGGTAAAAACATATTTCTGGAAAAATAAAGTCAATGCAAATGAAATACTAAATTTAATCAGTAATTTTTTCAGACCTAAGCTGTCTATCTTAGACTACCTGTATGTTCTTTTATTTGGAAAGGTTACTTTATCTGTCCAAATAAAATAATTCCTTACTTACTAGCACAATACAGCACAAGTGTCTTAGAAATTAAGTGTACACACACACAAATCTCACAGGTCGAACATTAACAGAGGGCACGTGCTCAAATGTACGCCTTTCCTCCCTGAACACCTAAAGTAATCACCCACAGACTTCTAAAATCAATTCCTCCCCAAACCCTGAGATATACATCCCTTCCTAGACTTGGTTACAACTGAGCTCCCCAGTCCTATGCATCCATCACTCTTTAACCTATGCCAGAACAAGGTTTCCTCCCAGCTCGGAATACAGAGGGTGCAGGTGCACGCCCTGAGCTGTGGGACTGGCTCAGCTGCTGTCAAAGATGTGGCCCCGATGCTGCTCAGTACCAGGCTTCCACTTGATATCACCTCTACCACTTCTTTGATCCTGCATTATTCAGCACTCTGACAAGGAGAAGACTGGACAACAAAAGTATTTAATGAATGGTGGTATGGAGGATAGAGGATAAGAAGCAACCACTTTTTATTTGGCAGGCAAACCAAACCACCTGAGGAATCCCTCTTCAGAACTACTGTGTCTGACTCACCCAACTGAGCCACAAACACTTCTCTCTGGTGCTGGAATATCCAGGGGAGTCATAACATCTCTTTACAGCACTGCTTCCTTAAGGGCAGTAGAATCAGAAATACTACAAGCCCAGGAGGGAATGCTGCTTCTCCTCAGCTGTTGGATATAACTATATAGCTCAAAGCCTACAAAACACATTCTGTTTAGTAAAAGTCAATATTAATATCAATACATCGGGGCAAGTATTTCAGGTCTGACCTTCCATTCATTGTATAACTGTGAAAAAAGGAGGGGCGGGGAGGATAAGGACACACAGGACAAAAAACCTCCCACTTCTCTGGTCACCATAATAGCAAAAGACACTCATATAAAGCAAGAGAACAGCACTGAAACAAGGCTTGGCAAGAACACAAGACTTTTCCCCAGGCCCCGCCTGCTCTGCAGACACCACAGCGCAGCAGAGCAAAGATAAGACCGACTAACAGCACATGTAACAAGTGTTACATATGTGACAACTGCGTCCTAGCCCAGCTGCAGCCAGCGGAGAGACAGAAGGCCTGATCCAGATAAAGAAATGGAAAGAACAGAAAGCTAATTCTGAGCTTCAACCTGGGTCTGGAGAGGCAACTAAAGAGGCCTAAAGGATTCGGAAGTAAGAACTTCAACCACCTACTCATTCTTTGAAATGAATAGCATAGTAATAAACAGCAATAAAAAGGGTAAAATACTATTTACCCTTTGTTCACCTCTAGGACAGTATGCTTATTTCTGAAAACAGAAGATTTCATTAGGATTTGTTCATATTACTGACCATATCTGCCCAGTGTCGATACTTGAGGCAGGCAGAACCCTGATAGCTTACAGAAACAGACCCATGATAACAGTCACACAATGCAACTCCTGGGTCCGCTGTCTCAGCCCAACGCTCTCCCTCCAAGCACTGTATTGGCAGAAGAAGGAAACTCCAGCCTTGCTCCCGTCCAAAAGGCCCTGCTCTCCAATCAGAGGAATGGTCAAAGCTCGGTGCAGCAGTGATGGGCAGATCCTTGGAGCAGCAGAGACCCAGTTCAGATTTCAGATGCAAAAAACCTACCCATAAAGTTAAAAACCACCCAGTGCAGAAGCCCTAACCAGTGAATTATGGCACATCACTAGAAGTTATCGGACATTATTCAATAGAAGCACTTGTTTTAATCCTCTCAGAACATACTGAAAGCCAAATCAAACTGAAAGTCATCCCTTTATTAAGTTAAATGTATTTGATTTCAAATGAAACAATAAAAGTAAGACAACATCCCTTTAACAGGATGCTTGGTGCTTTTAAAAAAAAATATTGAGCATACTATATTATCAATTACATTCATATTTTAAAAAATGACAGTATTAAGCTAAAATTACCTTATTTTTAAGGTAAACTCTGAATCCTCTCAAAGATTCTTATATCTGAATTTAGATTATTTGAAAGGCTGGTTCTTTTAACTAACCAATACACAGCTACTGTATTGATTCGAAGAAGCATAACCCAAATACATGCAATATTTCCACCTACTAATAATATAGATCATTTCCATTCCACTCATTTTAAAGAGCAGATATTAATGATATTTTTTAAAAGAGAAGTCACACGAACACTCAACATATATTCACTGTAACCTAGCACTTCCTAGAGTCAAAACCTGTCCCTTTTACCAAGGACAGGAAAGTGGAAGTAGTGTTCAAAGTCCTAAGTTATTATCAGCACTCTCAGCTTCCATTTATCAGGCTCATTATCTCTTAGGGTCGAGGAAAAAGTCTTGAAAACACTGACAGAAGTGATTAAATGTTACTTGTTTGAAATACTCAGTTTTGTGGGCATTACCATTGTATCAGAACCAACGCACTTCGAAGTGTTACTTACAATGATGTCACCTTCACTATAAAAGGCATATTTATAAAAATAAAGCGCTATTACTGCACCATTACAATTAATTTTCTTTAGTTCCTAAACACACACAAAGGTTGAAAAATTATTTCATTTGTTCACAGTAGGTTTTTCTAGCATTAGAAAATGCCATTACATTTCACCAATGAAAATGCTCCTTATAAATCCACGCTTTGTAACTAAATACAACTTAGCACTTTTGTGAGTGACACTTGGAGATCACCCACCACAAGTAATTTATATCACTCTGTCAAAATTCTACCAACTATTAGAGTGCAGAGCTGCACGCTGAGTTCAGAAAATCATCAACAAGACCAAGGAAAAAAAAAGGAATTAAAAACCCAAATAACTACATTTTATAAATCAGAGGTTATCTTGGTTTGTCTCTAGTTAAATAATGCTAAATTATTTTCCCAATACACATTTTCAGTTATTGTACTCTGATGTGCTCCCATCACTGGTAATTGTGTCTAACTAGTTACACTTTTTCAAGTCCTGTTTCGGCTGAAAACACGGATGACTTGCTGGTTTTTTCCATAAACATTTAATTTTTCTTTCTTTTAGAAGTAAAATTAGGTATCACCTGATGCTTGTATGATGTCTCATTATGAAATTCACTCTAGGGCAAATTCTCTGTTATAAGAAGTATCTTTCCTTTTTCACAACTGCATGTAATTCTTTCCTACCTACAAGCATGCTCTTTGAATCACACCCAAAGCTGAAGTCATATACACAACTTTACTAACATGTGAGCAACTACATTATGTACACAGCATCTACTATTTGAAACATAAATTAGCATCCCACCAAGTTTTAAATGATTCCTCATCTTCAGGGACAGACTTTCTTCTGTTACCCTTCAATTGTTTAACTCATGGTCTTATTAAGAAACCACAGACTATAGAGAATACATTACTCAGACAGAGAAGCATCCTAGTGGTTTCAACACACTAGCAAGAATTCTAAGAAAATAAAGGTGGTTTCAAAACAACCTATAACTGAACTGCAAGTGGCTGCATATCCAGCAGATATATGCCAAGCAGATTAAAGCCAGACAGCTGAAACTATTCTGTCCCTACCTCTATCCCTCTCACCCTCCTCAAGGACATCATATGATCATCTACAAATGAACCACCACCTAAACCAACATTTTTTTCAACCTGGCACACAGGCTATGACCCCATTCAATTCAGTGCTACAACAATATTGTTCTTTTGCATGCCAGTATTCTACAGCTGACATGGAACAGGTCTGGTCTTAGGAGCTGGCTCAGAAATCCTACCTTCACCATTTAAAATGCACATGAGAGAAAGAAAGAATGTCCCACTGTTTTCTGAAAAAATAAATGAACACAGTTTCACCTAAAATCCAATTATTTCTCTACAACTACTCTTGAGTTGGCAAAAACACTTTTAACTTTTACTACTTTTAGAGAATGAAAAGTTTGATCATTTCCAGTTGTAGGATGCTGTTGACTCACCATAATTTCAACCCCATTACATTTAAGAACATGTTTCAATAAAAATGCCTATTCAGTAATTTTCACACTTCATTCTGCAGTTTTCTGTATGAGCTGTAAAACTTTCAATTACTTGGTCGAACCTAAATGGTAAAATCTTAATTCTGAAAAGTCATCCAAAGACCACAGTTGATAAAGATTGCAAAGTATTGTGAAAAGAAAGGAGAATAGCTTCTCAGCTTAGACATGTTCCCATGGCTAAACTCTGTGATTTCAAGTGGCACACCCAGAAACTTGCACATTTTTTTTAATGTACCTTTCCATGCTGCCAACTTCATAAAATTAAAGAGTATTACCAAGATAAAATGCAGTAATTAGATCCACGGAAAGAGTCCACCATCAGAACACACAGGATTTGCTCACACTAATAATACTTCATTTTCAACAGCTCCAAGATGTAGAGGGACACAAGAACAAGTCTGCTTGTTAAGACTCGTTAAAAGTTCCCACCTCTGTAAAGCACATGTGTCTGATTAAAGATACCTGTCCATCAAGATCTAGTGTCTTCTGCTTAAACATTAAAGAAGTTACCCCTCAATGCTGAGCAGGAGAAAGGCAGGGGAGTTACTGATTGGCTGAACCAGACCCCTTCAGGTCACCTTTGCTCCTCCCTCCTCTCAGGTCTCACCAAAACCTGAGAGCATCGCTCTTACTACTGACGAGGAAAGCACCTCAGCATTGGGAGCCAGCACTCTCAAAGGACTATAAGGAGGCTCAAAAAGGATTCACCAATTCTAGAGTCAGCTATCACCAGCACCGTCTCTAATCTTAATACTTCCGACCAATCCAGGAAAGGCAGTAAAACGCCCCCCTTCTTGGGTCTGTTACAGAGTTACAACTTTTGGAGGATGATGAAGTTGAATGCCAAGATGGAACAGCAAGCACCCAGCTCCTGCTTCCTGTCTCTGAAACTTGGGAAGTTCAGGTATTGTCCTTGCACATAGTTGGAAAAGAAAACGGGATCAACACAAAGACCCTCTGCTAGCCCGCAAAGGCTTTGCTCTAGGAACAAGAGGCAATTCCGGCAACTCTGGTGGGACAGACAGACCATATCTCGCTTTGGAGGACAGCGGCTTCAAGACAGCCCTGATGTCCCACCCGCTACCCCCAGGAGTTTCCCACCTGTTTGCTCACAGACTGACCTCTTCCCCACGGCTCTCAGCACCCCAAGAAGCCCCGCAAAGGGATAAAATCTCCCCTCCTGTAACATCAGTTCCAAGCCCAGTCTTCCTCCTCCTGTCCCGGAGCCCTCCACCGAGCGGCGGCCCTACAGCGCTTCGCTTTCCACGCCAGCCCTCAGCTTCTTCCCTCCTTTCAAAGCCAACCCGCGCTCTTTCCACACACGCAAGGGACGCAAACAGAAATAACAGCAGTAATAATAACAAAACACGAGCAGCAAATCCCACGAACAAGATGCAGCCCCACAACTTACCACCCAAGTCAGTCCCCCGCTGCCGCCGCCGCCGCCGCCTCCTCCTCCTCCTCCAGACTTTGCCATTTTCTGCCCGTCTCTCCTCAGCCGAGGCGAGGGCGCTCGGAGGCGGCCGGGAGGGCCGGCACCGACTCCGCGCCTGGGGCCGCTCCGCGCCCGCCCTTCGCGCCTCTCCCGCCTCACCGGCGCCCGGCACCGAGCAAGGGCGGCCGAGGGGCCGCACAAAGCGCCCCTTCCGCCGGCGGGGAGACGAGAGGGAGGGAGGGCCCGGCCGGGCCTGCGGCTCTCGCTAGTTTAAAGGGACGACGGGCCGGTCCCTTCGCCTCGCGGCGGCAGCGGCGGCAACAACAGCCACCGCTATCGCCGCCGTAGCGCTGCAGCCTCCCGCCCTCCTCCTCACCCCCGGGCCGTCCCCCCCGCAGCCACAAAGGCCCGGAAAACAGATTAATAATAAAAAAAAAAAATCACCCCCTCCCTCCCTCCTCCCTCGTCCCCTCCCTCCCTCCTTCACTCCCTCCCTTCCCGCCCCTCGCGCGCGCGCGCTCCCGCGCAGACCCCGCGCCCCCCGCACACACGCACACCCGGGGCTGGCCCGGCCCCCTCCTTCTTCCCCTCCTCTCTCCACCCTGCGTCCCGGAGCCCGCTGCCGCTCCCCCGCCGTCTCCTCCTCCCCCTCCTCTCCCCACACAACCCCCGAAGCGCTGCCGCCGCCGGGACACCGCGCGTAGACAATAAATAACCGCGCCGGCCCCGCTCGGCGTCCGCGCCGCGGCCGCTTCTCCCCACGCAGCCGGCCCGGGCCTCTTCTCCCCCCGCGTCTTCTGCCCGCCAATCACGGGCCGGCCCGCCAATCGCGCGCTGGAGGCGGGAAGGCTGCGCGGAGCGCCGGCCAATCCGAGAAGCCAGAATGAGAAGCCGCGTGTGACGTCACTGAGTGTGGCAACAAGGAGCGAACAGTCCGCACGGGGGCGCTGCCGCGCGCGCGCGGGGCGGTGCGAGGGGAGGCGACGCGGTCGGGTCGGGATAGGGATCGGGATAGGGACCGGGATAGGGACCGCGGCGAAGCAGCGCCCAGCTGCCGGGTCAGCGACGGGCTCCCTCACCCCTTCTTCCCACTCTGCGACGGCGGGCAGGGGGACGCCTCGCTTTCCCGTGACTACACAGGGGCAAAGCGCGGCTGCCCCGTTTCCCTGGTGTTCCAGGTGGATGATGCTGCGATGCGCGGGCGGAGAAGAGGTGATGCGATAGGTGGGCCAGGTGTTCGCGGGTACAGCGGGCAGCTCTCCCTTTTCCGCCAGCCCCGTAACCGGTCCCTGCAATTGACACCGCTGCGACCTGCGGCGGTACCAGCGGGTTGGAAGTCCCAGTGCTCCAGGCAGGAGTGTGTTTACAATCCACTGCCTTCTGAGCTCTGGGGATCGTCCCGAGGAGCTCTAACTCGGATAGCTCACAGACCTTTATCCTCCATTTGAGCATCATCGTGTGAAGTCCTCATAGAGGGTCACACAGCACACAACCCTGTGTAGTACAACCCTATTCGCCGTTTTGAAAAAACATGCCGTGGCCAAAAACCATCTACTTCCTAGGTCTAACCAGTGTCTGTATAAAACCCAAAATTCATGCCATTTTAGGTATCAGCACAAAAAATATGTACAGTTTTACATACTTTGCACCAAATGTGTATATATATATACACTTATATATGTATAACTGTAAATATTATAATCGGAGTTTGTGACAATGCTTCAGCATACATAGCTTCTCAATTAGCAATTTTCATTCTGCTGTGAGAAATGCAAAGGACCTACCTAGTCCAACCTGTTCCATTCCTTGAATTATTAAGAATGTAAAGTCTCAACAGGAAGGATCAGTAGGACCACTGTATCTGAACTAGCAGACAAATCAGAGAACCATTTCAAAGGAAAAGCAATAATTTAAAGGTTTTTCCTCTTGCAAAATGCTTTTCCGGAGGAGTAAAGGGATTGGAAATGGAGCAGCCACTTTTGAGGAGTCAGTTGTAATGTTCAATTATGCCTCAAGGGAAGGATCAGAACAATTTCTAGTAAATATTGCTTATTTAGCATAATTTTACTCTGCCAGTTTCTAAGGAAGCTATTAAACTAATATCTAAGTGCTGCATAGGGATTATGGAAAATAATGGCATCTGCCTAGAAGGGACAGTAAGTTATCTGTTCCAGCATAGTTTTATTGCAGCTCTGTGTACCTCTGAGCTGTAGGCAGTGTTTTCTTCTACTTTTGGAAAGATAAAGAGTGTTTCTTACAGAACCACAAGGTAACACTTGCAGGGTTATGCCTAGTGCTTCCGAATTTTGAGCATGCTAATTAGAACCGTGTTGGTTTTTTTTTCCCAAAATCTCAAATTTATATGTAGGACCCATTAAAATTAATCATGTACAGAAAACTGCTGCAATGAATATGGTGTGGATCAGAGAAATGGAAGGAGTGCATCTATTCACAGCTTTTTGCATAGGCTGAGGACCATTACTGTATTCAGCAGAAAAAGAGCAACTCCCACACATTAGTGTACTAGGTTCTCATTAGCTCCAGCTGTTTAGTAAATAGGCTGTCCTTAGTGTGGGAAGTGTGCCTTTTGCAATGTGAGCCAAGCAGAAGATAGCAATCTAACTTGAAGGCAGCCAATGCCATATATATTAGATAGAGACAGAGGGAGTTTCTTCTTGGCAGCTACTGCTCTTTGAACATGCATGGTCAGACATGTTCAGTCTGTGTCCCATTGGAGCAGATTTATGAGGAAATGCTGATGTTCCCTCAAGCATTTTCTTTAGTCCTTGAAATTACTTTGTCCAGGTTGGATTTTATTTAATTCTCATCCTTACTACGCTAGCTGCACGGCATGTTACTAGCTTATTGCTGATGTTGGTTTTATCCCTAATACTTACATGTGTATGCTGAGTGGTTGCATTGCTAGTCATATAGGATTGTGGGACAAAGTTCTCATGAGATTAAAAGCAGCTGCTTCTGTGGGCTGCAGAGGTGGAGCAGTGAAATGAGATTGCTCATCACATTTTAAGAGATCCCTGTTAAAATAAACACAGAAGTAGATTTGAGCATGAATCAAATTCAAGTGCCATAACATTTTGATAGGAGTGGAACTACTTTACTGAATGCAACCTGCCCAAATCATGCGCTACCCATTCATGTCAAATACTTCACACTTATTTTGTGACATTTTAAATAAGTAATCCCCTTGAGATTGTACACACAAAGTCCTACTTCAATTCATTGGAGATTTACTTGTTCTCACAGTTGTAGACCATAACATAAACAGAAGTATCCTAGAGGCTTTCAAACAATAATCTACTTAAACCAGTTTCACTAGTGCTTTTAGTAAGCAAAATATTTATTGTAATACTACTTTGCGTTCAATCATTTTAGCAGCAAGACAGCTGTATGTATGATCTTTAAGTATTTCTATACTTGGTATGTAGAAACTTCCAATCTATTTTAAGTTACTTCCTGCTTCTAGTTTACTTGCTCTTTAATAAAACCTTTTCTTTCTATGTGGCTTTTCTGGACTCAGACTAAAGGGCCTAAAATATGATTATTTGTGAAACTATGTACATTTATCTAATCTGTGAACATACTCAGATACAAGCACTTACTTAAATGATTGACCACAGCTCTCCTTTTTCTGCAAACTACACAGGAAAAAGTGTAAATTTTTGCTAAAATATTTATGAAACTAAGTTGATGCCCATTACATTATACATTCCACATTGTATGTAGTTGTAATGAGGTATAAACAAACATTGCATATTTTAATATTAAATATCTATACCCACAATAAAATAATTTCCATATTCTACTGCATTTTTAAGTTTCATTATAATTCATTAACATAATTTTGAAATAATTGACCAAATTATTGAGTAGGGTTGCGGCAGTACAATATGAGAGTGACCAACACACTTGTACTGCGTTGATAGTGAATGACCTTCAGGCCACATTCCAAAGTATTTAAGAGAAGTCTACCCATGGTTGGATCACCTAACGATATACATTTAACCAGTCATGTGTTCTTACACAATTGTATCTCAAACACCTTTGTTGAATTAGCAAGAGGCCACACTAGTGGTTTTTTGTGGGTGTGCACTGTCAATGCACTGCACGACACTCTCAGCTGAACTGTGCCCAGGACTTACATACCTGATGTATTCATGGCACTTTTGTTAGTAGCTGTTCCTAGGGCCAGACTGTTCCACAGCCAGTCTCTTGAAAAACATCAGGTCATTTCCATCTTAATCCTCCAGAAACAATGTACCATTTGTGACAGTTTGACAGAGGGTTTGGATGGCTTAAACCCTGCTTACCCTCTGGTGACTAACCTGTTAAGTGCTGCGCTCTTGGCAGAGGTGTGGAAAACTCAAGTGGGGCATGCTGTGAATGCTACTGCCAGGTTGTTCCTGGGGAAGAGGTCCAGCAGAATCCCCAGGGCTGGCTACAGGGACCCCTGGGCTCCATCCTGGACTGCCCATCGCATGGCTGGGACTGCTGCACTGACCCACCTGATTTCCTCCTGGCTGGTACCACCTCCCTGGTGCAGGAGAGGCAGGCTGTGTTACAGACCATTGCATTGACGTGCTTGGCCTCTCACCTGAGCTGCACAGTCTCTCACACAGAACTTGTAAACTTTAAAAATTTATCTGTGACTAGAGGGGCTTTAGCATCCAAGCCCATTCAGTCTCCTCACTGTCAGTTCAGTCTTGAATTGTGACACACTTTCACTGAGCAGCATAATTGCTATTTCAACAGAGGCTGGTCATAGAAAAATAGATTTGTATTGAAATTCCTTGTATAGGACAAAGCTCCCATGTGCAGTGACCACACGCAGCAAGAGAAGCTGCATGCAGAGGTGAAGCAGGGGAAGCTGAGCTGACTGTACTGGGACGAATTCCCAACATGAATAGAATTACTATCCATGCTATTAACACTGAGTCTTTAAGAAGAGTTGTGGCAGTAGGAAAATATGCAAATGCCTGGAAGGACAAAAACAATGTTAAAAAAACACAGAATGAAGAAGGTGATGTATTTTAAGCGCTGTGCTGAACGTGCATGAGACAGCAATGGCCATCTCAGCAGTTATACTGAGCTGAGAGGAGATTGCTGTGATTTGGAGGCTGGGAATCACAACTGCACTATGGCATTGTTAGTCAGTGTGGAGAACACAAACAGCCAGCAATGTTTGAGCATGCCATGCCATTCAGAAAGACACTCCCTTGAGCTCTGGGTGATGAATACTGCAAAGCCATGCTAGGCTTTCCTTGAGAAGCTTTTCTGATGTTAGCCACAGATCCCTTTCTTCCTGTCCCTTTATCCCAGCTCCTCTGTAAAGGAGCTCTCTCTTTCCAAAGTGGGATTTCCTTTTGACTAAAACATGCAGGTTTTTTCCTAACAGTTCACCCAAAAAAAGACTGTTTGGGCAATAATATGTGAGTGGCAATTTATTTTTACCCAGCAAGACTCTCCTTGCTCATTGA
Organism: Chloebia gouldiae; assembly: GCA_003676055.1. NCBI lineage: Eukaryota > Metazoa > Chordata > Aves > Passeriformes > Passeridae > Chloebia > Chloebia gouldiae. The sequence goes on from QUSF01000003.1 coordinate 37,022,570, forward strand.
AGGTATCCATTACGAGTGTATTTCTCCAGTCTCCAGGACAGAAATCCATTACAGATTTTGAGTGAGGGTCAAGACTGCTTCCTAAGAGCAGAAGATCACGTCCAGTCATTCCTGGAATGACAGGAAGGTGAAGGAGTTTTTTCTATACAAGGTACATGTGGATATGTTGAATCTGTGGGGAAAAGTGATGAGTGATATAGAAAGCAGAGAAGCCCACTGTTCCGGGAAATGTTGAAAGAGATGGTACTTTGCTTTCTTGAGCTAAAATTCAACCACCTCTGACACATCATGTTTTGACTTATAATAAGGAGGAAATAGAAAGGGCAAGTTTTCTTTACAGCTTCATTGTAACACCAGTTTTGACTACAATCAATGATGACTTGGTCAGGGTGCGCATTTGCATTCCCTTTCTCAGAAGGGAGTAGTGTGGTTTTTGTAGTAACCCAAGAAAAGTCTTAATACCCAAGAGAAATGATGGCTTATTCTCCACCAAGGCAGAGCATGTCATTGAAGTGTGGCCAGTGAACCCATATAGCTTATGCTGAGGTCAAAGGGAAAAAGAGGTGGAGGCAACAAGTTTTGGAATACTTGAACAAATAAATATCTGAGACAAAGAGCAACAGAGAGTTGGGTGAATGACCTGTGAACATCTTCTGAAAGAGGACTGGGGTAGGGACACATGAGCTAACAATACACCTGAGCACACAAAGTCGGGAAGACAAGAAGTAGTAACTAACAAAAAGTAAAGTCAGGGGTTACTATGAAGGGTCCAGTCAGGCACAGAATAGCAGAATCACAGACAGAGAGTTTGCACGTACCTGTCCAACAAATTAATGAAGAAACCCTTAGAGTAAATTTGTACTGGCATCTTTTAGTTTATACTGATGTAATGCTTTGAATTACTAAATCATGGTGGTTTGGTACTAGATGGCATAAAATTTGAATTACTCTTTTACAGCCCGCAGCACAGTTCACCATGTTCTTCTGACAATTACAAGGCAGTTTAGAAAAGGAAGTTTATACAATACTATTTTGTGAGTATTCTTTTCTAGATCACTTAAACTGTTAGTCTTTCCAGTAACCTGTTTACTAATAATTTTCTTTGTTTAAATGCATTGCTTCAGATTACCTATGTCAGTAGACTATTCTAAGGCTTTTGAGAATTTATTTTTTAGAAGTCGTTGAGAAAGTAATTACAAAAATAAGATGCATACTTCAACTAAAAAAATATAAAGGGTATAGCTAAACAGGTAAAATGTACCCAAGGGTCAGCCACCCACTTAAGTGTTATCCGAATTTACAACTCCCTAACAACTACTTGCTTATAGATCAGCTATTCAACAATTTTTCAGGTGGCCTCATTTATAACAAGGCTCAGCAGCAGTTCCTATTTATTTCAGTAAGGAGTTGTGTAATTTAACAGCTCGGGTGATTGGGCAAGCAGTATTTTAAAATGGTCACTGATAGCTGCTTCGTGCACTTTTCTATTTTCCTTAGGTATTATTAAGCAAAGGTGATCAGAAATACATAAAAATATCTTCTGTTATCCCTTTAGATCCTTTAATGCATTGGTATTTCTGGTATTTCTTGAGTGTTTTTCGCAAGTACCATGCAGTTGTCTTCCATTATTTTTTTTCAATAGGGTTATTTTTGCTTAGTGTTATAATCTTGCTGTATTTATTAGGAGAATGGGTAAATAAAGCACCAAACGTAACACATTAAATATGATTTTTTTGTTTAGGTTATGGCCTTCTATTCTATTTTTACCCAGTTAACACTGCTTATATTCTCTTTCCACTACATACCTTATATTACTCCAATCAGCTCTGCAGATTCTTCCAGCTCCTTACTGCACTCCTGTTTCTCTTAGAGAAATGTAAGAACACATTACCTCAGTTTTCAGATGAAGTAAAATCATCCAGATCAGTGGTTCTTATATGCCTCTTGCTCACTATGACCGTAGCCACTGCTGACAGAGGTAGCCAAAGTTGCAGTAGCAACAGCTTTCAGTATGGGCCAGGACAATGTGTTTGACTGCTTAGGCACCATTTAGCCAGCACTTTGCTATGCCATATTTTTATTAGAGTCTGGGAATCTCAGTCTAGGTCTTCAGTCCAGCATGGTTTCCAAAAGAATCTTTCCATTTCTAAGCACCTCAGAAAGCTGCATCCTGTTCACAGCATTTCTTTCTCTGATTTAGGATTCCTGCCTGTCACCTGTGAAGAAGGAAAACAGTCTTTTGAATGATTTTGAATGTATGTGCTTTAGTAATTTGTGAATTTGCTTTAATGTTCTAGAAAAAAGTTTTTCATCAACAGGATGTCTTAAAAGTAACTTGCTTTGATAGACATATATCTGTGGGGGTTTTTAACCTAAACAATATGGACTCTGTAGTCTTCATTATTTTACACATTTCTTTTTGAAATCTACTTAACTCGCAGAACAGTAAAGAAAAATGTTTTTCATCAATGCAGTTCTTTTACAATATTCCTTCATTTCTTGCAAACTATGAAGCAAATAAAAGGTACTGCATGTTTTATCTGACAGACTTAAGTGTCATAAAAGGCAGCATATCTATTTTTGCAACAAATCTGTTAACTGTTATACTATAACAGTACATTCCTCACTTTTTAAAAATAATTTTGCAAGGAACAACGTAGTGATACCCCATGTTCCTAGATAACACCTAGAGAGAATACATTTCCTGTACTGTGCCTCATAGTAAGATCATGTCAAAGTTTTACCATCATGCTATAGAACCGTAATAACAACTCACCTTCCTTTTCATTTAGTTGGATTTTACTGAGCTTTGTTATTCCACATATGCTCTTCTGCTGGAAGCTTTTATTGCAGAAAGCCTTTGAAGAGTGGGAAGCTCTGAAGCTCTTGAAATTTATCTGAAAATAATGTGGTTCCTTTTAGCTTGGTTTTTACTGCTGCTCACATTCTTCTATTTCGAGGTAATAAGTACAATGAACTCATCAGGTTTGCATGAAAAGGAGATACACATTAGCCAGAAATTTCAATAAAGTATCAGTTTCCATCCCATTCAACATTTTCCTTTCTCTAATATGTCTCAAATTAGAAAATGGGGTTTATGTATCAATGTTTTTTCTAGCAGGTTTGAAACTATTTGACACTAACCATGTCAGAATACCATTTACTTTGGAACCAGTACTAACGTTAGGTCTTTGGGAAAAGACAGATATGTTATGACTGATTCTTTTATGTTCTGTAGTCTTTGAGACATGTTGGACACGCTACTGAAACACGACATTTTTCTGCTGATTTCATTTGTCTTGTGGCTCATGATAAGAAGTGTGGAAGCTCCTTTTTTACTTTACAGCTTACAGCTAGTTTATTGAAAAGTCATTTGTTAGTTCTCATGCATGAGAATTCCTGGTTTGCTAACCTGTTTTTTTTCAATTGCTCATTTTCCATCATTTCTCCCAAAATATGTTGGATTCAGTTCTCATGGGTAATGATGATGAAAGAGCACACTGGCATAAAGGCTGAAAATAATGAAATTATTTGAAGTCAAAGAATAGCTAAAGTTTAAGAGATCAATTGCATACATATGGTTATTTGGGATATTTAATTCTCAAATCATAAAGCTTTCCTCAGCTTTCTAATCAAACAATACACTCTCCCAAATAACTAAAGGTACTAATTTTGAGTAGCATTGTAGAATAGAAGACAATTCAGAGCAAACTATGCTTTCTTTCCTGATAGTTGTTGTTGAAGTACAGCACAGCCTGAGCCACACCAGCTCTTTGACTACAGTAAAGGCAGAGCAAGGTCACAGGCCATAGAGGCAGGCATATTAACCAATCCATGGGAATGTAGTAGAAGCTGCAGCACTCACACATAATCTATGGCACATGCTTCAGCTCTGAGTTGCTTCACCAAACCAGCATGACAGCTTTTAGCCACAAAGCCAAACATCTCCTTAGCCAGGCACAGCACACAGCACTCCCAAGCTGCCTGGTACAACAGACATTCTCCCAAGAGCGCACATGCGGAACACAGCACTCCCTCCCGCTCCATGCTTCAATCTGCTCTGCAAATTCATGATCACTTATCTGCGTTTCACAAACAGGAAGACTGCAGTGCCTGTCATCCCACCCTTGACCTATGCTACTCCCATGCTGTACACGGTGGGACATCCCATGATCCCTAAGGTTGATGCTCCCTCCAGGGTTGTTAACTATGCCACGGGCATGGTGGCTTAACAGGTTCTGTAACAGATTAGCAGGGACATGCAAATAAAATAGGTGAAACTACTTTTTCAATTTCCTCCAAATGAATTAGCATTTTAATGGGGTGAATGCTGTGCTTTGCATTTCCACTCCTACAGGTCTTTGCATATTTATAAAAAGCAATAGTTAATCTTTCAAAGAGATGTGAAATAAAAATATTGTTCTCAATTCAGCATTTGTTTGGTTTCTTCTCTGGAGTTAAATTGAATATATAACAACATTCATAGCCTTACAACAGATACCTGTAGTACAGTGTGCAAACTTAATTACAGTCATTCATTCAGTTCTTTGAATTTCAATGGCAATTCCTTCATGCAGTAAAATCTGCTTATTTAATTTGGTCAGGATCCTCATTGCCCTTTTGAATCATATGCCTAAACATACCAAAACACTAGGTTGTAATATCAGTCCTAAAACCCTTCCCTTAAAATAGCTGCTGCTTCACTTTCCCCTCCTTTGTGGTCCATACACCACTTCTCAGGCTCCTGGATGACAGTGGGTCTCAAAATGATGTGAGGAAAGGCCTATGTTACCAGGCCTGCAGCAGACTACCTTTGGTGGCCAGAAGACTTTCTGGGAACCAGAACTATACTGGGAACAAAGGAAGATACCAGAGAGGGACACATTCCTGGAAGGATAGGGGCTGAGGCTTCCGTTGTGCTATGAATATGCCATGGGGAGTGGGGTGACACATGACACGATGACACAATACAAAAAGCAGGTAGGAAATAAAATTATAAAAGAAATGAACAAAATTTTCCAACAATGAAGATTGTGTTAGATTTAGAGGATCACATTCAAGGAACTCCCTCAGTAGACCATGCTACTGTCATCCTCATGGCTTCTCCCACTGCCCACCAGAGAGGGAACAGCAGCTGTCATAAACTAGGGAATACATGGAGGGTCTATGGGGTTGGGGTACCACACTGATACACCACGGAAGAGGGAAAAGGACAAAATCCAGAGATGGTGCAGAAGCCTCCAGATGTTACCTATGAGTCACTGGTAAGTTGCCTTGATCGCCACTGCAGACACTGCTTCAAAACAATGAAAAACCACTAGTACATAAAAAGGGAAATTTGGAAGGGCTTTTAAGAGTGAAGACAACAGTGAGGGTTACCCCAGGAGACAGCTGATATCACATGTTAAACAAAGGAATCTTCCAAAAGATGGACAAAACATCTGCTTACACTTCACTGTAAAATCCCTCCATCTCACCACTAATATAGATAACGCTAATATGTAGCTAGTCCTGGCTTTCTCATTCTAATGTGTTAAACACAAAATCCACTGACCACTTCTGCTTCTCCTGCTCCACTCACAAACACTACATGACTGGAGTGTCCCTTCCATACAACTTTTTCCAATAAAATATTCTCCAGTTACGGATTTAACATTCAATTCTTGGAACAGAATAGGGCCTAGTTGATTTCCACTGAATTGGTTATCGCCAGTAAATCTCATGATCTTTAGAAATTATTTTTTTCCACATCCAAAATCTTTCAGCCACTCTTTCACTGGCATACATGTTGCCTCCATGCTCTGTTCACAGATGGACTGTGTTTTTCACTGAATACTTACAAATGGTTGAATTTCCTCACATGATTGGTAATCAGTCCTGCATGTGAAATAAATGAAATCAAAAGTAGAAAAGGTAAGTGTATTTTGGCAAGTGTTTCTTAGTCTGTTTCCTATCACAGATTTTATTTCTGTGGGCCAGAAATGCACGTAAGTCTCTGTCTTCAGAAAGCTATTCTTATGTTGTGTCTGGTTGAAAGCCCATTCCTTCATATCTGTCAATCAGTTTTGGTTTTTATAACTCAATAAGCTGGTATACGAATATTAATTACTAGCAAGCCTTAAAATGTGAAATAAAGCTAAAAAGTGAAGTTGCAGAGCATATAGTTAAGAGTGCATAGTCAAGAAAAATTGCCATGCCTGTTGCACTGAATATGAACTTTGGGGTTTCGCCCTTACAAAAAAATATCAAATGGATTTGAAGTTTAAAAATACCATTATCAAAGACAGACTTTGAAGTGTAGAGGAAGAATTGATATGACTAATAATATTATTTATAAAAGCAGATCATGCGTAGTACTGACACTTGGGCAAGAACTTCCTAAGTTTCTGTTTTGAAAGGCTCCATGATGATACAAATTCCTTTCAAAAATATTAAAAAAAAAAAAAGGAAACAATCAGCTTTTCTAAACAACCCCCCCAAATTATGCAAATTTGACATTCATTAATCAGCGTTATCTTTTTTCCATCCTCTGGTGTTAAAATTAAACTGCAGCCTCTAACACTTCCTGTTTGTGTCCTACATCCTTAGCGGGGGTGGTTTTAGTTTTGATTTCGAATGTTTTTAGGGATTTTCTTTTTGGTGGGGGAGGGAGGGGGGAAATGGGACTGTTTTCTTTTAAACCATTATTGCCAACATCATGGAAATCAGTTAGCATACTCAGGCAGAAACTCCAACCTACACAACCTAAGAAAAGAAAATACAAATCAAAACCAGTTTTAGGCATGCGTGATACTAAACCAAATTAGGACAGCGCAATTCTTAATGCAGTCCAAAAGCAGGCACTTCCTTTTTGGCCAATAAAGTTTTACATCCTTTTTGCTAGTAGTGAACTTTGCTTTTTAATATACCATTCATTTCCCTGGCACTCTGGCTGAAAGTGAAAGCTGCTGCAGCTTAACTATGTTATTTTGACTTCTGATACAATGCAAGCATGGACACACATACATTCCATTACCTTCCATCACCTTCCATCCTTCTCTTCACAGTGGTAATAATGCAGAGTCGAGAAGTGAGGCTCTCTCCTTCCATTCTGTACTTTGCTGCTCCATTTGCTCTAAGAGCCTGTGACCAACTGTTCCACCTACTTTATTTTAAGTTTGCTTAAACAGTGCTCTCAGATGTCTTCATTCTCTTAATCAGCTGGTTTCCTTATGACTGTTCCACAGGGCAGTCTGTATGTTGTTATCCAAACTGCTCACCTAAAGTCCTGCATTTCCTCTTGATTGCAACAGAGATAAGCTGCTAGTTGATGATTTTCATTGGGGAAAATATGTTCCCCTGGGACTTCAAGGATAATACACTATATTACTGAAGTTCCAAGGATATGAAATAACACTTAGCATCACAGAATAAAAGGATCAAGTTAAGAGAACATACACTGAAACATCACCATTGAAATGCATAGAGAAATCATCTTTCCCCCAGTTTGTAAGACCTTGAACGAGAGATTCAGTCCTTCAAGTCTAAGCAGGTGCTTAATGCCACACTGAAACCTCACATCCTTACAGGTAATGCAGACCTAAAGTTCTTGGTTACAACATGTCACTAAGCACACTTTTTCCAAAATCAAGATCCAGATTACTGACTGGAACAAAGGAAGGAATTATCTGTAACAAGTGGGATCCTGTTCTTAATTCTAGAATTATTTCTATAGCTTAAACTAGTAAAAATAAAAAATATTTAAACTCAGATATTCCTTAAATCTCAGACAGATTTATAAAAAACCTTGTTCACCTGTCTCAGCAATTTTCTTCTACTGAAAACTTTCAGGGACCTACATATAAATAAACACACAGTAAAATGTCTCAAAACCAAGGTCAGTCATTGGAAGCTACTTCTGCCAGCATCAGTTTATGCAGTCTATTACATTTTCTTTTGCCATAAAATTTTATTAAGTCCAGGTAACTTTGTTGGTTTCTGGGCATCATCAATTTTAATTACTATTGCTATTTTTTTTTCTGCTGAGTTTGAATATTTTTAAGATTAAAAAAAACTATCTCTTTCATCTCCTTTTACCAAATAAATAAATAAATCAACTTATTTTTTGTCGTAGTGTATTTACCATACAGCTAAAACTGTGTACATAAATTAAAGTAAATTAAAATGTATTTTAAGTTAGATGAGAAAAAAATAAAGCTGAAGAAACTGAAGCAGGCTAATAATAAACAAAGCTAAAGCCTAATCACAAGGTTTACCATAAAAAAACCCCAAACCCAAGAAGAAGAACAAAAATATTAACAATGGAGAAAATCATTATCTTTTTCACAGTGACATTTAAGCCTTTACACATTTCATTACACCTGTACACATTTCATTACACCTGTACACCTAAAATACATATATTTGACCTTAGCTTGTTAATTGGTCATTCCTAAGTTCCATAATATAGGCTGGGAAGTCTCAAAATTCTGCTCCTGAAATTAAAAACTTAAGTAAAGAAGGAACTGTTTTGATCTACTAAAGACACTTTTTTTTTTTTTTTACTCTACTGTCCTTCTGCTTGAATTAAATATCCAAGATTAGCATAAAAAACCCCAGATTATCCCAGGTATTACTGACATTACTCTCATGTTGACAACTATATGACCAATGATCATATAGGTACACATAATATACATTACATCACTGATTATTGTTTAGACAGGCCATAAGGCACAAGGCATAAAGCATTGCTTGCAACAGCAGTAGCCCATAAAGAACCTTCAGAACCAGCACTAGGTAAGCTGAACTACTGCAAATAATGTTGAATAAGTTCCCCCAAAATACTCAAAGTAGAGAAAGGACCTAAGTCTATTCCAGCAACTGGGTTTAAGGAAGGCACTTGTCTGCAATTTCCTTCTCAACCTTCCATATGATATGAAGCTGAGATACAAAATCCCTTCAATATTGACACATTTTTTGTGGTGTTAAATTGCTTGGACAACAGTGGCAAAACTTCCAATTTTGTCCAAACCCAGAGGCTTGAACCTACAATGGAAATTAGAGATTCACTTTAAATAATGCCTATACTTAAGAAATGCTAAGTTTTGACAAACTGGTGAGGTCTTTTAAATTCTTAATTTATAGTTTACTTCCATTGCTAGCTTGAGCAACCAAAGGTAAAGAAATGAGGAGTGTGGGTGTGGGGAAGAGACAGACATCCTGATATCTGCCTGGAACAATCTCTGCCCCTCTAGGAGTTCCTTTGTTTTGGCTTGTTATGTTTAGAGCTGCAAGAACTCTGCAAATGGCTGTTCCCAGCTTCTGGCAGCCATATGTGCTGCCTGCTATCTGTTTTCATTCCACCGCACTATGGAGACAAACACACTTTATTTTTAGTGTTCTACATTTCCTGATGTTGCACATAGTAAGGATTATATCTTAAATCCAACCTACTAAATGTGAAAAATATTCTAATGTTAACAGATGAGGTAAGGAGACAGATTATCCTACAAGAGCAGATAATTTTCACTACTTACTTCTCATTGTAAGTTATAGAATTTACACCAAAATTTGTTTGATTCCTGCATAGCTGTGCAGGCAAATCTGTAAAAAAAAAAACTGTGAAATCTGTACCTCTTCTTTCTTTCTCTACTGCCTAGAAGGGGCTTCTTCCATATTTTTTAAGGATACATCTTCCCAGCAACTTCCTGGGGTGTAGGAAATTACTAAGCATTAAGTGTCAAAACAGGATATGAAGAAATCAACAGATGGACGATCAACTCTAGACAGACAACAGTACAACAAATACTTGTTTGAAAGGAGGAATTCTGTGCACAGGCTCCCACATAGTTCTGTTGGAAACCATGCACCCCAAAAATAGTTTGCAAGCATTAACTGGGTAGTATAGTATTTATGTAAACTTTAAATGAAAACGATTTCACTGTTACAACTCAGTGCAACCTTGGAAGGCACTCACAGATGGCTCAGCCATTCTTTAAAATGCTCCTAAGCTGGATTCTAGAAAACATTGATGATTTTACCTGTATTAAGCCATACATTTCTAGGCAACAGTATTTTAAATTTCCCCATTTAATCTCTACCTCCTCAAACTTCTAAAAGGTTGAGTAAGCACTGACTTCTGACATGTGCCCTGATCAACATCTACCACTCACCCAGTATTGTACCATTGCCAGCATAACTTAATAACCATACTTTTAGAGCAGACTTAGAGCAGCAGGGATCTTTCCACCATGTAATACTGCAAATTCAGGATACTGTAAATTAATATTAAACAACTGTGGATGAGGAATTACCCCTGGTTAAAAAAAAATTAAAATGTATGAAGAGTTGGGCTAAAATGGAGTTAAGAGAGGAAATTAATGCCTTTAAAACAGCTTATGTGTGAAGATTTAAAGTGTTCACTGCTTATAGGATACTCCAAAAGACAACTGAAGGAGTTCCATTTAAATTTTTCACATTAGCTCTATTAAGTGTGTTTTACTTATTAATTCTTTCCTAAAATAAGCACTTCTATTAATTGCATGTGATTTTATAAATACAGAAGTACTTTTTCATTAATTAGACTGTCAAGGCATTTTTCCATCTTTTTAATTCAAACTTTTTAAAAATGGACTTCAATTACTTTATTGTTTTAAATTATCTGCAGCTATAACTCTTCCCCAGGATTCTGACCAAAATTATTTTATCTTACCACTTTAAAATATATTATGCCTTCTGATTTCATATTATCAGATGCAGTTAAGGAATTCTGCAATTCCTCAAGGTCCTCTAAGTAATACATTGCAAAAACAATTTCTGCTTTAAAGCAGTAACTTTTTCAGTATTAAGTAGAAACACTTTTGTTGATTGGTGGCACCTGAGTTGTCTTCCCTCTCCTTTTCTCTTCCAATGTAGTATAAATATTAGCCTAAAATACTCTTCTGTTGGGCTCCCACTCAAAATCTCGAAGTGTTTAACTGAAACCAAATACAGAAGTAATTTTAAACAGAGACTGGTGAATTCACTTTGAGTTAGTCAAGCATTGATAAACACCCTTCCAGTGTGTACTCTTCCCTTCCAGTGTGTACAATACAGTAAGTACCCTGTCACTGTATTCATCTGTATGACAAGGGGGAAGATTCTTCTAATTGCCCTCATAAACTGTCCATTTACATTCTGAAGTATATAATCCATCACACATTGTTCTGTCACTTCTGAGCTGCTACAATCTGCTATTTTTCAAGATTCCTTTTTTCACTGTGCATATGCAGTTTTCTAATAAAATCTGAATAGTTTTATATTTGCTTAGATTTGTTGAAAGGTCAGCAAACATTTATTTCAACATAAATTATTTTTGACAAACACTTCAAATCAACACAGAGGCTGGAAAGGTCAGAAAAAAGAAAAACTTTAAAAACACTGATCTTGAGAACATCATCCTTAATTCTCACTTCTTTTAAAATAAAACTATAGTTTGAACTTTGCATTTTAGTTCTGTAATAGAATATCTCTTGTATAATCCAGGCAAGGCCTTCCTCACATTCTGATAAAGACTATCTAATCTGAACATTCACTCCATGCTTTATTCATAGCACTGCAACATCTGATGTCTCCTCGATAGTATTTTTTATTATATTGACTGAAAATAAATTTAAACACTGAATTAATTGAACAGAAAAAAATGTATATTCTTTAACATCAAATTTGGGAATAGTATTTAAAGCAAGTCAAGACAACAGCTTAAAAGGATTTCAACCTACAGGCCTAACTTTTAAAAGATTTATTAAGCATATCTAAATTAATATAATTAAAAAGTATTTATAATGAATAACCTATTTTTTCATAGAAAAAATATGATGTTCTTACTCAGTTTTAAGCCTCAGTTTTGTATCATAGGTCATGACAATTTTAAATACATAATGAACATTTCTTTCAAAATGAGGTTATTTTCCCAGCAACCATCATGCTTCCAAATAGTTCTAGGTATTAAACACAGGTTTAATACTTAGACATCTAACAAGGATGCAATATTGAAATTAACTTAATTTCAGCACTTCTGAATACTACACAAAATCAAATTTTTGAAAAAATGTCTAAATCCTCTAATATTGTTTAAAATATTTTAAAATAATCAGAAGCATTTGTTATAATTGGAAAACACAATTCAAACTAGTTTTCCAAGTAGATTATAAAACCCCCAATAAAACAATAAAACAGCAAGCCAATTCCAAAACTCCAAGTTAAAATCAATTATAATTGCTTTGTGCTTCTATGATCATGTTTTGCTTCCTAAAAAATTGTTTCCTTTTCATTGTAAAATTTAAGAAAATGGTACTTTGTGATTCAATCCCTTAATTTTTCTGTTTGTTTTTACAGCAAAGAGGTTTTCATTGTAATGTTTACCTATTCAATACATGTGCAGTTTCAAGTTGGTTTAATAGAAGCAGTGAAACAGGAAATAATCTGCCAGCAGGATGAAGAGGAAGTGCCAACCAAATCTTCATGTTGTATCCATGGTATAATGTCTTCAAGAAATCCAAAGTACATTTCTGCAGTTCAGATTCTCAGAGGTCACTGAGTTTTATAATTATCTCCAAGCAATTTTCCCCACCTCCTGTTAAGCTCTCTCTAAACAGCTGTGTGTGTTGCCATGCAGCTTCACCATCCCCTCCATTTAGAACTGCTTCCAACATAACTTCCGTTGCTCCAGAAAAATCTGAATAGGAGCAAAGACTTTTATCTATTGGAGGAAAAGATAGATAATTCAGTAAGCCACAGCTCCAGACAAGTATATAATAATAGAATGCACATTAAAAATGCTAAGCTGTAATGGATGTTTAATGATCTCAGTTGCAACTACTCAGACTCATTTGCCACCAGACACAGAGGCATCTATCCTTGTAAAACACAAGTATTTTGTATTCAATCTGTGTTCTTGCTTGCCCCTGCTCTGTTGCAGGTAGGGCTGTGTATATTAATAAAACTGAGTTTTGTACCAGCTTTAATTAAATGCACAGTATTTTCTTGACCTTGCTGAGAAATGCTGTTGGAAAAGTAAAGAATGTTCATATTTTGTTTTTAGTGTTTGCACAGTACTCTCTCCATATAAACTATTTATTTCCAGTAACATCTCTGCTACCTGACATAATTCATTATTTAAATTCCACACTTACCTCCTATCAGAGCAATTTCTGCTGTAGGAGAGAGAAGTCTCCATTGTATTCTTCCACTTTGAAATGTTTGACTGCTTGTCCTAACTGAAATGTTATCTATTTTTAGACCGACTGACTTGCACTCAAACTTCCAGCTGATGGAAGCAGAGGATGACCCTTCTTTTCGGGCTAAATAAACCTACATGGAAAGAAGACACAACCAGCATGTCAAAAACTGAGACGACCAACACATATCAAATTAATTCTCTTAACAAGGACATAAAAATCTTAGGATAACACACTTTCATTCTTTGTCAAGCCCCTGAACCTTTAAAACTGTGCAAAGTAAAATTTTATATAAAAAACCTCTTTCTTCATCCCTAAGTATATTCTACAGTTAGGTAATTGTACATGCTCACACGTTCCCTAGCCCCTTGCTAGGGAACACTAAACTATTTCAACATCCATAGAAAAGTTCAAGCCACAAAACCCCCTAAGCTTATTTTTTAAAGAAGGAGAATTTGAAGTTTTATTTTGTGTATTTTTGACTTTCCTCTAACTTTTAAACTTGCTTGTTTTGTTTCTAGTACTTGAACAAATGTCTGAATTCCAAAGAAAAAAAACAACCAACCAACTCATTAAATTCTCTTCCACTGCAGCAATTCTTCTGGAAAACAAACCTTTCACAAATCCACGGATTTCAAATCTATAGATCTTACACTATTACTATCACCTACTGCAGTCTGCCAGTTTGAGTCCTTGATTCCAGGTTATCTCTGGGTCATCTGACAGAATTCGTGATTTGTACCTGTTTGCATTGTGTACTATAAAACCAAGTGGTTATTTTCTCTTACTCTTCATCTAATACTTACAGATACATTTTCTGTGGCTTTTATATTTAAATGCCTTTCCATTCATCACATAATAAACGTTAACCAAGTATTACTGCAAAGGTTCCTTTGGCTTTTAAGTTCTTGGACAGCTGCTGAATCAAATTCCAAAGCTGCATCGTGTACAAAAAGAACAAGCAAACCCCAAACAACCTTTCTTTCTGCTGTTATCTCCCATTATACAACACCAAATGGAAAATAATTTTAAATTCTAAGATTCTTAAACACTTTCTGCAGGATGCAATTCCTGCAGAACTAACATTCCTCACCCACAAGCGTGAGAGAGACTGGGAGGCATAGCTCCTAATTTCTCAATGCCATCATCTCATCCTTTTGAGGTGTTACTGAAAACAAGAGTAAAGTCTTTTTGCCTGATCTTACAGATTGGTCCCACCCTGTCTTATCTGATTACTAGAGCTGAGAAAAATTGTAGTTTAGTTTCAGTGCAGGGACATGTTTCTTGCAAAAGCGAGGATGACTGATCATTGCAGAATTGCAAACACAATGTACTATCGAATTTTTAGCAGATCACGGGGAAGCAGAGAACACCTGTTCCTTACTCTGATATTTTTCTTACTTCTCTTTTACTATATTAAGTCTATCCTGTTGTGATATCTTTCATACTATCCTCCTGTTTCTTTCCTTATTCTTTCTCTTTAGGGCAGCACAGCCTCTTTAAGTAATTCCCCCACTGCACTTTGCAAGTCAGTTACATACAGACCCAGGAGAGAAAAATCTCAAGAGGCTGGTACCATTTTCACCAACAGGAAGCTAGAAGAATATTTGGTCAAAGACCCTTCGAACTAGTAAAATAACAGAGGAAAAAAGCAGTAACATGCTCTAGTCCCTGACAAGAACGTTCAGTTCCACAGTTGGCTGCTGTTGTAGGAAAAGCTGTTTGCTAGTACATGAACCCTTCCCATGTCAGAGGTAGCAATTCTCTTCTTAGATTTAGAGCCTATGACTCTTGTGCTGCTCAGTCCTGACACTAGGGAAGGATTCTGGGCACGATTTACAGTATTCTGGATAACTGATAGGTTTTTGTCTTTGTCTTCTTGCAGATGGAATTGTATTATTTAGGATTTCTTCCTTTGGCTGTACATCAAAGAGATATAATACACTATAAAACTATTCTTAGAAACAACAAATACCTTGTTTTATTTCGAGAGAAGTACTGCTTTTCAATAACACAGCATTTTCCCAGAAGCCTAAGAAGGAAGCCATTTTACAAATCTGGTGTTCTGGCACAGATTTTACCTACCTGAGAGAGAGTTCAATCATCCTTTCTGAAAGACAAGTTAAATTTATTTCTAATTTCTTCTACCATTTGGCAATCTTACTGAATTCTAACAACAGCATTTACCAACATCAGCTAAATTCTACATGCAGCAAGAGAGGTTTTGAATCCAAACACTGGCAAGGTTTTTCTGTTTTACTGGAGTTATCATAATTTTACTGTACATTACAGGCTTTTAATAATTCCTATTCTTACCATTTTCCAATCTGTTTCAACCTTTCTCCAGATAGATTCTGCCTTCCAAACACCTGCTTCCCAGCCACTTATTTTTTCGTTGTTATTGGAAATCCGTGTATAACTATCATCTTTTACATTGTAGATGAGATGGAACAGTTTAGATGTCTTCTCCTTTTCAGAAGGAATAAAAACTACTTCTTTTCTTTTCTGAAAAAGCCAAAACATACAAGCACCTTCATTCCCCAATGCCTAAATTCCCTCAAGACCACATCACTTTTAAACAGTATGTCACAGTTTGCAATTCAGTTTTGCTGCCAAGTAAAAAAAAAAAGGTCCTTTTTAAGAGAGGTCATGTACAAAACCATTTCTGCAGAAGAAAAGTTTTAACCCAGTTTCTTACAGCATACTTGTGACTTCTCCAGAGGGAAGGAGTAATTTTAGTTTTAAAACTTCGAAATAATTACTTTTAGAAGTAATTTTTTAAACAAACTAACATGAAGTAGTATCATTTAAGTAAGAAATTAGAGTTGCATAACAGAAAATTAATATGTTGAGTACATTGCTTGTACAGTGAATAAGTAAAAGGTTATTTTGAATAGCAAACCTGTGACTGCCATATACAGGTGCTTGTGTATGCAGTTTACAAATCAACTTCAAAAAACTTAAAAGTACAAACTTCGTAACTTCACAGTATTACTTTTTTTAAAAGAAGTCATTGTTCCTAGGAGTTTCAGAAATTAAGTCTTCCAAACAACAGAGGAGTGCAGTAACTATTAGTTTCTCAAACTTAGACAATCCTAAGAAACTCATTAATTTCACTTAAGTGTTTCTGTTTAGGACAGTTAGACATTCCACATGATGGGATTGCTACAAAATTGAGGTGACATCTTTGCATCCTCATTCAAGCTAAGTATTATTATGGTTCTGGGAAACTGTAGCTTAGCATAAAAGTCAAGCCTTGCTTTTGGAAACAGTAAAAAAATACTGATGTGAAAATCCATCAAGCTTATTATTTAAGAGATTGCTTAATTTACACAACTATAATTGCTCCCACATTTTATAAACAAAAATAGTTGGTAAAAACCTACTATTGGTTAAAACCTGGATGTAACTAATAATAGAAATACAGAATTTTTTTTACAATTTTCCCAATTTTTTTTTTAATAACTTAAACTTTCTAGCTCTGTCAAACTACCTAATTTAAATGAAAAAGTGTTTTTAACTTTTAAGAACAAAACACACTTTATATCAAGGATTCCCAAACATAATTAAAATCAATAGACCACCATCAATTCTCAAAAATTACTTGTGGACCTCTACTGAATTCAAATCAAACTTTCACCTAACAATTTTGCAAGATTAACTTGTTAGAGCTGAATCTGGCTATCTACCATGAAGTGTCTTTTTTTTTTTTTTTTAGACCATAATCACAAAGCCTTAGTTAGCTACCTCCAAGATGATCATCTTAGACCATCTACCAAGAGTCAACCACCAACCAAAAGTTACATACCTCTGGACCAATTTCACCTCTGGCTACTCGCCAAGCCATTGAGCCTGATGTCCTTCCACCATATTCTCCGGGTTTAGGTGTTTTAGGAGAAATAAACTCAACAAGCTCCACAATAGTCCTTTCTAGGAGCTGTCTCTTTCTATTTTCTGACAAAGACTTTTGTCTCTGAAAAAAGACATTTAGGAAAAAAGAAAACATCCAGAAAAAAAAGGTATTTGTAATTCTGCTCTAGAGTGACACCAACAGGGAAAAATAGAATTGAAAAAACAGATTAACATTTGAAGTCTAGACTGATTATTAGAAACATTAATCTTATACCACAAATACAAACCAGTCATAAGTGCACAGTTATGTGACAGCAGTGCTTTCTCTAGAAACTTGCAGGCACTATGTGGAATTCTTTAAAAATAATGTCTGCATTTTGTTTTTAATACATTTATTTGGACAATAAAACACTTCCACAACAATTTTTATAGCTATTCATATGTATGATGTACCATAGCTGTTCTCAATATTATTTAGAGGAAGGAGAAGGCAAGAATCATTTGTGGTCAAGTTTTTCTTCTCTAAGATGGAGTGACTTAGTTGGCAAAAGCTTTGGTTTTCTGATTAAGCCCAAAGAAAAGTCTTTCAAAGAGTTATTTCACTGATTCTGTCATAAACAAACCATGACATTTCTATTTTTCAGATGTCAGAAAATTAAGAAAAGCTTAGTTCCAGAAAAATTAGTGAAAAATAAAAAGAATTGCATGTCTTATTTGCCTACATAAATAGAACTATGAGCAATTTTTTAGTAAACAACTTTTAAAAATTTTATTTAGATGTTAGAATTTTGTCTACATGATTTTCAGGTCAAATATACAAATCTGGAATGTGAAGCCTTTTGGTTTTTTAACTGCGGATAAACCCACGGGGGGGCTGAAAAAAGGTCAACATTGAGTATGTAAATTATTACACACATGATCTTGTTTTCTGCTTTGGTGATCACCCAAGGCATGCACACTCAGCCCACTGGGACCTGAAACTTGAGGCTGATAAGCATTTTAATTATCTCAAAAGCAGTTCTGACCCCAGCAAGTTTTGCTAATAGAGATGCAGAAGAAACATTTGAACACTTTTTTGTTCCAGACAACAATGTGGAACTATATAAAGGAAAGCAGATACAGAGAAATGATGAGAAACAGCTCCACCTGAACAAATTCCAGATGCCAAATACCAGTTCTAACACAGCAAGGGGGGAAACATACCTCTGCTTGTGTTGATGGATGACAACCAGTGGTTGCAGCAGTTTTCTATGAAACATCAGACCTTCCTGAGTCTAACAGTTGCCCTGACACTTAGGATATCCCTATGCAGCACCACTGATCTTGCTCCAGCTCAGAGGAAGTTTGATATGGTTTACCCTAAATTAACAACACCAATCCACAATTTCCTTTAAGCACTTTGATGCTCTGGTTACTGTTCTCAGTGCTCTGCTCTGTGTAAATTACTGTTAAAATTATTTCAAGCCCTGGTCTTGAAATTCTTCACAGTCTTAATGTATGGCTATAACTCTCAAGCCAACAGGTCTCAAAAAAGGCATAACCTCTTTTTTAACTCATCAGTTGTATATTATCACTGGAACTAAAGTTTCCATGCATGGGAATCAGCCCTATAAGGAAGGGAGGACAAAATGGAAACCTCAAGGTGGTTCAAGGTTTTATGATACTCTTAGTATATTGAATCAAGTTCCTGGTGTCCCAAGTAGGGAGCAGAAAAAGCTTAGCAGAGAAGTTTTGAGACCATCACGTGCAGGTGCAAATGGCTCCATGTATTTTGGGGATGTTAAGCATGAACAATGTAAATACACATGGCTCTGAGTCAAAGCTCTGTTGATGGTATCAACACCTTTTGGAAGTCTTGGAAACAGCCCATGAATCACTCCTCTCACTTCCTAGAGCTTGCAAAAAGTCACTGAAAGCAAATTAAACCTGCATTTCTTACAACATAAATGCTACTGTTTTCAAGTTATAGCAGCACTGATATGGAAAATGTTCAGTCACTCTGAAGTAGTCCACATAGTTACTAAGGAGTTGCAGTTTACTCCCAGCAAGTATAAGTCGGCTCCAAAGTCCCTAAGAAAAACAATATATACACTCACATCTGTGTATGTAAGAGATAATAGAGTACTCTTACATACCATTATTTATTTCAGCACTGCGACTGATTCCTATGTATTCAGGGTAAAATGGGTAATTAACAAAATTTTTTATATTCATAGTGCATGAATATTCCTCTGAAGTTACCAAATGCATTCCTTTGTTTTGAGGACTACATATTCTGCAGATACTTGTGTTTAACTCTCAGAAACGCACTGAAGAAAAGTAACATACCGTTCTATTTAGTACATTAATTGTCTCTCGCAGCGTAGCTTCGCTGAGTGCTGTCCTTCTAGAGAGTACCTCTTCATGTTTACAGCTGTATCTCCAGGTGACATCAACAACCTCAAGCACAAGCAGAAGAAAATAAAGCAGCCAAAAATTTCCACGTATCTTGCTTCATTTAAAGAGGCTAGTTAATGGAAGTATGCTTTTCTACAATAACTCTGAAAATCACACCAAGTTGGAATACATCGCACGCTTGATTCAGGGCAAGTTTGTTTATTATTAGCATCATTACTCCTACCTCATCTTTGGAGAATGCTATTATGTAGGAGAGCTTCTTTCCCCAGCCAGTTTCATAAAGAAGAGGCTTATCACAGACATTTTCACAAGGATCACAGTGAAGCCATCTTTTCTGAGATGAAGAATATACTTCAGTCCACACATGATCTATGTAACAAAGGCCAAAAATAAACAGTGACTTATAAAGATAGAGCCTCTACTCTAATCTTGCAGAATATTGGAACTTTTTCCAATTTATTAAATGAAGGAACAGGGAAAGAACATGTTTTCTGTTCATCTACATATAGAAACATTAACAAAGCTTACTCCTTCTTAGGATCACAGTCCCTTACATTCAGCTAAAGATTGTATCATTCTGAAGTCAGTCATCCAACCTTACTTACAGAACTGGATTTCATCTCATCAGGCAAGATAGGAAATTGAATGTATATTGTCTTTGTCAATTGACTGCATAACTGCACATGCTGCCTGATGGCTAATATGATCTGACAGACATAAAATGCATAACCTCCTTTTGCACAGGTTTGTATTAACGTTACAATACTCCAGAATACTGATACCTGTATGGTCCCAGACGTATCTTGCTTCAAACCCTACAGCTCTGCAGCACAGTGTAAAACAGTTGGCCCACTCACCACACCGTCCACGTCTGGTTTCCAGAAGTTTTTCAGGGTTGTTATACCTATAGGAAAGAAACAACACAAAACAAGAACAATTGATTTCAACTTTCAGAAATCTTTACATCGTGTTCTGATGATCTGAAAAGACTTCAGTATCAATCAGTCCACAGAAGATAATGGAAATAATTGCTGTACTGCACAAAATACATCTGAGCAGAATGCTACCTCAACTCACATGACTCCATCATATATTTATAGCAGAACTGAAATTAATCTGGTTAAGTTTTCATAATTGATTTAGCCATCTTAAAATATGATTTTTATGCTGGTCCTTAAAAAGTTAGCAAAATGTCTAAATGTCACAAAAGTATACATAAATTGTATATTTCCTCTTCTGCTATAGACTCAGCAAAAGATGCACATTACACTGTGATTCCCTGCAGAAGTGAAGTTTTCCCTGCAATAACAAAACACTACCTATATATGGTTGCCAATATTAACATATTTTTTAGAAGCTGTAGTTCATCAAATTAACATTAAAAATCCCCCAAACAAGCCAGATAAGTATTCAGAACAAGTCCACATAAGAGAAAGTACATATTGTCTTAAAAAATCCAACCGTGTAGAGAAATTGCTGGTTCATCAAACATTCTATCATGTTATGTAAAACAGCTTCTCTAATCTCTGAGCGAAAAACTTCTCACCTGTTCACAAAATGCACAAATTCAAAGCTGTTTCTTGAGAGAAAAAAGACAGCAAGTTTCTGTATGCTCACCTTGGGAACCTATTACAGAGCTGACACTGACTGCAGTAATGGTTTTCCACTCGACTGGCATCCCACCTTAGATCATCATCAGTAGGCAACAGGTAATCACTTTTAGGCTCTGTCTGCCCACCACACTGGCTGCAAGGAAGACTATTTACCCAATGAAAAAAGGATGTCTTAAACCAGTCCAAAAGCTCCAACAGTAAGAAGTCCTCTTCATTCACATGTGCACCTGTATAATTTATACAACATACAGTTCAAATGGAGAAGTAATTTAGTTGAACTTGACAGTGTCTATGCAAATTAGCATCTCTGGGCCTTCATATATTTCTATGTACTTTTAAATATAAAATCTGTATTCAAAAGCTTTGTATATTACTTAAATGCATACAAAAAAGAAAATCTAAATTGTCAAGACTAAGTTCAAACTTAAGAACAAAAAACTGCAGTACTAAATACTACAGCTGGAATGAGAATAAGAAGTTGCTCAGAAAAATAAGTCAGATTTACATTTCAGCTGGTGAAATTCCTGATGTCCTTCATACTCTTCCAGGACTTTGGAATAGAGAGTTAATTATTTTTCTACTCCAAAATATTCTCCTATTCGTAGGAATAACAATTGCTTTGGTTTCAAAATACCAAAGAACCAGACACTGGCAGCAATCTAAACAACCAGGTGTACAGGCTTTCTATAAGCAAACCTTCTAAAAATACAGCTTAATTGTTGTAGAAAATATGTATATACCATGCAAACATGTTGAGCTTGTTCTAATTTCAGCAAATAAACACTTTTCTCAGCTTACCCAAGACAGACCCAGGATGTCTTTTGTTTTCTACTCTAGCTGATTTCACCACACCAGACTCTTCTGGCCTATTTTCCTGCTTACAACAGGAGTTAGAATCGATTTATATATTTGCACTGTTTTGACACCTGGAAATAGCCCCATTTTACCTAAAAAACAAATTTAAAAATCCAGCTTTTCAAGAAAGATCCATTTGTTTAAATTCCTTAGAAACTTTAAATGCACATCCTGTTACAATGTGCAGAGAGATACTCTTCCTTCTCGGATACATAAATATTCAAATAATTCTTCCTAATAACTTTATCACCTAGGCCACAGTGCAATCATAGGTATTACTGCCTGATTATTTTTATGCACTACAGCTTTAGTCTAGTCACAGTGTAGACAGGTTTGACTAATGAATATTAACATATAAAATAAATATGTAAAAATGCTGTTTAAAGGAAATAGAAGGCAGTTGCACTAAAAATTTATGCACTAGCTCCTTTTTCAGGATTGTGAAAAGGAAACCCAAGATGAGTGTTTAAGCTCATTTCACATCTTGCTCTGAAGCTATAGCCATCCTTGGTACAAAAGGCTTAGTAGGAGCACTAACACCATTAAACACATATTGCCAAGACCATGAAGTGTATGGGAAGAGATCATCTGTTAACCAAAGCAAGAATACCTGACTTCTAATTATAGTAAAATTCCCATTTTTACTCATGTATGTGGAAAACGTTTGTGCTGGAACACTCAGAGAAAGGCTTACAAAATGGATATGCTTTGTATATTCAAACTTTTTGCTAAAAGCTGAATGAGAAGATTTCAAGCACAGGCCATACTCTCTTTTCCTGGATAACAACATTCAAACTAGACCTTATCTGTAAAAATATGACTGCTATGCTATAAACATTCTTCCTTTGATTTGCAAAATAACTCCTTAATTAAAATATCACATGAAAAATGACAAAAGTGATTTATTTGAACAGAAAACTGTTGGCTGCGATACACAACTATTTTTGACTTTTCAATCTATCTTTCTAATGAAATGGGGCAAAGGGAAATAACATCAAAGCTACAATTCTCGTCAAATGACTGTTATCTTCCTAGTATAGTCTTTATGAGCTAAAAATGCTCATTATGTGTTGAAAGACCTATCCTAACCTATCCTATCCTGTCCCCTAGCACTAAGTATTTATTCCCAGAGGTGGCAGTCTTAATGCAGGACAGAAACTAAAGAAGTTGAAAGCCAATTACCCAAACATCTCATATACAGCCCATTGCAAAACAAATGTTTCTATAAAGCCCTTGAAAAATGCTTTCAAGCTGTCACAATCTGAAAGAGTGGAATTCCCTCCCTTCCCCTTTATTTGTATCTAAATTAAGGTCTGAAAGCCATTTTGACTAAATCAGCCTGATGGTTTGGGAAGAAGCACACAGATCATTATCCTCCCCCTTCCTTCCTCTTTTTAAACAAGGTGTGCAGTAGTATTAGAACAGAGTCTAAGAGGCAGGCTTGTTCTTGATTCTTTTCCTTTATAAAGAAATTTAATAGCTGTTATTTATTACTGCTAATCTCTTTTCCCCACTGTATTGTCCCATGCTGCTGAATGAGAATTCTTTGTACTTGGTCACGTGGTTTCTTACTTCCCAATAAAGTTAAATAAAAAGAAAAATTACTAAGAAAATTCATTGTCAAAAATTTCCTTAATGATGAAGGCACAATTACATATTATCGTGTGGCTGTATGAGACACCACAAAGTAATTTATAAAAAAACACGTGAAGAGATTATTTTTGGTTTGCAAACCAACAGCACTCCTATAAAGTTAGCAGAATTGCTTGAAACAGTCTTCTATCAAAGATTCACAGTGAAAAATAGATTTTGTTTTTGTTTAAATATGGTCTTGGAATTGTGTTTTTTTAAATATTTATCCTATAAAAGGAACATTTCACTATACCATTGAAACAAATATAAAACCATCACGTGACAATGGAAATACGTCATTTTACCTGACAAAAACGTCATACATTCAAAACAAATTCACATTTATGAAGAAAATATAAATTTTAAACACTGATGCCACAAGTATTTATGCCCACGTTCATATCTAGCTCCATGAGGAATAGGGAATAACCCTATTCATTTAAGCATTAGGAAGGAAAGTGATCATTTGTTTGTATCAGGCTGCATCTTGGAAAGAGCCCATTCAAAATCTCACTAATATCACTTTAAAAAAGAGAAGTGGTATTAAAAAATTTCATTCTGAATTTAGAATTGTAGTACATACAGGAAAACTGCACTCTGAGAATTTCATAACAATGACTACTTGAACAAGAAGCTCCCCTCCTCTTGCTGTAGCTACTCTCGATTTCTGAGATTCAAGGAATGCAACATTTGTGTCCCTCATGCTTTTTTCTACTAATTCAGAAATTAAGAGTCAAAATTTTCTAAATAAAATCAGTAAAGATGGATGACAAAAGCAAAATAAAAATAAGAGAAGGGAGTGGTAAATTAGGAAGAGGGCAATTCCAATTTAGAAACAGCATTTGGAACCTTCAGACATATGAACAAACACACACTGGCAATGTATGGTACGTTTGAAAGAACATTTCTACTTTCATATCCACTTTAACTTGGCAGCCTTACCTTTGTCCAGTCTTGTAGCTTGTGCTAGCTTTTTCTGAGCCTTGCTTTTCAATTCCTGGAAGGGAATTGCAGCCAGTGCTTTCTGCTGAATAGAAGGATTCTCATACATCAATACAAGACCCTCAAATTTTGTTTGAAGTGTTTTCAAGATATTTGCAGCCTGCAAAAGGATTTTCAGTCACAAGATGATAAATGAACTTTCACCTTCAGGCAGAATAACTAAGCTCTCCTATTTTAGTTTAAGTCAGTCATAATTCTATGTTCATATTTACATTATATATTTATTTATTTACAGGCAAAATGTTTATTTGCAAAGATATCAACAAGAACTGAAGACCCACCACCCAAACTGTAAAGCCAGTCTTGTGGTCTCTTAGCATTCTGAATGATGTCTTGAGTGAAAAGTCAATTAACTGAGGGAGAAAACTGTTTTTAAAGATACCTCTAATGGGAAAGTCTTTGTCTTCTCTTCCCCACCTTTCTTTTGGACACTGCTTATCCAAAATCCACAAAAAGACAAGCAATAATTCTCATTTTCTTTACACTGCTATACCAGTTTGTAGAACTGTACTATTTATGAATTCTGCTTATTATTTCTTATTCATGAATGTTGCTTGTCCGTTTCTACTTGCTTCTTTTATAGATCAACTTTGATTGAGGTTTATATAGATAGCCCAGTAACCACCCACTGAACCACCCAACCTGTAGCAACTGGATTCATGAACTAGGTTCCCTTCAGTCAGTTCTCCTAAGTGTCACCTACAGTCACATTGCACCAAATAAGGTACACACACAGATACTAAAACTATCAGCTGAAGTTAATAATAATAAAGTTGGTAGCTGAGCAAACTATTTGTTCCCATTTAAAAGGGAACAATACAGAAAGTGAAAATGGGACTTTGAAAGTAACAGTCCAGCATATTTTTGGGAGAAGCCTATGGCACTGCTAAATTACCTTTTCTCTATTGCTATATCATGTTTCAGCCTTTAGCCTTTTTAACTACCATTTTAATTTAATCAAAAACGCAATGCTTTCCTGAGAGGCTTGCAGCAAATGCAATATCATACATCCAGGTGTGAGAACTCTTCTTTTAAACTCTTCTTCAAGAGAAGAAAACTTCTTTTAAAGGAGCACTCAAATTACAAGTGATTGTTTTGATGCTGTTACAGTACATCAGGATCAGTCCTTAATTTGCATAGCTGCTAAAATAGAACAGAGCTGGTTTTGCCCTTCCAGGAGCTCATCAGCTGGCTTAACATGATAAATTCCATTGTGTCCAGATTCACTTTAATACAAGTTGAAAGGAAGAAATAAGGGGCAGTAGAGACTGCCAAAGGCCTTAAGACCTTCATGGTCCATCAGCTTCCTGAAAGGGTATACAGGGATATTGCTCAGCACAGCAGGAAGTCTCCCAGATTCTTTGCCCACTCAGGTTTCTGATGCAAAACCACCAGCGTTACGGTAGTGCTTAATCTGCTTTATAAAAGGCGCTGTATGAAGTGTTATGCAAACATTTAATCTTAGAAGCCAGGTGAACCTCACTGCAGTTCTAAGTTTGGATCCACCTTTCCTCCTGTAATCACTATGCCATTCAAGAAGGGATCAGAATCCACCCACCAGAATTAACAACTAGCCATAGCTCTCCTTTCTGCAAGTCTCAAGAATACTTTATGACAAGAAATGCAGAAGAAAACAATGAGGCAAATTAACGGTGGGCTAGGTGCCTAGAACTGTGTATTTATGAATATTCCTCTGTTCTTTCAAGTACACTGCTCTTCCCTGCATTTACCAGCCCTCCTGCAAATGACAGGTGAAATACACAGGCAAGAAAAAAAATCCTTGCATTACAGAAACAACTCTAACTCTCTGACATCTGTCAGCAGTGCATACAATGATAATACAACTATAACTCTGCAGCGCACTCACTGGAAAACAAATCCCCCACTGCTGTGCAAGCAAAACAGCCAAGTCACTGCCAGACTTCCTTCCAATCAATTCAGACTACAACGACCAAATTCAATGGCTCAGAGACCTATCAGTATAGTTCCCTGTAGAGATCAGCTAAATACAGCATTCTAACAGAGTGCCAACACTGCACTACTAAAGCCTCTAAATAGTAGTAAGTTTGGTTCCACCAAACCATGGAAGCATGGAAAATCAATAGTTTCAGAGAAATTGATGCACAGCTCTGATGGCTAGTGTATGTTGGGGCAGAGTAACTGGAAATTAGAAGGATTAACCACAGAATACATTGTGTCAACATCATGCAACATTGTTGTAATTGCAGGTTCAACTTCTAAAGCTTCCCATACTAAGCCCTACAGCAGCAGGAAATCACTCTACAGGTTTCACAATTGCTTCCAACCACCATTGCAGAAGTGGCTGAAAGACTAAAAAAATCTAGAGGCAGGCCAAAAACTTAACGCAGAAATCCCCAAACAAAGTAAAACAAATCCAACAAGTTTTAGAGGCAACAACTACCATGATAACATAATTAGATTAAATGTCTCAATACAACATGCCTACAACAGTACCTTTCCCAAAGGACCTTTTGTGTGAAGTTATTTAGCACTCTCTATCCCCAAAAAGTCATCACTTCAAATAACGCTTTGCCATTTCTCATTCACTGACTTGGGTAGGCATCGGGAAGAAACAGTATGTCATAGTTCATATCCAACAGTAGACTAATAATATAATATAAAATATGTAAATTGTGTTTAAGGATGCATGGGAAGTGAGCTTTTGGAGGGATTCATTTTACACCAACTTCAAGATTAAAGTGACACTGGTTCTAGGAGGAAAAACTCTTCAGAAAGTTACACCAAAGCATCCTTAAAAGCTTCTATCAAAAGGCATAATTCAATTTTTCAAAGTTGTATGAGGTGCTGAATCTTCTCCCATTGGGCCAGTTAACATCAGATGAAAGGACTCTGCTCTGTCTTGATCAGGAACTTTACCTCAACCTCTTGGACAAGGGAAACAGCCCAAATAACTATAAATTTGTCCTTGTCTGGCTAAATTTCTGTTTTTAATGACACGCACATGTGAAAAAAGAAAGCCCTCCTCACAAGCTACACATAGAGATCATAATGCATGAACCAAGACACCAATTATAAGCATTATGGTTGTGGTCCTTTTCCTCTGCTGGCTCTCAAACACCAAACACAACCCTAGTCTTAGCTTCCCACCCTCCCCCTTGCTCCCCATCTTGATGTTCCTTTTCAATACTTATGAGCTTTTTTTCTTGACCCCCTGATCAACAGAATATTCATGGACATCTTCAACAAAATCTCTTGCTAATATTCTGTTTATAGCATATTTCATGCTTAAGTTCTATGTAAACTGAAGAAAACACTCAAGAACCTTCAGAAAGCAGTGGGGGGAAAAATGTCTAGTCCAACCTTCTTAAAGCAAGATTAGCTATGTTGTCAGACCAAGCTGCTCTAGGCTTAAAGTGTGCTTATTTGCACTCTACTCATTTTCTCTGAGCAACCTGTTCTAACAGTTAACTCTTCTTCAATCGTTATATGCAAGACTAACAAGCTTATGAAGTTTGCAGATTACAATTACCATTTCAAGAGATTGCACAAGTGATGTTTCTGGCTGCTGACGGGCAGGGGTAAAAACAGAGTCACCAGGTCTTGGAGGCCGTTGTGCAGCTGTCTGAGTGCTGCTGACAGTTTCAGAGGCTCCTGATCTGTGGATCTGGTTTGACTCATTCAGTCTGCTACTCCTCTCTCCAGCAATTAAGTCTCTGATTTTACGTAGTTGCTCAATTGAAGCCTCCTTAGGGAAAACCAGGTGAGTTTCTCCCTGAAATTTAGACAAATGAATTCAGCAGTTAATGCAGGTCTAAGCCGGTCAATGATCTGTAGCTGAGTTTACTGGAAGTTAGCATCCTAAGGCTCGGTAGGATTCAGCCTTTTAGATTAGATCCCTTACAGTAGAAGCCTGAAGCCTCTCACAGCTTCAGAAGCCTACCAGATAAAGAATCTAGAGTCAATCTAGAGAAAGAGGGCTCATAACAGCATGCTTTTGGCAGTAGCTTATTTTGCGGAGCCATTTGTGGGCTATGTCATTATGGTTTGGCACAGAAAGCAGCAACAACAGAAATGAACAATTAATGCTCAGTTCTCACATTACAGCAATGAAATCCTAGGCAACACAGGAAGACATCCAAAGTTGAGGGAAGAAGTCCCTAGAACAGCATCTGCTGGAAATTCTCTTACATAATGGTATCTTTTATGTTGAAGTTTTAAGTTTTCAGATAGGCAATATTACCCTTATTACAACTGGTACCTGGGTTGATTTCTGGGTTTTATTTTTGAACTGCAACATGATTACTGGTAGTATAACAAGACATCAGTAATTATGACACAATCAAATATCTGTGTACTTAACATAAAGGAGCAGGTTACTAAAAACATGAATATCCTGAAACATTCATCCTTTAACAGTTTCAGTTTCTACCACTACAGCACTTCTATTTATTAAGGTAATTTGTTTACCTACAGTTACTTGAGGTCACATACCACAGCAGATGGAGGCTTTGTGTTAACACTTAAAATCACCACAAAACTCAATGGAATGTATAAATCCATTATCAAGCAGAAACAAAAGAAGGAACAATATCAGCCATGCAGTTGAAGAGAATTTTGTGAGCTCCACCTTTGACTGACACAATAACCATAAGACTGAGGCAACACACTCTCGGGGACCTGCCCCTACCTACAGCACCTACCTCCTGACTAAAATACACAATTAAAAGCCTCCTGAGCACCAGCATGAGAATACATCCACTGACCATTTCTCTCTCTGTAGTCACCACTTCTTTCAGCATACTTTTTCTTCTAATTAAAACATTACAGTAATTAACTTTACCCAAAGAGAAGGCAGAGGTCTCATGACAGCTGGACCTATGTAACATCATGTACAAACCCATACAGAAGTGTGGTATCAAACAGACAAATTAAAGCAAAGCAAGAACTTTGCACTGTTAAACAAGATCTGGGTTTTCAGACCAGCTTTCCAGCAATTATAAAAACTGCTTCTAGTTTAACAATCTTTGGTAGTTTAAGTTCCATCAAGACAGAGACTACTTCAGAACACAAAGCAATCTTTGAAAAGCATCCTTCTGACTGCAACAGAATCAAGATTCACTCAACACTATTTTAGGATAACATTTCATAAGTTTTAAAAATGGGTTTTGAAGGACTCGCCCTCCTACTACTACTTGAACAGTCAGTCTACTGCCCTTCACTGCTGCCATGACATCATCAGTACTTGTGCAGCTGCACTGTGAACTGGCTGAAAAACATTTCTGGTTTTGTTTTGGAAGATGAAGTTTTCATCAAATCAGGTTCCCTTACATAAATCACTACAGGGCTCTACTAAAGGTAGGAATATGAAGAAGAGCAGGGCTTTAATTTTTTTTTCTCTCTTTAAAATGGTAGTTTCAACATTAATTTATAATGTCTGATGTTCACCAAACAGCAGATTACTAAAAAGGAAAGGGGTTTCCACCCTGCTTCCCACCACTTCCTTTGTGCCAGCATGCATATGAACCCAGCCATTCAGTAAACCAGCAGTGACCGAGCAGCAAAAATAAATCTTGTTATGCATTAGGTTAGCTCATCATTTTTCTGAAGCAGCCACACCTAAGTTCTCTGCTGGTTAGCTACAGATATTGGCAGAGAAGGACTGAAAGAAAATACCAACTGCTCTAAAATGTACTACTGCCTTGCAACTAGAGAAGCAGAAAAAAAATTGCAATTTTAAAATTTTACTATGTAAACCAATGAAGACACCTAAAGTTACTACATTATACTCACCTCTTGAAACCCCATCTCAAATAAACATTCAACTGCTCCTCTGACAGGCAACAGCCTTGTGGAAAATGCTGGATTTCCAATCCGAATTAATCTGTATTTTTCCTCATAGGGATTCCTGAACAAATTGAAAGTTAGAATTATATTTGCAAATGAAGTAGACACTTAAAAGCTGTGCAACTGCACTACGAAAGTTTTTTTTTAAATTTTAGATTCATTTATGTCACTTAGGCAAAACCAACATAAAACTTTGACTTTATAAATGTCTTTTTGTATTTAGCTCTCAGTTACCAATTAGTGTTAAAGTTTAGCTTGCAACTTATGTTCATGAATTCATGTTTTGTAGTCATACCCAGGAGGGCTAAGTGACTTAGAGACAACTTCACATCCCCCTGTACCTGGTACATTCTAATTGAACTTGTCAGGTTAATGCTGGATGGCTTTGGTCCCACCACGGAAGCTGTGCTAAACTTCCTGGTACTTGAGTGAAACGACTGTGGTCTCAGTAGGACAGAGAGGTGCTCTTTCAACTCTTTTAAAACTCTTTTTCTTTTGCCTCTTCCTTTAAATGAAGCCAGCCCGGGACTCGCCATTCTCTGTCACACAGCAGCTTTTACAAGAGGTAAAAGCTTGTAAAAGACGAGCCAGATATAGACAGGGAGGGGCAGCCCATAGACCTCGAGTTGCTGGAAGATATCAAGGTCAATCACATGTACTAGCGTGTATGTGCACCCTACAGAGCCACCTCGCAGAAATTCAGCTAAAATTAACTCTTGGTACCAACCTTGCGAAGTCAGAAGCATAGTGCAAGCGAAAAATAGAGTAAAAATTAAAGTAAATTAAAATCAAGTTAAATTACTTGCTTTGCATCCACTTGTTTTTAGGTAGTTCCAACACCCACCTAAGGTGGATAATCAGGAATAAGGCAGCATTTTGTGAATACACAAACTCTTTAAACTTTCAAAAGAAACCAACCAGCAAGAAATAAAGAAACAGAAATACAGAACGCTACACCTCTAGGTAAGCAGCATTAATTTTAAAATAACGACAAAACCACGCGAGACGCTTCTGAACTCCGGTATTACACAACAGAACCGAAGGCGCCGCGCGGAGCCGGGAGCGGCCGGCGGGACCCTGCGGCACCGCCCGCGGACCGAGGGCGGCGACCCCGCTCACCGGAGGATGTTGTCGGCGTAAGTGAGGAGCAGCCGCGAGGCCTCCAGGAAGATCTCCCGCCTGTTCTGGCACAGCTCGCTCACGGCGGCGGAGCCCGGCGAGGACGAGAGCTCCAGGGCCGCCGCCATCGCTGCCCACCCCCGGCGCTGCGCCACGCGCATGCGCCGTGCGAGAACCGAGGTCACCGCCCTCAGCCGGGCAGCGCCGCCTGCCGCTGGGCGCATGCGCAGTAGGAGCCGGGCCGTCACCGGGCGCGGCTCCCGCGGCCGCGGGCGGCGCATTGCGGGCGGCCGTGAGGGGTTTAATGTAACCTCCCGGCCACAGCGGGCTCTGTGTCCCACAGCAGCTTCCTTCACCCGGTGTGCAAGGCGCCCATCCACGCGCAGGGTCGAGGTGTTGGATTTATTTATAGATCTCCGCCGAAAGGGCTGCGCAAGGCCAGCACGATAGCTACCAAAATTTATCACTATTTATATATTCTAGCAAATAAAGTCATTCATGTTCATTGGATACAAGTTACACAGTTCGCTTATTAATAAAAATGCTATCTTCTATTGGTTAAATTATTCCCTTCTTACGCTGATAAGTCCACATGCTCATTTTTTCTCTCTAGTCAATGGTTGCAAACTCTCCCTGCCAGAATTACCTTCTGTCCAGTCAGAGCTGATCCCAGCACTACTGCTGAGTTGGCTTTGCTGGTTTCTTCCTTATCTTGGGAGTTCCGCCTAAACTCCTTGTGTCGAATAAATTCTTCATCCTTTGTGCCCACTGACAGTGATATATCCTTCTTCCCAAGATTTGTAAACCTCCACCTCTTTGATGTGTGATTTCACTGAAACACGTGGAGCCCTAAAAATGCAATTCTGCCAACAATCAGTTTGTCTTTCTAACACCTGGACATAACTTAGAGCTTGATTAAATCTCCTTTCTGGTCGATTGGGCTTGAAATGTATACAAAGATCAAATATCATAATTTCTTAAGAAAATGTCCATATTTTTGGAACATCAGGAGCCCCTTTGATAGGCAGTACCATCATTAAGGACATAAATCCCCTTTTGTACTGCCCTGGTTTGACAGTACTGAGGGTGCCACACCTCCAGGCTCACCAGGGTTGCCCGAGCAGGAATGTCACTGCAGCGACTCGCCCCGGCCACAACATCTGCCCTGCACTACCCAAAGTCCGTCCCAGAGAGGCAAAAAACCCCTGGTCTTCTTCTTCTAGACGTCCGATTTGTGCTGCTACTGAAAGAACTGTGGTGAAGAACCTTGGACACAAAGGCCTGTGGATATTTGCTTTATTAGGAATGCAGATTTAAAGAATTCCAAGCAAGAGAAGTCTTTAAAATTCAAGCTGCTTTCTGATTTTGTAGGTGATACTACACTATGGCTCTGCTGCCTGCTTCTGAAAGGTCACTGCTCAGCTTCTATGACTATTTAAGATAGTGGTGTACCTATCCCTCACAAAAGCTGAAAGATAACACAGGGCAGTTCACTTTTGCTGAGATTACATTTATTAGTCCCACTAGCATAGTTAAAATGTTACTATTTCATCCCTCAGGATCATTGAACTGGTACCAAAGTAACAAAATTTTAGTTAAAAATGATGCCATGTTCCTTGGCTGCTACTTCAGCTTTTAATTTCCTTTTCATGTGTTTCTTGTAGACATCAGTGACTCTCAGTGTTGGCTGCCTTAGGAAATACAAAGATTAACTATATTCTATACATGTATCCATATAAATACATAATGCATCTCAGTATGGCATTTGTAAACAATGCTTTGGGAGCGCTCATAGGCAAACAGTGTGAAAAATTTAGAAAAACAAGTGCCAACTTCCAAAAAATTGCTAACATATTAAATGCCAAAGGAATTTTATTTGTAAATTAAAAACAGACTATTTAAAAGAAAGAAAAGTACACACAAGTTCATTTTTTCTTTATAAAATATTGGGGGGTTTTCTCCTTTTTTGCTTTATTCCCCTCCTTTTTTTCTGCAGTGCGTGCCTCATTACTGTGATACAGTTTGTATTTTTAGGTAGCTGTATTTGCAGCTAATAAACATTATTGTGTTGTGCGGGGGTAAATTTATTTCAGTTTTCTTACTGCTGCTTACTAAAAGTAAACAAAGGTATCACCAAACAAGTAAACTCAGACTGTAACTAATTTATGTTTCTGTTGATGAGACTTGGACAAACATTTTATGCCCTGCCACGGTAGCCTGTCTGGGGTAAAGTCTTGGTTATTATTCCACCGGACTGTTTGTTTAAAGGCTTTTGGGTTGGTTTTTTTGTTGTTCTTTGTTTGTTTGTTTTTTCTCCTCGTTTTCCTCCTTTGCGGGATTGAAACACGTGGCTCGGGAAGGAAATAGTTTCACCGCCTTTTCCCGGTCTCGGTGCTGTTCACACGGTCACGCTGCCCGCCCGCCCACACCGGCGCCCGCGGGGCGGGGCCAGGCGGGAGGAAGCGCCGTGGGCACCTCCTTCCTTCCCCCCGCGCCTGCGGAGTGGTGCGGCCTCGCGCCGTCGGAACGTGAGGGGGAGGCAGAGCGAACCATCGCGGAGCGGGGGGAGCGCGGCCGGCGCTGAGGGCTGGGGCGGAGGGAGGCGGGGGCTTTAGCCCGGGCCCTGGGGGACGCCGCCCCCAGCGGGGCGGGCCCGGCCGGCAATGGCGGTGCTGCGTTGTGTTGTGGTGCCGGGGTTTGGCTGCTGGCTTACACATTAAAAGTAGTCATTGCCCTCGAAATACCGGGGGGTGTTCGGTAGCGCTTGTTCCCGGGGGAAATTATCCTGCGCCTGGTTTTCCCGCACTGCAGGTATCGGGCGTTGTCGGGTCGGACAGGACGGCTCGGCACCGGCTGGCGGCATTTCAGTAAAGGGTGCGGGACGAGCTGCCTTACAGAGCTCTGCAGTCATATTTTATATATATATGTATATATGTGTATATATATGTATATATGTATATATATGTATATATACACTGATAAAATATGCTATCTAATACATTATTATATATATGTATAACAATGTGTATAAAATGCATTATCGCACACATTGCATATGCTATACAATATACATCGTGTAGTGTATGTATAAACCATATATATGTTATACACTATACTCCGTAAATATGCATATAATATGACTGCAGAGGTGGTTTAGATTCTGTTTTAGATATAGAATGCATAATATTCTTTATATAATTATATATGTAACTTGCATTATATAATACATAATATGATATATATATTTTTATACATGTATACACACACTACCTCTTTTATAGAGGGTAAGTGGCTTACAAAACTGAAATGGCAATTTTGGGCCAGGATTTAAAAGCAGCTCCTTTAAAAATATTTTCTTAATAACTAAGTTTAATAATTGCATAAAATATGTATAAAATATAATATATGATCGTTTACTATTTTTATTCCCTACCCCAAGTATTCTTGGCCAGGCTGAATGCTGGTCTCTGCTAGCTGGTCTAGTGAAAGGTGTCTGTGCCCGTGGCAGGGATTGTTGGAATGAGATTATCTTTAAGGTCCTTTCCAACCCAGGCTTTTTTATGGTTCCATGATATTTTTAGTAATGCTGCTGTGCACTTGTGCTGCCACAGGTCTGGGTATTTTAGCAGCCCCTTATGGTCTTCATACAGCTCTCTCCCTTTCACCAAAGAGCTGGGGATGCCAAGTTACTCTTTGGACAAAGTAAAAAGCAGGCAAGCTATTGAAGCCTGTCTTGTAGGTGTTGGCAGAGCTGTACTGCAGCCTCTGCCCTGCTCCAGCATGTCAGATGTGTGCAATCAGACTGGCTCTGGACTGGCAGTAGCCAAGGTGAGGAAAAGGGACTACAGCACAGTACAGCACCATCACTGCTTGGCGTAGTCCTCTGGTCTTTCCTCAAGTACTTGTTCTCAGCAGAGGCCTTCTGCCATCACTTGCCGTGCCTCTTGTCATTCAGGATCTGGTGGTGTTGCCTTCAATGGAGGTGGTGCTGTGCTCCACATCTTGCTCAAGCTACTTGAGATACTGTCCCCTGACAGTGTAATAACTCGAGGCTGATAAAGCATAGGTGGAGGTGGAAAGAGAGGGAGCCTTGTCCTAGATGTGTAATGACATTAGTAGCAGAAGCAGGACAAGTTTATTGACTCCTGTTTGAGGATTCTAGACTGTTCTGCCTGACATGAAGGTTGAGATGACAATATCCTTAATAATTGTTAATTGTGGGATGTACACTTTCCAATGAACACACACTTTTTCCCTTAGAAGAATTATGCTGCTAATGCTCATTGTTTCTGCCTCCAACCAGCTGTAGTTAAAGCTCCTGGGGAAATTTTGCAGTAAAACCAGAAAGTGCTTCACAGTCCACAGTGGTGCAAAGTCATATTCATCAGCAGCTTAAGCTAAATGAGCTCACTAGAGGCATTCCTAAAGTGAATATTTCTTTGCCATTATCTGTCATAATTCATACACAGACACAGAAACTATATCCCTTTCTTCAGTCATTCTTTCAAGCTGTCATGTATAAAGCAGATTATTAATGTAACATTCTTGGAATGTTTTCCACACTGTCTGCTTTACTGTTGTGTTTGTCTTTCCCCACCCCCTCCACCCCGCTCCATTTACAGGAATGTGCCTGATTATTGCCACCATGTTCTCACAGTGCTCACAGGATCTGTTAAAGATTGCAAATCTTCATCTCCGGAGTCTGAATTTAAATCTACATTTACAGAACCACAGAAGGGCTTTCAGCAAGTCACTGCCTGCATGTCGAAGGAAAGTAGTTGTTACAGGTATTGGCTTAGTGTCCCCTCTTGGTGTGGGGACTCAATTTGTGTGGAAGCACCTTCTGGAAGGAGGCAGTGGGATTACATCACTATATGGGGAAGAATATGCAGGCATCCCATGTAGAGTGGCTGCGTGTGTGCCAAGGGGAAACAAGGAGGGTGAGTTCAGTGAAGAAAACTTTGTGTCGAAGTCGGAGATCAAATCCATGAGTTCTGCCACTGTGATGGCCATTGGTGCCGCAGAGCTTGCAATGAAGGACTCTGGCTGGTCTCCCCAGTCTGAACAGGACCGCTTGACTGCTGGTGTGGCAATTGGGATGGGAATGGTTCCACTGGAAGAAATCTCTGACACAGCTGCCTTATTTAAAACAAAGGGTTACAATAAGGTCAGCCCATTTTTTGTTCCAAAGATTTTGGTCAATATGGCAGCAGGCCATATCAGCATTAAATACCAACTGAAAGGGCCGAATCACGCTGTGTCGACTGCTTGTACCACAGGTGCACATGCAGTTGGAGACTCCTTTAGATTCATTGCTGCTGGCGATGCTGATGTCATGTTGGCTGGAGGGACTGAGGCTTGCATTAGTCCTTTATCTTTGGCTGGATTCGCAAGAGCCCGGGCCCTCAGCACGAGTTTTAACTCGAGCCCGAGAACAGCGTGTCGACCCTTTGATTCGCAGAGGGAAGGGTTTGTAATGGGAGAGGGTGCTGCTGTGCTGGTCTTGGAAGAGTATGGACATGCCCTACAAAGAGGTGCTAGGATCTATGCAGAAGTTTTGGGTTATGGACTGTCCGGTGATGCTTGCCACATAACAGCACCTAATCCCGAGGGAGATGGTGCATTCAGGTAAGAACTCTGTGTTGGTTATAATAGCTACTTCATATGTTAACTGTAGTGGGTACGTTTGTTTCTGTCATTGTATACTTTTCATAGAGAAGGGATGTTCAATCTTGAATTAATACTGCAAAATCTTGAAAATCTGAAAAATTAAAGAGTTTCTGGTAACATTGTGCCATGATTCTCTTTTTTCAGTAGGATGGTGAAGACCAGTTCTTGGTAGAATCAATCTTTTTCCATAGAGTTATGAAAGCTTTCTCAGTGTGAAAACATTTTTCTTTTGGTGCATACAGCTGTTCATATAAATAAGTCTTAATGGAAATTTTTTTTAAGATGTTTGTGATGAGATAGAATCTTTACAGGTTCTCCACTCTTTTTCCATCAAGAAGATAGACACACACCCCCCCACCACCACCAAGAGCATGTTATTTGTTGCAAGAAATCTCAGGTGATGAAAGCTGTAGAGCACTTAGAACTAGTTTGTTAGAATATTCAGTACTTTATTCAGATGCAGCTAACAGAGTTGATGAAGGAGCATAGCAGAAATACACTTTACTACTGTTTAGGGAGGTGGTAAGGCTTCATCAGTGTTTATCTCATCAAATCCAGTTCACAAATAGATGATACTCATCTAATCGTTATCATTGACCTAATTAAATTGTTAGCTAAATTACATGTGTAAGTTGGAGGGCTTAATGTAGGCTGAGTACTATGACTGGCATTGAAATCTTTAGTAAAGATTTGGTTTGCCTTATTCTGAACGTATTTGAATATTTAGTACCAAAATTCAATATATCACTGCACAAATAGATTAAACTTCTGCATGGTATTGTAAAGCTCTGTTTGCATTGTTAAAAGGTTAACAGATTTTTCTAGAACCGTAAATACACTGCATTTCCATCTATGCTTTTTGATTCAAATTTAATTGTTCTGCAGACTTAAGTGTGAGATGAGTAATCAGGAGTGTCTTTATCTCATATTTTCAGACTTGTTTACCCTTGAGATGATATGGCAATATATTATAATATAATTTTTGTGTATTTTATTATTGCAGTAGCATATAAATTAAATTCACAGTAGGAAGAGTTGAAAGTTAATCTGGGTATCTCCAAAATGTTGAGTATTTCCATCCTTGAGATAAGATAATACATTTTAATACTGTCTTCAAGCCAGTAATTTGTTACTGCAGTAGTATATGGATTAAATCTGGAATGTATGTGCTTATCTCACTTCTCTGTAGGAATTTTATTTGCCACATCAAAAAAAAAATTCAGAGAAATATATTTTTTGTCATCTTCTAATAACTGCTTCTGTTGGAGACTAATACGTATGTTGGAATAAATCAGCAGGAAAGGAGAGGCAATGCCAGACTCAGAATTGTGGATATTAAGAGTGTCCTACATAAGTAAGCTGGTATCTCCTTAAGTGAATAAGTTCATTGCAGATAATGTATTTAACTAAATTAATTTTATCTCATAGTTATCAATAATCTCTTTTGTCTGAATCTCACTATCTAGTGACAGTGAGTGTCAGTGGCCTCCATCCTAAGTTCAGCTGGATTGCTTCTAAGGGTAGAAGGCTGTAGTAGAGACATTTAAATTTGTCCAGAATCCTGTGCTATTTCTGAGCTTCCTTTTATTTCCTTTTTTTTTAATAAATTTCAAAAGAGTCAGTGGTCTTTTGCTCAGAGGTGCACTGTTGTTATGTGCAAAGAGAGATATCTAATTCATCTCCTTCTTTCAGGGAAATCTGTGAGAAATTGCAGTGTGGAACTATGTTGATCCTTCCGTGGTTTTCATAAAAAATCATGTTTTAAAGAGGCAGTCACAGTGCACAAGTCATCAGGAGTCAAACATCAGTCAAAACACCACCCAAGAGTTGAAGAGTGTGACTTTCAGTAAATTTCATTATAAAATGAAAAGTAGGGATTTGTGCTATCTCCTTGACATTTTCTGGTGTCTGGATAGCATGCAAAAGAAGCTCATGTGGAGGATGGCTGCAGACTTTTTCTTTCATTTCTCAGTATTTTTGTTGGGGAGCACATATCTAAATTTTTTTTAATAATATCGGTAGTTATTTCTCTCTCAAATATTTTCAAATTTTACAGTGAAAAGGGTGTTTGATGCATTAATGTAGTCTGTAGAGACTGATTTTTATATCTTATTTTCTTCTTTGTATTTTTCCTGGATGTGCAATTTTTAACAGCAAGTCTGATTTTATAGTGGGCCTCATTTTTATTGTCTTCCTCTGGTACCTAATGTAGATGCTAATGTGCTTAGTTAGATGAATTAACCTCTTGTCATTCACATCTCTGCTAAAGCAGATTTTCACACTTGATAAATATTTTAAAACAACCTATATTTTTTCTTTTGGTTTGTACATTTGACAAAAATACATTGGGCTAATCAGCATTCTGTTGTCTTCTTTTCCTTAGGTGCATGTCTGCAGCAATAAGGGATTCTGGGATCAAACCTGAAGATGTAACATATGTCAATGCACATGCAACTTCTACACCTCTTGGAGATGCTGCTGAGAATCAAGCAATCAAGAGACTTTTTAAAGATCATTCACGTAATATTGCAGTTTCCTCAACAAAAGGAGCAACAGGACATCTTTTGGGGGCTGCAGGAGCTATTGAAGCAGCTTTTACTGCACTGTCCTGCTACCATGGGATTTTGCCACCTACTCTAAACTTACAGAATACAGAGGCAGAGTTTGATCTCAATTATGTTCCATTGACAGCTCAGGAGTGGAAAACTGACAAACGGCGTATAGCACTCACAAATTCATTTGGCTTTGGTGGCACTAATGCAACTTTGTGCTTTGCAAGTGTTTAACTTATGCTGTCAATTGTGTGAAAAAATTGCACCAATGATGATTTTCTGTACTGCTGTCTCTGGTGTGTTCTGTAATATTTTCTCAGCTTTGAGAGTTGCTCATTTGATACATAAGAACTTTTTTCACCCTAACATTTACAGCAGTAATTATTTTAGAAAGAGGGAATTTCTTTTATTCATTTTAATAAAAATAAATAAAAGATCTGTTATTTGTGTGATGAAAAGTTTTTGTTCGTGACTAGAGTAGGAGACATGGTTAAACTATGTTAGAAAAGACTTTTCTTTGCATGTGACAAAGAAATTGTTTGGAATCATTTATACAAAAGAGAGGCTGGCTAACAAGCTAGGACATCACACCTGATGAATTAACTGCATGGTAGTACAAGGTTTATGTCTGAGTTCTCCTTTGTTATGTACTCCATATAGAATTCTGCCTTTTTCCTCATGGGGAGTTATCTCAAATATCATCATTCTTCCACACAGGTGATATTCAGGGGACAATAATATAGACAGACAGTTATAAGATTTCTGGCACTGGTTCATTTTGTTTTCATCTTTATTCATTTCTATTTGTTGTGTTTCCTCATTGGCCATGAGCTAACATTGAAGGATGCATACA
Source organism: Chloebia gouldiae (assembly GCA_003676055.1). Taxonomy (NCBI): domain Eukaryota; kingdom Metazoa; phylum Chordata; class Aves; order Passeriformes; family Passeridae; genus Chloebia; species Chloebia gouldiae. The sequence continues at coordinate 37,063,140 of QUSF01000003.1, forward strand.
GCATGGCCTGTACATCTTCCATGTGGCACAGGGATAGAATTTGTAGTTCTGAAATTTTGTACAAGCATAGTAAGGTAGATATTCAAGTATGGCACTGAAGATTTCAAAAATAGTTATATAGAAAGGAATAAGTGTATTGGGAAGTATCTGGTTTTTCTGCCAAATGGAAAAGTAGAACTACCAAAATTTGTCAAACAAGGCCTCTTTTAGGAAAAAAAATTTTCTTCAAAAAACAGATCCGAGAGAACAGGAACACTAAACTATCCCTAAAACTAACATATTGATGAGGGTGTAGTTTTGCAAAGAAAAAGTAAAGGACTTTGTCTATTCCTTTGGCACCAGCCAAGCATCTTAGCCAAATAGTGGCTTGATTGATAGTGCATATGTGGTGAGTGAAATTTGATATTCCCATTGGTGGGTTAGTTCATTAAAAGACTTTTCATCAGTGTTCTTTTTGAAATTGTCAAATAGCCTTTGACCTGTGTAAGTGGAGGCAAAGTAACTCCAATTAAACTACATTTAAAATAAACAACATAAAAATAGCTGCACTTCTAAGTAAATTTCATTCTGGAATGAGCTTACTAAAGGGCTATCATGAGGCTGAGCTGTACCCCTAAAATCTCATTATTTACACAAATGGTGTGGATGCTGATACTGAACAGCATAATTTTTGCATTTGCTGTCTTTACTGAATAGAAAGTTAAAGAGGTTGTTATGAAAAATGCAGTCGGGAAATGATTAAGACTACTTCAGAAGCCGAGTTCATATAAAACACTGCAGCTCAGAACAGATTAATGAATAATAAGCGTGAAAATAAAATGATATATTAGCAAAGGGAAAATGTGAAAGCATACAATCAAGACAGAATATGGGAGTTTGCTGTCAGGGAAAATGCCAGCAAATCTCTTACCTTATGTTAATCAACAATGGCAGCACAATGAATGAGAATCTGGATTACATACAATATAAAAGGCAAAATATAAAATTCAGCAATACCCTCTGCAAATTATATGCAAAAAGAAATTGATTTAAAGAATTCAGACTCCGGGAGAGAGTGAGCAGGAGGGCAGTGAATGTGGAGGAAATAATCCAGGAAGCTTCTTCTGGAGACAGTGTTTTTTCAGGTATTTGTGATTCTGGGCAGAATAAGGGAAGACTAGATAGTGCTGCATTATTGTGGTCTGGAAGTACAGTCTAATTAATCTTGCCCAGTCTTGTTACAGAGCTGCAGCCCTGTAATTAATACTGTGACAGAGATGCCTCCTTTTCCTTCTGATAACAGAGATCATGACCCCAGGAGTGTTGGGTACAGGCTGCAGTGTGCTAACCATGAAAAGATAGATGATACTGAAATTATTAAAAGATTTTTCTCTCTTCAGCCCACTGTAATTCAATCATCTGGTGCAGGTAACCTTTAAACCATTAAAGCTTTGTGACAATAGATATTTTGGGTGTTTTGATTATGGATCATTTTGCCTAGATGCAGTAGTAGAGTACCCTGTAGGGAAACCAGATTACAAAAAAAATTAATAGAGCCCAAATTTAACCCCTGTCTATTTGAAATTTGTTATAGTTTTCATTTTAATGTACTTTTATTTGAATCATCTATTTTTATCACATACCCCACTGAGCTGATCAGGGACTACTTGCTGCTAATCATGCTTTATTATGGTAGTTGCAAACAAAAAAGGAAAATAGATCTGTGTTGCTAAAGTATTAAGTGGGCAAATTGACCAGCATATTAAAACAATTATCTCCCTTAAAATGCTCTTTTCATCTTCAATAATTGAGAGAGGTAAGCATCCAGAGTCTGGATTTAAAAAGTTTCCTATTTAGACTTACAAGTCTGGAGTTACTAACCATCTCATAAACAAAACTTGGAGATGCAGGTAGAGTGTTTATTTTGAAGTCGACTTCTCAAGTGGTCCAACACATTTGTAAGAGCCAAAGGCTCCAAGCAGGACCAGAGTGGCTGAGGCTGGGGATTGCCTAGTCCAGCTCCACTGCTCCAAGCAGGGCCAGCTAGAGCAGGTTGCTCAAGGCCGTGTCCTGCTGGGTTTGAGTATCTCCCAGGATGGAGACTCCACAATCTCTTTAGGCAACCTGTGCCAGTGCTTGGATACTCTCACATTTCAGTGGAATTCCCTGTATTTGAATTTGTGCCCATTGCCTCTCAGTATTTCAGTGTGCCCAGTGCCTCTTACCCTTTCAGTGGACATTACTGCAAAAAGTCTGGCTCCCTCCTCTTCCTTCCCCCATTTAATCATGTTGATAAGACCTCACTGAAACTTTGTCTCATCCAGGCCAAACATTCCCAGCTCCCTCATCCTCTCCTCCCATGTCAGATACCCCACGTCCTTTATCATCTTTATGGCTCTTCACTGGATTTATTCCAGTATGAACACATTTCTCATGTACTGGGGAGCCCAGGACTGACCCCAGCTCTGCAGATATGTCTCTGATGAGTAGGGAAGGATCACCTCCCATGAGCTGCTGAAGCTGCTTTTCCTGATGCCCACGAGGATTTTCTTCTTCTTTACTACAAAGGCAGCTGGTCCGTGAGGACCACTGAGCTTGCTTTGTTAAGCTGCTTTCCAGCTGGTTAAAATACTGTTTAGATTTGAATCAAGGAACCGAATAAAAATATGTGTTATAAAAAATGTAAATAGCATATGCTTGCTGAAATCTTACAAAGATCAAGCCGCTGCTCAGGGTTATTTATGTCTGTCTCCACAAGCAATTTTTTAAAATTATAAACCTAATTTCATTTCGGACTTCCGTAGCTTATTCTGAAAGTGTAGAGAGAAAATATTTCTCATGTTAGTTTACTGCAGATCACTTTGGTGTGAAGAAGTTTTTTACTTAGGTATACAGCATATTTTTGGCTAATGAATTAATTTATTATATAATGTCTTGCCAGTTCCTAAATTATTTCACGTTAAATCTAGTTAAAATTTGAAAGAAGCCCTGAGCAAAAGCTTTTATTTTCAGTAACCATGGGGCTCATTTTTTACAAATATGATAATAAAAATCAGCAATAGTTATATACTGTAGTTATTTCAAGGCATCTATGGCATTCTTTTGAACAAAAAGCTATCTAACACAATCTTTAGATGCAAGTCAGCATGATTTCCTGCTTACCAGCCTTTTTCTAGCATGGACACTTTGACTGTACTTTGGATCATATTTCATGATTTCTCAAGCCATGAGGTGGTCTGTTGTGAGAAATGTGTATTACAAAACCATGGGTGTCTGAGGATCAGCCTTGTCCTGTCACCCTTCCCACCATGCCTGACAGCCAGGGCCATGGATGGGACATCCATGCTGGGGAACTCTGCCAAGTCCCTTGGTGCTGTCAGAATGTTTGGGGTGTCATCTTTGTGGGACCACCCTTTGGACTCGTGTGACCAAAAGGGGAATGGGAAAACAGGTGGTACGAAAACATCCAGGGAGTTTGCTCCCAGTTCTCTGTGACCTAATTTGTCTTTCCTTTTGTGTTTATTTATTTTTTAAAGATGGACTTCTGATTGTTTTCTAAAGCTAGCAACAGTAATGAAAAACTAGGATGAAAGCAGTTTTATAACCTAAGAAAAATGTGCAATAGTTTCTGCTTGGGCAGTAGACACCACTCCAAATTTTGTAACAATGATTATTAATTTTTACTTGGTAGAAAGTCAATTTCCTAGCTGCAGTTATTGAACTGTAAAGAAATATGCCAATACCAATTGCTTCTAGCCAGTACTATAGAGTGCTATAAAGCAGATCAGATGCTAAATAGCTGGACATCCATGTGATAATTATCATAATTTTGTAGTTTTGCTTTTTTTGTCATTGTCAGGATTTTGGTGTTAAATGTTATTGCTCTAAGCAGTGGTCAGTTGTTTCATGAGTAATGGACTGTTTCAGAATGCCATCAAGCAGTCTCTGGGCTGAAACAAGATATAAAATATATTCTAGGAATTCATTTAAGAGTCGATTCTCATGAAATTTGGAAGGAAGGAAGGAAGGAAGGAAGGAAGGAAGGAAGGAAGGAAGGAGATGGATTGCTGACATTGAGTTTGATATGGAATATTTGTATACAATAAGTTCTGAAAGAAAGCAATAATTCTATCTGCAATTCACTTATTTTTATAGGAGTATTATAATTTTTTTCCTCAGGATTTTTTTTCCAAGAGTGGTGTCTGGCCTAGGGAGGCTTACATGTAGCTTGGTATAGTCTATCTGTATTTATTATGGATTTTTTGGGGATCACCTAGGAATGCTCAAGGCATTTCTTAAAGCTGTGGCGGCAATACTCTCGGCTCTTGAGAAAATTTTATATCATTTAGCAGCTTCAACGACTTCCATAATTGTTTCTATTGGGACCAGACAAATTCTCCACACTTGGTGAACATCCTAAAGCCTTTGTATATGTGCAGGGGGGCAGGGCAGTAAAACTGAGGTTGTACTTTTCTGGTTCTGATCTAACAAAATCCAATATGCAACAAGCCCAGAATGGATAAAGAGAAATGCTGCTGGCAGCAACACTCCAAAAGGAGTCTCTGGAGACAGGCTTGTCCCAGCTTTGTCCTTTAGCCATCCAGTCCTTTCACACTAAAAATTACTTAGATACTTACATCAATTAACTCACTCCAATTTCAGGGTTGTCTCAGCTTTGTCTATTGAAACATCAATGGATAGAATGACTCTTCTCTTGGATGGAAAGTAAAGGTCAGAGCTGTGCGTAAGTGGGTAAAACTGAATTTGATCTACATTCTGCAAGCCATCCTTTGGTTTAAAACAGAATAGTCTTAAGCATACCTTTAATTTAAGTATCAGATGGGGGGATGTTATTGATTTTCACTCTTTGTATCAGAACGTAAGGGAGTTGCTTCTGTTTCCCTTTTTGGAAAAGAAAGAGAATAACAACCTTTGTCATGGATTCAAGTCAGTTTTTGTCAGTGCATTTTTTCACATTAATGTAGGCAAATTACTCATTGCACAAGCCCTTCTTAGCAGACAAGGTGGGGGTGGAATTTATAGAAATAGTGCGTGCTGAATTTCTTCAGTAACATAGAGAGAAGGACACAGATTTATTTAGAATTAAAAAAAAAAAAAGATAACCAGAAGTTCTAAGAAAAACAGATTCCTGAGACTGCTACTAAATTTTATAGGGAGTCTAACAGAGCAACAAAGACAAGGAGTAGTAATTTCTCTATTCACATCTGTTTCAGAGATATTCTCTTTGTAATTCAGCAATATAAGGTGGAAAGAGAGTAGAGGACACCTTTGTTCTGTTTTAGGTAGCTGAAATGTGTGTGGAAGAGAGTGTTCAGAATAACAATTGGTGAAGCCCTTGAAAATAATAGAACATACACCCCTAGAGGCAACTGCAATATCCAGCAAACTAGGTGAAGTTATTGCTGGATGCATTTGGGATTCTTGCCAATGTCATGCTTATAATAGGAGTGAATAATTTGGTCTTTATTCAATTAATTAGTCTTTGTTTCTCCTCTGACTGGCAATGATTAGTTGTGATGGTTGTGTTTTGAATGTGAGTGCCTTTCTGCTGGGAAATGGACTGACACAAAAGATCTCACTCCCAAGGGTCACCTTGCCTGAAATAATCATGCTTACTTAAAACCTTAGGTTTATTTACTATATAGAGCCACAAATTTTGCAGGGCTCCTAGGAAGAGCTGGTCACCAGGTCACTGGGACATCCTCATTTCTGTACTGAATGATTTGTTCCTGGTCTGGAACAACATTTTCCTCTTTAGAAACAGATTTAAAAGGTAGTATTGTAGTTCGCACACTGTGAGCCAGAGTTTGTTGGCTGATAGCCAGGCTCATTTGCCAGCACACTGGTCTGTCCTGGAATGTTAGATTCCTGCACTGGGCCAAATTGGTCTGTACCTCTTGATGGATGCTATAGTATCACTTTAGGAATAGGTGTGCTGTAGGATTTCTGGGGAGAATTTTAATATCTCTTCCACTCAGCTCCAGTAGGTCTCCAGAGGAAACCTTAAAAATGCCCTGGTTACAGAGTGTGTGCTTGATCCTGTGGACATACTCAGTGTAACAAGGTCCAGAGGCATTTCCACCATTAGTAAATGCTCATGAGGAAATGGGCTTAGCAGGCTGTTTAAGTCTGTGACACTTAAAGGTGAAACGATTGTGTCACAACAGTCTGAATATTAAACATTTTAAAATATCATCAACTGTCAATCTTATGGGAAGAAATTGAATAGAACTTTGCTGCTTTGAAAAGCAACTACTGCCGCCCTGAGCACTACTGTTTGTCTGCTGTGACAAACAGATGGGTGACGCCGTAGGACCAGCGCAGAGCCATCAGAAACCACAGAAGAGCATCTTCGGAAACGGGATAAAACTGGTGAGCCTCCATCTGCTGAGAGCAGCCAGCCTTGCTCTCCAAACGTGCATCAAAGTGAGTCAGGCTTGGCTGGTTCACCTTAGGGTGAAGCTTACGGCACTGCGAGGAGCAGTTTTGCACTTTTTTCTCTGCCGCGGAGGCGGGACCCGAGCCGCTGGGGCCGGCCGAGCGGGGAAGCGGGCGGAGGAGCGGAGCGGAGCGGAGCGGGCTGAGCGCACGATGGCAGCAAAATCCCGCTTATCCCGCAGCTCGGGCCGCCGCAGCGCCCGGCTCCCCTGGAGGCACGGGGCGGCTTGGGATGGCACGGACCGCTAAAGGCCAGCTTGCCCGATGCCCTGCAGAGAGCAGGGACGCTTCCCAGCAGACCAGATTGCTCAGTCATTGCTTTCCGAACAGCCACCGAGCCGCTGCTTGCAAAGGAAAAGAGCAGGGCGCAGAAGAAAGACTAAACACATCTCATCTAGTCTTTGTTTTACCTTCATAAAGTTAATCTGAGTTCCTCTGTGCGATTTAAACTCGAGTTTGCACTGACTTACTGAAGGGCACAGACTTTGCATCAGATCAGCATCTCTTTAGAGCCTTGGCGTTACTCCGTTAGGCACTAGAAGCACAGGCAGAGCAGTGAAGAGGGAAAATTATTCCATGTTTCCTAAGCAGCATACTGTGCACTTATTGAAAGGAAGGAAATATGAGATTAAAGAAAAAGAAATTGTTTAAATATGCTGTAGTGCTTGGATGTCTCTGCTGATGCAGACAGGGCAGGAGAGGTCCGGGTTGCTGTTGGCTCTAGCCCTGAAGGAACCATAAAACTTGAAATTAGGAGTATGTTTGGGATAATTCAATATTTACTGTGATTCACTCTTCTTGTTTTGGACCTTCTTCATGAGTGTTTTAGGACCACTTATTTTCCATTATAAATTGCAAATTAATTGAGATAGCTTAAGAATCCATCTACTTCACTGGATATTGAGTGTGACTCAGACATTGTTCCTGCTCTTTTTCCTTTTCTCCTCTGCCTGCACCTCTTGACACCTCTTTTCTTTTTGGAGTGGCTTACAAGACTGAAGAAAAGAAAGACTCTCCTGGGAACCATTTTAAAATTCCTAAATTGTATTCATAGGCAAATGATAACATTTATTGCATAGTTCTTGGATAGAGGAAATAGTAAAGAGAAGAGAAGATTTTAAAAAAATTAACATAAAGACCGTGATTGCTCCTTTTTTGTGCTTCTTTGTAATGGATCAGGTAAAATACACACAAAAAGTTTCAGGGACTTGGTCCCAAAGATACTTTAGGTGTTTTAGGTTGAATTCCAGACCTGGTCTGGCAGAGGGAGGTACTTCCATGGCTTCTTTAGTGCAAGTGGCAGGCCCCAGGTCTGTGGCCTTGGGTGCAGGGCTGGCTCCGAGCTGGTGTAGTGGGGGCTGCCTGCTCCTTCTGAGGGGAGAGGCTCTGGGAGGACTGGCCCCTGCCTGCAGGAGCTGCTTTTGGCTGAGGCCAAACACCAGGTCCACAGCAGCTGAACATGAGCCAGCAGTGTGCCCAGGTGGCCAAGAAGGCTGATGGCATCCTGGTTTGTGTCAGCAACAGTGTGGCCAGCAGGACCAGGGCAGTGATTGTCCCCTGTAGTTGGCAGGGGTAAGGCCACACCTCAAATCCTGTGCTCAGTTTTGGGGCCTTCACTACAGGAGAGACACTGAGAGGCTGGAGTGTGTCCAGAGAAAGGCAACAGAGCTGGTGAAGGGTCTGGAGCACTACTGATGTGAGGAATGTCTGAGGGAACTGGGGTTGTTCAGCCTGGAGAAAAGGAGGCTCAGGGGAGACCTCTCTGTGACTGTGTGACAGGGGTTGTAGCAAGATGGAGGTCAGCCTCTTCTCCCAGGTAACAAGTAAGAAATGGCCTTGAGTTGCCCCAGGGGAGGTTTAGATTTGATAGCAGAATTTTTTTTTTCATTGAAAAGTCTAGTGTTGGAATAGGCTGCCCAAGGGAGTGTTAGAACCACCATTCCTAGAGGTATGTAAAAGATACGTGGATGTGGCACTTGAGGACATGGTTTAGTTGTGGATTTGGCAGTGCTGGCTTAGCAGTTGAACTGGATGATCTTAGAGAGCTTTTCCAACATAAACTATTCTATGATTCTATGAATATCCCCAGGCTGACTCACAGTTCTCTAAGATGGTGCTTTTGAACAATCAGTGAACTCTAGGAATGTTAGGGAGGTCAGCTTCAGAAGCCTTTCAGATCCTTTCTTGACTTTGTTGCTCAAAATCTGCCTACCCTAAATTGTAAAACTGCTACTGCCTTCAGCAGGAATAAGGCTGTCAGTCTGCTCAAGACCTCCAGTGCTCTAAGAAACCTGTCTGTTGCTATAGGTGTGCTTGCACAATGACTTGCATATCTCAGAGGAAAAAAAATATTCAATCAGCTGAGAGAGCAAAGCGGGGATTTTCTCCCTGATTTATGGAGCACATAACCCAAACCAATCTCCTCTAAGCTGATGCAAGGAGCCATACATCCAAGACACAATGATGTCTTTTTATTGACTAGACACTAGCCAACCCTTTGCACATCTCTGCATATGGCTGTGTGTGTGTCAGGGCCCTGTGTGAATCTGTAGGCTGTAATTACACTGAGAGTCCTCAGCTGGGACCCCCACCCACTAGGGTCTGGTCCTGCACAGGACCTATATAAGCTCAGATCCAGCACCTGGGTTCACCCTGTGTGCTGTGAGTTATCTGTGTGTCTTAATTGTAGTCCTCTGCTCTCCCTGATGTGCTGTATGTACATTCTGCATTGGTGGCAAATCCCAGTTAATTTCCTAGCCTTTGGCTGAAGATCACCAGGTGGTTGATGGGTTCTGTTGCTGTTTATAAAAATGGCAGATCTAATCAGGGAGATGAGCAAACTCTTGCTAAGAGGGGACTGACTTCAATGTACTGGTAAATCAGATCAATTCCAGTAATACAATAATTTTATGTTGTTTGCAATTTAAAACTATCTTGATAAAGTATGAGAAAAGCTGGTATTAGCCCTATGTGTTAGTCTCTTTGGGTAAGCCACATTTAAGGAAAATATTATTACTTATGTCAGTTTCTGCATTTTGTTAAAAGTGTAACTTAATTTAGGTTAGTGCCAAAGGACTCAGAAGGTCAGGACCATTGTGCTAGGTGCTAAACATGCATTCCTTTTCCCAAAATCTAAACAAATGGACTGATAATGGAGCCATTCAGAAGATGATGTAGTTGGCCCTAACTGTGCTGTTGAGTCTTCTCAAAGCCATCGATTCTCCAACTCAAACAAAATGTCAATAGAATCCTCAAATTTTCTGTATTCTACCCTGACAGGTTAGAATGAAATTTCGAGTACAGTCTGCTCCTTACCAAGAGCACCTTAGGATATTTGATGCTTTGTTTTTTTTGCTGGTGCTTTGACTCTAAAGTTATAGGCAGCTTGGAAATATATGTTCTACTGATTCTCTGGGGTTAGTTACTCATCTGTAGGCTTTTCCATCATTTTGAAATATGCAGGGTATTGGTTAGAAAGTAAACAGAGAAATAAATTGCTCATTTCCAGCATTTGTTTGAACAGAAACACATTATCTATAACAGATGGAGGTTTCCAAGATTATTCTAGTGATAGATTCTCTTCTCTTTGTTTATTAGTAAGCAGTTAAATCAATTATTTGCCAGCTGTACAAGTCAGGAATACTTATTTGATGAAGTAAACAGTGTTAACTTGTCTGTTCTGATGCAAGAGGCCAGGGAAATAAAGAAAGTGAAGGAGATTTAGACCAAGATGTGGAGAACTGAATTAAGTAATGATTAAATAGGCATCCTAATAGTAGAATAGGAAAAAAATTAAATTCCTTTGAACTGCTTTTTGTTTGTGATGTATTGTTGTCTTTGATACATTTTTCTCTTAAAATGCTTCTGTGCTTTGTGATAGCTGGGCTGCTACTGAGAGAAAATCTAACAGCAGATACTGAAGAAAAACTTGTGTTTGTGACATTTCCACTGTTTGCTGCATATCTGTTGTTTTTGTAAACACTTGTTTCATGAGATTCAGAAGAGTTTTCATTGTCTTCTGGAAGGTGTGTTTTAACAAAGGACTTGTTGAAAGAGAAGTTTTATGGACTGACCCTTGTTAAAAGGGGAGTCAGACACACAGACAAACACCAAAGTCAAATATCTTGGGCAAAGCGAAGGGAGTTAGTGAAATACAATATTAGCAGAGATTAAGTGGAATGCTGAATTGTTCCAGGTCTTGAGAACTGGAATACATTTCAAAAGACAATGAGTGGATTATGTATCTGTTCAGAAGGCTTCTGCCATCCTTGTTCTTATGAAAAATAGGCAGTATATTAATTACCTCTGCAGCCTGCAGAGATGTCATGTTAGGCTTAAGCCACTCCCTGTCAGTGCCTTAGTGAATATTCTACACCTGGACTTCAGCTCTGTGGTCTCTTTCAGGGCTTATCTACAGCCCTATTATTTATGAAACAAAGTTGCCATTTCACCAGCTACTTTTGAGCTCGGTCATAGCTCCATTTAGCAGCTGATTAATTAAGCAAGGGGCTGATACACCTCCTTCCCCTGCAAAGCTGTGTCCCAAACAGGTGAGAGATGTTCATTGCTTGGGATCCAGCTAACTCCATGGCTAGACCATGTAGGTGTGTTCTTGCAGAAATTGTTCTTGTTCAGAACTTCTTGTTCAGTAATATACACTACTCATGGCAAGGCTATATGAAGGTTTCTAGGCTTTATGTTCAGCATACATGCTAGACATAAAGCCTAGAAACATTCATAAAATTCTTAACACACACCATAATTACAGGTGAATTCTCCCTCAGTGCTTAGTTCTTCCTTGGAACTATTCACAATATTTTGAATTGTCTCTTATTCTTCCTCTTCCCTGGTTATTTTTGATTTTGATCCATGCCATGGACTTAGCTCTTTCAGATTTTCCTGTCAACCTTATCTTTCTTTTGGAGTAATTAACAACAGCCACAATAAATAACAATCACCACTTTTTTTCCATGTCCTTTTCATGTTTCTCAAAATACTTATATTTAATCTCTGGTGGGGTTTTCTGCTATAAGAATCCTGAAATTTTGCTTAAAGTTTTCATATGATGGTTCATCTTTAAAAAAAGTGATCTTGAGAATTTTATTTGGTGGTTGTGTTATGTTTATTCCAAGCAGATTCAGTTTGTGCCAAAAAGTCAAGTAATTGAGTACTAATCTCAAACTAGTATGCTCTCAAGATCAGAGGGCCTAATAGCCTTGCATCAGTATCACACTGCACTGAAACATGGGGAATGGTTCAGAACACAGAAAGAATTTTATCATATCTCCTACCTTTCCCAACCATGTCATGCTTTTGATACTAATAAATTATTTGACATTGTCACTGGGGGCTCTTTTGTAGTAATGCAGACTAAGGCTATTTTCCAGTGTGCTGTTTCCAGCAAGGCTGGGATACCTGATAAAAAGAGTAAATGTCACGTACAGAAGGCTTTGGATATGCTGGTCTGACAGAGCAAAAGGAATCCTTTATTTGTTTGAAGCTGAAAATCAGGAGGATAAATGTTCTGTGGGAAGGGGTTTGTGTGAAGCATGATATTTAGATGGGGGCTTGGAATATTTCTGTGTGAATTAAGAACCTATCTGGGCTGCTAACATGAAAGGCATTTTGATGGCTCAAGTTCAAGATGAAATAGGAACATGAACAATGTCTTGAGAATTGGGCTATAGGTTAGAAATTATCCTCAGGGAATTACTCCAAAAAAGGTTTGGTGATAAGTAAGTTTTAAGTAAGCATGATAAACCCAACCCTCAAACCAACAAAAATTCCAAATACTGGCAATGGTTCTTTAGCCATTCTCCTTTCTAATTTGTCCAGATTTCTAGAAGTTTTCACTTTGGAATATGCATTAGAAACAAAGACCAAAGGGATGGATCTTCATCCAACCTTATTTTATCTGTGTTCTTTGCAATGATTGCTAATATTTTTTAAAAAAAATATTCATATAGTAGGATCAAGCTGCTATTTAGCTTTCAGAAAAGACATAGATATATCTACCTGTGCCGTATTTTCTTGAATTCAGGCTCAGACCACAAGTAAAAATGTGAATTACAAGAAAGGTTTTCAGTGTCCAAGATCAAACAGAAAAAGAGGTCTGTTTCTTATGTGCAGTGTGAGGGGGGAAAAAAGAGATGGAATACAGAAGGGCATTTTAGAAATAAGTTGTCCAATCTGTCATTTTGGAGGAAAAAGCAATCTGAGTTCCTCAGAAGTGTTTTAGAGCAGGGTGCTCCCAGAACTAGGACTTAAGTGATGGCTTAATGGAATCAAAAAGCAGATCTGTCTTTCTGTCTTTTCTTGTTTTCCTATTTTTAATGTCAGTGGTGCTTTGTACAATTTACACTGGTCATGTGAATGACATGTATGTTTACTGAAGTGATTGCACAAAGGTATAGATTTACTAAAGGGAGTGATAAGTGCTTTTTATTCCATGTGGTAAAGCCCAAAATGCATTTAAACCCTCCTTTTTAGTCTGCATGTATATTGCTTCCCTTGAACTTCAGATATTGTTAGCTGCATTACATGCATGAGAATGAATCTGCATATTATGCAACAGTCTTAAATTTAGCAAGGCATGTTACAAGGCATAAATTTCCTACAGACCCATGCAGCTTTCGAATGTGCCAAACTGACACTAATAGCTGCCAATTATTGCACAAAGAGATGCTGCTTTTTCAAAAAGAAAAAGGCAAAATTTGGAGTTAGATCCTAGACCTACTGATATCAGTGGGAGTTTTGCTGCTGGGGATTTCAAAAGCTGATGCTACCCTTCTATCAATTCTTAACAGACAATTAAATAGAGACAATATTTATCTACCAAGATTTAATGTCAAATGCTTAATATTATGCTTTTTCTGTGTGCAGTAGATGGAGTATTTTCTACTTTTAACAGGCTTACCTGAAAAAATAAAGCAAAATCTGTTTTATATTAAATGTGTTCACTTTCCATAATTTAAAAAGAAAAAAGGAGAGAAAGAACAGAGAAAATCAATATAAGGCCACAGAAGCTCAAAAGCTAGGATTATAAAAATGACACAGAATCAGATGAATTGTTACCCCTATCTCCAATAATGCCTATTCCCTTCTTATTTTTTAAATGGATTTTGAGTTTTCAAACTGTGCATAAAATCCTGGTAAAGTTCTCGCTGCATTCAAATGTGTCAGCATTTCCATGCTGTGATTTGTGACATCACACTAGTTGTGTTATGCACTAACTGGAAACACTGGACTAATTAAAAACAGCAAGTATACACTAATACTGGGGAAAGATTGTAAATCTGAGTGCCCGGCATTTGGTTTCTACAAAACTGAAATAATCAATATGAAAATGTTGGGAGGCTGAAACGTTGATTTTTCACTGAGAAAATATTTGAACCCATTTGTAAGTCTGTCTGCCTGAAGTGCTGTGGTACACTGGGAAAAGGCACTTCCATCCCCTTTGAAGTGTTCTGGCCTCCCTGTGCAAAATAAGGCTGTGCTTTGTTCTGTGTATCACAGAAGTGTCGTGACAGAAGCAGTCCGGTGGAAAGGTCCAGGCTGTGAGAGATCCAGCATTAGCTCCACACCTCTGGAGACTTCACATAAAATGTACATGGAAGCATTTTGGGCTTGAGCTCCAACATACTTTGACACCTTGAGCTTTGAGGGGAGGGAGGGGACAAATTTGCATTCAGTAAAAGTTGTGCGTACTGCAGCACCTACCCTGAGATGGAAATATTGTTCATGGATAAGAGTTTTCTAATGGAAAAGAAATTCCAGTTTCTGATCACATCAGTATTTTATCATATTTTTAAAGAAAAATAATTTTTAAAAAATTAAATCTAAGACAATATCTGCCCTAGAGCATATCCCCTATGAATGAAACAATATTTCTTGTTAGGTTTTACATAAGTCAACTGAATGTAATGTTGGATTACTACTTTGATACCTTTTGAGAACTAGAGAAAATCTGTCTGCTTGTCCTTTCTGATTCTTATTCTAATTCCTTATAAACAGATTACATCTGCAATGGGCTTTAGGTCTCTGGCTCAATCGATGCTGCTTTGACCTTGTTGCATGACTTCTGTCTTCTCTTGCCTGGCAATGCCTTTCCACGCTTTGCTCTAAACTTACTAGCCAGCTCTCTGTGCCTTTGAGATATTCCTTCTGGTTCACAAGTAACCATGAAAAAATATACTTGATGAAACATTCCAAGCTGATTGGATGCTTGTGGATCTTGTTACATGTGCTGGAATTTTCAAAATTTTGAGCCATGAGTCTTATGGTCATTTTGCTGGTTGTTTTTTCTCATTCTTCTGGCTTCTGTTAAATTGAAATGAGAAGATTACCTGCTTATCTCTAAAGAAAAGGTAAATTTCAGGTCAGCTTCTTCACTGGCACACTTTTACTTTTCTTGATCATCTTGATTAACTCACTTGATTTTGTGCTGCTATATTTTACAGGATTTTTTATAGAGCTAGGTGGAGGTTTTTTAGGATCTGGGTGAAGAACATATTTTTTTTTATAGAACCTGGATATTTTCAAGTATTTCTAACAACTTTGGATATATTTTTTTGGGTGGAGGTGAATGGTGGAGGGAAAAATGATATTTTTCATTTTTCTGGAAGATATGGTGCATGTGACACTGCACTAAGATTTGGAGATGCAGTTTATCTCCCAGCTCTCAACTGGAATTAATATTTTGCTTCTCTGAAAGTCTGCTTTGAATCAGACAGTGCAGAAACTTGACTGGATCTTCAAAACCTCAGACTATGGCCCTCACATACAGTGTTGTTACAAAAGCACCTCATCCTAATCCAGACAAGCCTGCTATGCATTTTGAGGTTTAATCTGAAAGCAGACTTATGCTTGTCCTTTGAAAAATTCTTCCAGAGTTTTGGTTTTGACTTCAATAAAACAGAAATAAGCCTCTAAATTTTGAAAGGTGTTGCAAGAGGAACTGGCTTTTCCTCATGTTCCTACTTTCAGGATGTAAAGATGAGCTATTAGCCTTGAACAGCACTATTACAGACATCAGATAATTCAGTAGACAGGTGTGAAGTATACTTGACAGTAGTTTCATTAACACAGAATTAAATCCATTGGTTGCTACCTGATGGGTAAATTTTGCTGGGCATGTGCATTAGTTTTGTTTTCAGGGAAAGGTTAGTTAATCTCTGGAGTATATCCTAGAAATACAGTAAATGCTTGTGTGAAACTTAATTAATCAATGATTGAAAATTTTTGGTTCATGGGCAGTGATTGGAAAATGCACTGCCTCTGTCAATTTATTTCTATTTTCAGAAAGCTGTGAAGTATCAGACTTGTAGATCCCATCAGCTTTATCAACTTCATGCTGTGCTGTTTGGTTTTATTTCTAAAAGGAATTGGAAAGTCTTGTGAATCATTGTAGTTAGAGATTAAGGATCTGTTTATCAGACAGTGGGGGGTCTGACTGCATTTTAATGCTTGTTTCACTTGAGGTAGATGCTGTTTTCACAAGTGTGGCAGTTTCCATTTAGAGGCGCTCCAAACAAAAAATTTTGATTATGTAGAAACTGAAGCATCTCAGTGCCATAATCTCAGCCTTTTAAGCATCTACTTGTTCTTTGCATAACTGGTGACTAGCTTTGCAGTCACATTCCAAGCTCCAGGGGAAGGGTGATGGCAGGAGTTTAAGCACTCCCTCCTTTCCCGAGCAACAGATCATATTTGTGCTTCAGACAAGCTCGTTTTCTCCTGAGTATCCCTGTTTGCCTCTGAGTGGGTAGGCAGGCACATAAAGCAGTGGTAGTGTGTGAAATGCCAGCAGTCGTGTATGAGTTTGCTCCCTGGAGCAGCACCACTTATGCCACGTCAGGGTGATTCAGATGCTCCTGAAAATGATTGATTTCACTGTATTACAAAGCAATCACACTTTGCCAGAAGGGTGGTAGAGATGTCTACAGTGTTACAGAGGTTTGCCTCAATTATTTCTTTGTAGTTAGGAGCAGACATTGTATAGCATAACCCTACCTGGCATACCATTTTTCCTGGCCAAACTGCTGACTCAAAATCTACTTTGATTTTGTTACAATATGGAATGACTTTTTAAAAGTTTTCAGTGGCAACTGAAATATCTGAGGGTGGATGAGTCATCTTATTTGCCTGAGAAGCATGTTTTATTGTAGGAAACTAGCATCTCCTTTCTTAGGGAAAATATGGACATTTGGAAAGTTAAAGAGTAATTCTGCTTTTTTTAGAGCAGAGTCTTTAATGAACTTGAGTCTTTACTATGGGGAAGTAATCCCATCCCATCTTATGGTGTCTGTTCTATTTTGGAATAACCAAATGAAAATTCTTAGAGCAAAAGCAAGAATAACTACCACTTCCATGTAGCAGAAGCTATGATGAGGAACTATCAGGTACTTGGTTTTCCTTGTGCAATTCTTAGCATAATGGAATTTGGTGACTAAAATATGAAAACCTCTTAGTATAGCATGGAAGATGGTGGAAAGAAAATTAAATATGCATGTAGAAGATGCTCTTCTGTCATACAGAACACAATGAAATCAGAGCTGGTGAAGCACACAATCAGTATGAAAGAGTGGTATAATGTAATTTTTGTATTTCAAATTAATTAGTATGGAAATGTACTTGCACTCTGTATAAGAAGACCCACACTAGGGTCTGCAAAATTGGTTTCTAAAAATTGGAAAATTTTCAGAATTAAGCTATGCATTAGAAGTGCCCTTTGCACACACATCATAAAAGCCCCTGCAATTACAAGGTTCTATACTAGGTTAGTTTATTTTGTTATTTTAATCCTTTAATATGTGAGATATATGGTGCTTGTTTAGGACAGATGAATTTCATCTCAGTTTAGCTGCTTACCAATTAGGCACATAGCTTAAACCTGATGTCTAATTGTTGTCTTGAGTCTAAGGGGAAATAGAAGGAGCTCTGAATGGTTATTCTTCCTGCTCACCTCAGAAGACTACCTTGGGTATGAGCTGCTGCTGGAGATGTCTGCATCTCTTCATCAAACACAGAGTCAACCTGAGTGGACTTTTTGTACTGCTAAATTTAGGTGGGATGTAGCCTGCCTTTAATGTTGTATTACTGCTACTCAATGTTGTATTACTGCAGCTACTCAATGTTGTATTACTGCCTCAGTGTTCAGTATGCAGTGCTGGTCTTCACTGCCATGTTGGGTAACATCCTGTTCAAACCCAGCTCTGAAGAAAGAAGTATTAACCTCCTCTGACCTTTTCTACAGCATTTGTCACTATTTTATCTGTGTGTTTCACAAACTTTATTCTTACAGCCACCTTGAGACGTACTGAGGTGATATAACCCTCATTTTATAAGGCAAACTTCAGTTTTGGCATTTCCTTGGGTTTTGAATATCTGACTTTGCCACTTCAATGCTTAATTATCCTAGCTTCTCATGGAGAAGTCCTGAAGCACGAGAGTAAAGGGAAGGACTTAGCTCCCAACCTATATTTTCCTTGCTGATTTAGGGTGACTTACTGTGTTGTGACTTTGGTCAGCCTGTGAGGGTCAAATTAAGTTGAATGTAGTATTTTCAGTGTTCGAAAAGAATAAAATTACAGCCAAGATTGGAATTTCTTGTCTGTCTGTAAGAACTTGCAAATTCTGTTTTCTCAAAACTTACTTACTTTACAAAGACTTAATATTCCCATTTTTCCAGGGCTCTCACAGGCATTTCTGAAACATGCTGGAAGGGGATCATGAAACTTAGAAAGGATTTCCTTTATCATGAAGGTGATGTCAGGTTTAGGGATCATTATAGCTAACTGAAGGAATTTAGAACCAATTAAATGATTGCTTAATTGATACAGGTAATAAAGGGATTAAATTATATTCCTTTTCATTATAGGCAGTCTTTTCTAATATTGATGAGCTTCTTATGGGGATCTGACTCACTTTGAGCTTCAAAAAGTACTTTTTTCTTTTTTAAAATTTTTTTAATTTTAATTTATATATTTTTTTTATGACAAACAGTAGTACTTTCCTCCAAGAAGTTTTAAGTCTGGTCCAAAGCTTGTGGAAAACACTCATATTGAGGAAGATAGAGGAGGACTTTATCCTGAGTGGTGGAAGCCATCAGCAACGGAAAAGAGAGGTTTTTAACAGGAAATACTGAGAAAATGTTTTGTTAGTGCCTGCAAGTAGAACTGGTTGTCTGCTATTTTATAATGTAAAAAGGGAGCTTTCCAGTGCACACATAGCAAGGGAAAATTGTGTTCATGGTACCATTTCTGCAGAATTCTTACTTAAAATAAAAATAAATGCTGAACTCATGAGCATATAAGGCAGGAATTTTAGCACTGACTGCCTGTTGGTTAACAAAATGAAATTATTGCTGCATTGGGTTACAATGAAAAGTTCCTATGAAAACTCTTATTGAGGTCAGGGGTTTACTTTTGGGACTGATTGTAGGGCATATACTGAAAAACTATATTTAATATGCTATTCTACTAATCATTCTAAGCAAAAGAGAAAGTTTTGTTGGAGACTTTTCAAGTCTTCATGGCAAGAATGCTCAGTGTATTTGATACATACTGTTGTGACTTGACTTATATGTTTTGCAATTCATAAATGAAGAAAGTATTTTCTTGCTTCCAAGATATGAATGTGGAATATCTCAGACTGTTTGAAAAAAATAAGAGGTTACTGAAATAACCGGGACAACTTTCCTTCTATTTGTTTTTTCTAATTTCAGTTTTCCATGTGTGATTTTAAATTCTCCCTCAAAGATCTGATAATCAAGCATTAGCTTTAGAATTATTCAACTGCTTTAGTTTAATATAATTTTATCTCCATTTGAATACATAGTATTTGAAAATATCTTCTGCTATACTAGAGTACAGCTTAGGAGTTCAGTTTTTATGAGTAAAAAACATAGGCAATATATTGGACTGTGGCTGTTAAATAAAGCACAGAGAAAGAAATTAAGGAGCTGCTCTTCAATATATTTGTAGTTTCAAGTTGATCGTATTGGTTGTGTTGAAATAGTCAAGATGCCAAAGGTGGAGAATTAGGCAAGATTTTGCTTAAGGTTCAGCTGTCTTGGAGCACACTGTTTTCTGCTGTAGGAAGAGAGGAAAAATTTCTGCTGCTGGTTTGGAAAAACACTCCCCCTTCTTCACTACCTGTTTAAATATTTCACTAAAGGACTGTAAATCGATATGTAGTAAATTTGGTGATGCAGAGGACAGAAAAGGAATGTCAAATTCAGGAACTGAGGATGATTGGATTTTGGCTTATTTTAAGCTCTTCAAAGGCATGACTCAGTTGGTAACTGTGGAGAAAGGGATCTGAGAACGTGGTGCATTTCCCCTTACCTTTGTAGATTCTGGTCCTCTTTGACATGAAACTGTTTAAACCTTTTGGGATGGGTGAAGCAAAATAATTTTCTTCCATGTTTTGTGTGTAACAGTTTAGCATTGAGATTAACAAAATGTTGTTCCAACTGCCAGATTTTTGACAAACAGAATCACACCAATGGTCTTTTTGTCTAAGATAGTGCTTACAACATGAACAAAGTCTAGAGCTTGAATATCACGATTGCAGATTTCCTGTGCTTAGAGTATTATTGAATATAGAGATAAATCCAATGAAATCCTACTGTTCTACTGAGTTCCTAAGAATTTGTCAGGAAAGGTGACTTTGATGAAATAAAAATATTTTTGATAGTTGGAAGCACTCACCTGTGCAATATAGAAATATGTATTTGTGGTGTAGTCATTGAGAGATCTATGAAAATCAAGTTCAGTGGGAGTTTATTCTTCAAGATAAGACCAGCTATATTATTTCTAAATATATTTTTAGTATTTTATATTTTTTCTTCATATTGATTCATTTAAAGCACTATATACCGTTAGTGTCCTGGAAGATTTGACAGCATGGAAGCTTTTGGGACGAGCACATTTAACATCTTGAAACAATGACTGCAATTGGCAATTCCATGCAAAGAATACTATGATCATTTAAAACATTTAAAAATGAGGACTTTAAATATCTCCCATGATAGGAAGATCCCCTGATCAAAAAAGAGACTAGTAATTTTTTACAAGATATTTTACTTGAGAAAAGCTGACTCTTGTTCGAAATAAGTAAGCATAGAATTATACACGCTGGTGATCCCCAGGTGCAAAGATGGACTAGTTATTGGAGGAAGAGTGGTGGATTATGGTATTAGAAGATAAACAGTTATGCTAGAGGCATTATTGAAGGACAGAAGAACTTTGTGAGGAATATATAGCTCCAAGGAATTTTGGAACCATCAGGATTATTTAGAGTTATTTTAGAAACAACTTTGAGAAAACAGAAGGGAGAGTGGTATGTAATTTTAATAGAAGACAGCCTATAGTTTCATATAGCAGATCTGGTGTTTAAAGCTGACAATAAGGAAAGAAGACTAGAGAATCTTGATAAGTTGTCAAATATATTTAGACATGAATAACTGGTGGTTTTTTTCTTACTTTTGTTCATGGTTTAAAAATAGTTATGTTGTTCTGTAGAAAGAAACTAAAACAAATTATCATTATTTCAAACCCCAGCAGATAAAGCTTTAGCTTTGACTCAAGGTTGCCATACTGCATATTTCTCCAAGACATGCCTTAGGACATTAAAATGAGTGATGTAGTCTGTCAGCTTCTACTTTATATTCTATTCATATGTTACCATTTGCCTTTCACACTTCAGTATCTCCAACACTCAGGATGGGCATTATTATTCACCTATGCCTATCGCCGAGATATTTGCCTTTTTAACAAATATGTCATGTTTAACTACAGTCTGAAATGAGAACAGATGTGATGTGGTGTGTGTTGATACTCATAGGCCATAGCTGGCCATTCTCAGAGTGGGTGGAGAGGTATGTCCTGAAGAGAGGTTACTGTTGTTGACATGTATATACGTGTGGGCAGAATACTGAAGAGCAGCTTATTTGTTGTACTCCATTCTGGTGAGCTCTCTCTAGAAAATACAAGCATAAAATTATGTATATGGAATGTCTTTCTTTTTAAGAATTTTGCATAAAAATGAGCATTTACTCATTATTAGGCAATAATAGTAGCATGTTTCCTTGAAGAGCTCCTTTACTCCCAAAGCTTTCTCACAGCATGGTATCCTTTTTTACTTGAAGCTCCCTATAGGCACGCCTAACACCACTATAGTCAAAATCAGCTGTTCCTCTGATTTTTCTCACAGTTCTTTTCTGTAAGATGTGCTTCTCTCTCTCCACCTTGCTCCTTTGCAAGCTCCTTTGGCCAGTGTTATAACAGTCTCTGCTTTTTAATAATAATTTTGGAACAGTGGTCGTCAATCAACACAGTACTTTGGATGCTTAAATGTTTTAGACTTCAGAGCACAATTCAGCATGCTCTTGTGACTGAGCTTGCATAGCTTAAGAAGTTCCTACCTCTTGATTTCTATCTGACACTCTCCTCTGCCAAACTCTGGCACTGTAACAGATGGCTTGAGCTTTTCAGTCAGGGACTATGCTCAAGTGACTGGTCTGTTGTACATTCTGTGTACAACATTCTGTAATACACAGCCCAGTGATGATGAATTTTTCTCATATATCAGTTGGTTTTAACATCATTATCCCTGATGTATTACCAAGTATCACAATTGGGGTTTTAACCCAAAGACCACTAAATACTGTGGTTTAATCTTGTATGGATTCTCAAGTGAATTTTGAATAAAGAAAAATTCTGGAAGTGTTTGGGAAAAACTGCACTGAATCAGTCTCTCATTTTTGCTTTCCAGTTTTACTTGTAATACTATTTAGAATTGTTGGCTATATTTCTGTCTTTATGCAAATGAATGCCATAATTACAGTTGAGTAAAGGGCATATCTTCTGTTTACCAAAATTCCTTCAAAGCCACGGAGTACACAATGCTAACATTATTTTGCATTTTAATAATTTCAGTACTGCACTTGCTAGATAACTTATATTAATAAAAAACTAATAAATCAGAATTAACCTGCTCAAATGCAGTCACCTTTTCTTCATACAGATTAATTCAGATAATATTTTGTGTTTTAGTACACGGATTGTTTTAATGTTACTGTTTGTCCATTTATATGATAAGCATTTTTGCAATGTTGTAGAACCATGACATTCTGTCTACTGAAGTTAGAGAAGTTTTATTACAATAGCACATCTTTGAATAAGAAACCTCTCAATTGTGTCTATCAATGCTCTCTCGCTCATGGCTTGTATACATAATCAGCAACAGTACAATTTTATTTTATTTTATTGCAGGTTTTATGTATGCTCTTCTTAGCTCTCAAATTATCAAGGTAGTTCCAAAATTAACTAGGCAAACATGTGCTGTTTAGTATGGGGACACCATGTTAATGAGCAATGATTAATATCCTACTTCAGGTCCGGGGCCAGAATCTTTAATATCTAATAATTTTTGATCCTTCTGCTTTTTTTATGCCCATAATCAGTGAGGTTATTCAGGCTGATTTGTTTGATTTTCAGATTAGGTGCTAAGAGGTTCCTGACTGAACCTGCCTACAGCCCCTGATTATTGGTAGAATGCATGCCTGCTGCCTACACATGCACCCTCAGAAGTGAGTGAGGCAAGAACTCCTGTATTGGTCAGAAATGCCCAATGGATGTTTGGAGGGCTATTCAGAAGCAGCTTTTTCTGGTACAGCTTGGACTCCTTTCTTCTCTTCCTCTTTACCTCCCTTCCTCCTTCCCTCCTTGTCTTTACTCAGGGACATACAATTCAAGAGCTGGAGCATGGCACCAATGGAGACAGTGCTGTACTCCCAAAGCTAAAAGGATTGCTACCATTATATAGAAGCATTGCGTAGCAACTTTCTTAAATCAGGTGGGGTATTGATTGCTTTTCTGAAGGGGCTAATTGAATTTGATAACTCAACAGAGAAAGCAACTTTTTTTTAAACACTGCCTTAAGAACTGTAATATCTAAAAGACACATTAGATGGATGCAGCCACCAACATTTTTTATCAATAGCTCCGAGAATAAAGACTGATCTTAAAAGCTGTTAAAATACAAACATTTTGCATTTCTGTTCCAAAAAAAGTGCTATATTAGGTAAAAATAATTTTAAAAAGCTTTCTTATTTGTCCTTAAATGTAATTTCTTTAATATGCCTTTCAAAAATAGCCTGTGCTTACTAACATTTACAGAAGGCTCATGTGGAAATTAATGTAAAGTCAGAACTCCTGATTTAGCAATTGCACTTTACACCTGTGCTTAAAGCTAAGATTATTTCTGAATGCTCTACTGGATATGACCAGAAAAAAAAAATGATGTGGGCTAGATGTAATATCTCATATGAAAATATGCCAAATGTCCAAACTCCTGAAGGAAGTTTGAGGGTCAGCATATTAATAAAGTAAAAAGTATTGTTTTATAAATGCAAAGCTGATCACTGAATCTTCTGGGTAGGTTCTTGGGCTCTCCAGTAATCCAAGGCTAAGGGGATTTAGGATCATCAGGACATGTGGAAAACTTGTTTATTTGTTGGTTTGAAATATGAAGGAATATTGTCCCCTGGGAGTGGTGTTTGTTGACTTAGCAAAACCCCTTGAAACGGAAAGCCATTCTCACATTATTACAGTTTTTGAACAGAAGGGTGTGACAATGATAACATTATATGAAGATACATGAGAACACCAGTATTACATTGACCTGAAGAATGAACAGCTGGATGCTGATTTGGATTGGTACAAAACAAGGTGATTAGATATCTCAAATTTTGTTTAACTTATCTATGGATGTTGTAACTGTGTAACTTGGATGGGGAAGGATGTGGGCTTCAATATTGCTTGAAAAATAAACTGTGATCTTTGCACACAACTTGCTTCTGTTGAGAGGATCCTGTGTAGGAGTGCAGAAATACTGAAACTGGGGAGGTCTTCTGTGAGCTCACTGGCCTCAAGACATAAAAGGAGATGGAATTTACATCAAGACCACTAAAGACTCACATGATCAATTACTGTTGTATATGGGAAGTTAACAGCATCCCCTCAGTATGATTGAACCTGGTAACCCTGAAAAGTACCTGGACTAAGTATCAATCCATAGACTGGAATATCAAACCCAGAACTAATGGGAAAGGTAAAGGGATGGTTGCAGCAGATTGGAAAGGCTCCATTTGAGAGATTTTATAAAGCTGACATCCTGAAAGGATATACTATCCTGTGATTACATCCATTTGGTCTGCCAGGTACAGCATAACCCATGTTATAGAAACCTCAGACTTGCAATTTGACCTGCTGTCAAGGAAAGGTTACATCTATAGGAAAACACCTGCTAAGTCATAGTGCAGCATGTGACATGGGTGTTTAGGTACTACCAGACTGATCTCAGGACTGATCCCTAG
This sequence comes from Chloebia gouldiae, assembly GCA_003676055.1. Taxonomy (NCBI): domain Eukaryota; kingdom Metazoa; phylum Chordata; class Aves; order Passeriformes; family Passeridae; genus Chloebia; species Chloebia gouldiae. The sequence continues at coordinate 37,087,960 of QUSF01000003.1, forward strand.
TGTGGCCAGCTTAAGATTGCACAGAATTGTGCTGCCTTTGGATGAGACATCAAAAGCAGTTGTTGAGCAGGATGGCATTGAGAACGTTTGAAATATTGTGAACTGCAGCAGGAGTTGATAAAGATTTCATCTTTCAAATATTTTCAAATTCCATCAGTTTGAAAAACAACAGAAGTCATGGTTATATCAGGGGAATTTTGTTGGGAGGAATCTGACCTAGAATGGGAGATAACCACTGCAAGGGTAATTTTTATGAAATCCTGTAACTGGCAAAACCAAGAATTCATAATTTGGACCCAGTTTGTATCCCAAGGCTGTGAAATTTTCAGCTTTGAGAGGGATACCAGTAACAGCTGAATTGAACATTAGAGGAATTCCCCATAGAAAGCTCATTACAGAGGAACAGCTGAGAACTAATGCCTACTCAGCCACAGAGTTTCTGATTAAGGATAGGCAACAGACTCAAATCATGCAGACACTGCCAGGTGGAGAATGAGAGCTGTACACATCTTATTGCATACTACCCTGTGGTACAAGATGCTAAGATTAAGAGACATAACCAACTATGTGACATCTAGATGAATGAAGCTTAAAAAAGAAGGGAGTATTCCAGGAAGCAATGTTTAACAATTAATAAAATTAACTATGTAAACCAGATATGGTATTTGTTAAGGAAAATCAGACTTTTGTAGTAGCTATCATAGTTAGATATGAGAGTAAATCAACATATTTGGAAGACAGAATGACAGAAAATTAAAGAAATATCAATATCTTAAAGTTCAAGAACTGACCAAGGCCACTAATGTTAAAGTTATAGTATTTCCTTTAGGAGCACATGGAAAGTGGTATGAAGGAAACAATTAATTATTAGATAGATTAGGACTCTGTACAGTTCCTGACAGGAAAAGGTTATTCCTGTCATCGTGCACTTTTTACTTCATTGGACATTGTACACGTTTGCTATTTAAACTTGGATTGGGTTTAAGATCTTTATTAATTGTAGCTGTTGATACTGATTAATTATATAGAAATTTATCCCTTTCATCTATTGATTTAAGAGTAATGCCAAGGTGTATGCTGAAAACCAAATATCTACTTTTATAAGCTTAAAATAGAAGGGTGTTGATAGTATGTAGAGACAACAGTGGACTTGGAATCATGATGTGTCTTCCATCCTGCCAGAAAAAAAAACAATTACTGATCTTTACTTAGGTGAATGAGCTGTCTTTCTTAATGCAGTAAAGCAACATGTATAACTTTATATATAAATTTGGTAAACAGCTTGCAAGGAGGGCTTGTATCTGGCTTGGAAAATGACAATTTCACTCCCTCACACTCTTCATTCCAGCCATGCTCACAAAACATCTCTTGACAATGAGCCTGTTGGGGTCACCATTGTTTACTCTTCCCCTTCCACAGGAGCAATGTGGTCCCCCCAGCTCAAAGGATGCTCCCAGGTTCAACCTCTCCACCTGGGTTATGTGAGAACTAGAGACAAAGGTTTTTCTTCCTCTCCTCAGAAAGGACAGTTCGGTGTGCCTGTTACTGTTTATTTTGCCAGCTCATTATGTTAAGCAGCAGAGTTTCTGCTCTGGTTTCAGTTAGTTTGAAGCCTTGATGACCAAGTCTTGTTCTTGCAGGCTGCTGTAAAACAATGTAATAGGCATATTTACAAAGGGATCCACGGGGCTTTAGATACACAGTACCCATTAATTTCAGCAGAACAGTCAAGATCTTGTTCTTTTACTGTACTATGTCTTGTTTAAGGTACATTTAGTGATATTGACTTTTATTAGACTTGTGCATTATGTGCTTATTTTCTATAACATCCTGTTGCCTTTTCTCTGAAGGCATCACAAAGATAAAGTCGTAATATGAGTTTGCTTAATGAGGTACTTCATGAATATAAATTCACAACAGTCTTGAAGTACTACAGATTACTTTGAGATTGGTGAAATTTCTGGTTCAAAGGGAATCTCTCAGTGTCTGAGGCTTAGTCATAGAATCTCCTGAGCTAGAATGTACTCATAAGGATCATTTAAGTCCAACTTCCAGCTCTGGTTTCTATTGCTTCCTTGAAGTTTGATTCTAAAACTACCAGCACAGGTTACTATTATATGGCTATGGAACCTGAAACAAGATTTATTTGAGTCTTGCTATCCTTTACCAACAGTGCATGGGGAAAATTTTCAAGTACTTGACTGTTGTCTCATTTGCATCTTTAAGATACTTTTTCAGAGCAAGGAAAATAATAAAGAAATTACCCAGCACTACAGAACATAGCATCTGTCTGATTTAGTGGTTCTATTACCATTATGATTCATGGCTAATTCATACAAATGAAATTAGGTTATATATTGCTATTAGGAAATTAACATTTCATGAATTTAATAAATGTTTTCATGGCTACTCTGAAATCTAATTCCCTGGCCTAAAATGTCACTGATGTCTGCTTTTTTTAGGCAAACCAATTTAATTCAGTTTAGTAGTGCTGGGAGAATGTTAACTGAGATTTGTTTTGAGTGGAGTCACTGCTCTTTTCTTCCACCCTCTGCCACCCCTGTCCCATACATCTAAAATGCTATAATGTTAGAATGATGCAGGAAAAACACTCTGTTAGTTGACCACATGCAGGAGAGAATAACATCCTAGTTTACATCATCAGGATTGGAAATGTCAGGTTGTTAAAGAGAAGCCTATCGGATACATATATATATAAAAGTTAATTTGTGGTATTATGAGTAGGCAGCGGTTGTATTCTATTAACTTGAGGATATGATCATTGTGCTGTTCTCCATGGCATAATATGATTTTCTTAAAGGCCCTCAGCAGTGTTCATTGCAGCCTTGGAATGGGTAATATTAAAGGCTTTATTCGATTGTGGTAAATATAAGCATATAATATTATTTAATCTCTAACTGAGATTTACTCATTTTATGGATTAAAAAAGGATGTCTTGCTCCATTTGAGTATAAACCTCATTCTTTTTTCTTCTTGTACCAGCTTCTGAAAGATTCTGCAACATTTGTTCAATCTGAACTAAGACCCACCCTGCACCCACACTCTACAGCCTCCCCTTAAATAATTTGCACAGTTAAATTTTATGGACTTCATTTTGAAGTTCTGTCTCTGTCCAGCTTTAATTTGGTTATGGTACCCTGGAGCAACTGAAGCCATAGCTGAAGCCCAGAAATGCAGGGTTTATTTTTGTCCTCTGTTTTTGGCACAGTTAAACTTAATTATGAGGATTTTTGTTTATTTTTCCTCCTTTCCCCACCTGCAACAGAGAGCAGTGAGAACTAGGAGGAAGGAGAGGGCCTCTTTTCAAGGGCCATGATTTCGTGCCTGGAGTGCTTGTGGAGGATCTGTGAGAGTGGGATGAATCCTGATCAGGTTGAAGAGAAAGATGGGGTAGAGCTGGGCTGGAGCTGAATCTGGATCAAAAATCTTCTTATTGGTGAAGTTACTTAAAAGAAGGCTAGATCAATTATGGGATTTTAACTTAGAAAAATAGGTAAACTGTTATTTGTCACATGAAATCAATGGCTTGAATACCAAATGTCAGGAAATAACCACCTGAGCTCTGAAGGGGAATCTAAAGCCCTGAAGAAAATTGCCTGTATTTAAACTGCTCATCGTAGTCAAGCTTAAAGGCCTGGCCAAGCCCCAATGTGCTTTACAACTATTAGTTATGGGTGATGGTGCCAAGTCTCAGTCCAGCTCTTTTGGTTTTCTGTGCCTGAAGGATGCTGGATCAGTGCCTGAACTTGCCCCTTGCTGCTGTGTGTTGGAGTTTCTTGCTTCTCCTTAGCCCCAAGACCAGAGGTTGTCCCTCTGTGACTCGCTCCCCATCCGGCTTCCCTGGCAACAGTGGGGGCTTGGGAGAAGAAGCAGGATCAGGCCCTAAAACCTTGCCTGGGAGATCATAAATCTGTATACATTTCTTTATGCTCTGCATTTACAAATATTACTTCCTTGGGCCATTAAACAAGAGACAGCACTTTCTTCATTTGAAAGGAAGAGCCTTCTGTGACAATTCCTTTCACAAAGACTTTTAGGTAGGCCATTTCCATTACCTGCAGTTTTCCATGTTTTCAGTGTACTTGTATTATTTCAGGAATCCCTTTCCAAGTGGATATCAATCTCTAAATGATATCTGAGTTACACCTCACTTGCTCTCAAAATCCATTCCCTGAATCATCTTTATTACAGTGCCTAAAAGATATTTACGATGCATTGTTAATTGGCAGCTGGGGATCACTTATGATTATTGATTTACTTTTAAATTACTCTGACAAGATGAGGAACAATAAACCTGAGCATGTAACTCACTTTCATAATTGTATATTGTTGCTGTTATCCTTATGTCCATAAATTAATATCTGCAGTTTGCCTAAAATCCCTGACTTGTTTTTGTTCTGAGATAACCCTCTGCCAGCAGGCAGTGCTTTCCTGTCTCATTCAATGGCAAATGCAATATTCCCCTGATACTCCTTAGAGAAATGGAAAGAATCTAAAGAAAAGAGTTTGTATTTTAATGAGGTTTAGTTTGCAATTCTTTGAACAGAACTGACAAAATGAAACATCAGACTGTAGCTTTTTTTTTTTTTACCTACAATCCTATTTGAAATGAAAACTTGTGTTCTAACATGGGAATGCTCCTGCTAAACTGTCAAAAATTTTTGTGTTCATTTTTACAGTTTTTTCATGGGCTAGATGCTTTTTGATTGATTATTGATAAAAATGTCTCTAAAAAGAGTTATACTTTCCATATATTAGTGGGAGAATGTAACTTAAAAGTATTTATTCATGTAATTTTGCCAATCCTGAATGATATCAAAGGTAATTTAGAAAATTCTAAAAGCTCTAATCTTTCAGGCTTTGTGATTGGAAATATTACATGAATTTTAAAAATGCTCAGATAAATTTCTTTCCCTAGTTGAGTTGATGAATGGAACTTGATCATGGTGCATGCCTGTGTGCTGACTTGTTTGCCTAAGTATCTTAATAGGAAGTTTTGTAAGGGTTAGCAAAAAAAATTCAAGAAGAAAGGGAAGTTTATGGCAAAAATCCCAAACAAGTCTTCCTAAAATGCTCTTGTGGCCAATCTTGAAAAGAAGAAGCAAAAATACTAACAGGAAACTGCAGCTTGCAGCAAATCTTGGGGCCTCCCAGCTCTGTGCCATCACTACGGGTGCTTTGGTCCCTGGTGCTGCCCCAGTGCTTACATGAGAGGCCAGGAAACTCTGAACTGATGCAATTATGAACTCCTGATAATCTTAAGCATTTTTTTTTCTTAATCTCATTTTAATTGTTTGTATTAGGATGAGGGATATTCCAACTTTAACTTTAGGCCATCAGTTTATTTGAGAGCTTTGTGAGATCCTGTAAACACATATTGGTAAAAGAACAAAAAAATAAAAGTTTTGCAAATGGAAATAATTCTGAAAGCATGGCCTCAGGTACCTTACCTTTTGGGCTCTGTATTGGAACTTCTAGGAGCCTTAGAAATACACTGTGTAAACCTACATTTACCAAAAAGCAGCTTTCCCAAAAGAAAGCTCAAGTAGCCTGAGATTGCAGATTAGATAACTCTGCTTCACTGCTGTGTGAATGCACTTTAAATTAATCTGGCTTCAGCTGGAGATTCAGTAAATTGATTGTTACTTTCTAGAATTTGCAAACAGATTTTTTTCTTGAAGAAAAGTTGATTTAAAGCTTTCTATAATTGACTTTTAAGACTCTTGATTTGATTTTAAATTTGGCAAAAACTTTTTTAATTTTTAATTTAAATTACAGTTAGAAATAATTGAACTATGGCAGTATTTTCTTATTTTTATTGATTTTCTGGGTTGTAATTTGTTGTCAATGATTTTAATAACATTCATACCAAGAGGTAAAATCAGCTTTCTATTAGGAATGTGAATCTTAAATTCTCTAAGATTACATTAACTTTTTTTAGTTCTTGTTTCATAAGCCTCAGGGTAATATAATTGTTAGGTTTATGTTTATTTTAATTTTGATATTTTGCCATATAGATGCATAAAGATTCAGGCATACTGTTTCAGCTAAGCAGGAGTGTATGGGAGGAAATATAACCACTATCTGGTGATTGTGGTTGTGCAATAGGTTCATACAGGCCTTATTTTATAGCAGGTGAAAGCATTCCTTCTGCTTCAATTCCTTCTGTTTCTATTTCAGGATAGCTTTGATCTTATTAACTAATTTTCATCCATCCTTTTTGTGTACTGTTCAATAAGGGTATAAGAGTAGCAGCTACATCCCAGTGGTTGGAGGACTTGTATTCATGTATGTTCCCATTTCAAAAAAATAGTTTTGTGATGTTATTTTGCTTTTGATGATACAGGCTGGGTTATACTAATGGGTTTCTGTTTCAGAAACTGTATGGAGGAGTACAAAGGTACCACTGAGTAGGCTCATGGAGAGAAACTGATTCTTTTTGTGATATGCAGTAGAATAACTAGATACTCCTCAATTTTGTTCCAACCTTTTTGATAAGGAGAACAAAAGCAGAAGGAACCTTTGTGAGGAAGGGCCAGACTTCTGTGCTTGGAGTAGAGCCTTTGTGCTCATTTGTGGGAGGGCTGAACAGTGCAGGGAGACATCTCAGCTCTCTGCAAGTAGTACTACTGGATTTGGACACTGCCCCCATTTTATACCTCATCATTAATTTTCTTAGCTGTTGTATCCCTGCTGTCCTCAGACTTGCTTTGCACAAATCAGATTGCAGGTATGGACAGGCCAACAGTTTGGAAGAGGCTTGCTTCATTTCATGCTTCCATTTTGGAGAGGCTTTTCCTCAGGTGATGGTAGATGTGACACAGTGACTTAGCTTTCCTCACATATCTCCTGTTTTTTAATGAGAATTTTAGATGGATAAAAATGGCATGAAAGAGCTCCCACATCTTCTCTTATTTGTCTTGTCTGTTTTAGGAGAATATCAATATCATAAAAACTGACACCATGAAGGGGTTCAAGCTGCTTAGTGGTGTAGGTTTAGCATAGAACACCTGGCCTATGACCACGATCTTGCAGTATTTATTATCTGTTTCCATGTAAGCACTGCTAACATGGTTTAAGCTGCAACATTGAAGAAATAATTTTTGAGTATTAAATATCTCTTGCATGTCAAGATTTTGATATTGCTTTAATTCTTCCACTATCACTAGTAGTCACTTGTTTTCATGACTATTTTGGTCTGTTGCTCCACTCCATTGGCAGGATGTTAAAACTTACTCAAATGTGAGAAACAAATTGCACATTCCATTGATTTTAATAAAAACATACCTAATCTATTCCAGGAGAGAACATCCCCAGCTTCTTCTAGAAGGTACTCAGTTTCCTTTTATAATCCATTTGGTGTTCTTGTATGCATTAAATTAGAGATTGCTGTCTGCTTTTTGGAAAAAAAACCCTGCTTTTCTAATGTAAGTTTAATATTATTGACTATTTTAAGATTAAATACCTCTACCAGCTGGCAAAGGATTTTATACTTTCGACCAGAAATTTTCAGAAAATCTGCTGCAAAAGCTGGGAAAGAGAAAACAAAATAATCTTTAAAAATCTGTTAATTATTTTTATGGAGCATGTTTAAACCTACAGCTTACTCTGTCTCAGAGATTTAACAGTTTAAGAAGCCTTATCATTAAGCAACTGCAGGAGACAATTTTTTTTCTAAAACTGTGGAACTGTGGAAGAAAGATATGCCTGTATCCATGATTGATCTGCAGTGCTGTTCAGTTGTTATATGACTGCTAAATGTGTGCAGTTCAAGGCAGGGTTACTCCCTGATAAGAAAGAAATTCAGGCACCAGGGCTGTGTGAATATTTATGTTTGCAGTTTCTTTACACATTCTGCTTTAGATTACCTGTGGTTCAAAAAAAATGACATTTGCAATACCTGATTTTTGCAATAGGTCATGTTTATAGATGTGCTAATTTCTAACTCCTCAAAACATTCTAACCTTTGCCACTCTCCTTTGGCAGCCTCCTACTCTCATTTCTTCAAAAATTAGCTGTGTGAATGTTTTATTGTCTACTTCTTTATTAACTTCTGTATTTGAAGTAATACACCATTACTTATTGTCTTCTTTCAGCTGGCATTCAGTCTGTTGTTTCCAAGTGACTGCAAGTCAGTCATCTCTTCTAATTTCTTTCCTTACAACCAGGTCAGCATCTCAGTTTTCATCTGGTTTGAACTGGATTGCGTGATGGTTGTTGGGGCTGAGAAACCATGGATTTCTGGAAGGGAGTTTATGGCTGCTCTTCTTCCACCTCATAACTAGTTTTTAAACTCTTTAATCTCGTACAATATTTTGGCTGCTGATGGCATCTTTCTCCAACAGCTAAAATTACAGAAGACATATTGGTGGTAAGAGGTTTTGGAAGATTTTCTGCATGGAAGTTACACACACAGGTTGTTTGTTATGCCTGGCAGTGTCTGTGCACTGTGTTTCTCAGGATACCTCTAGGTGCCCTTTATCTGCAGGCTTCCATGAGCCTCACCTGACTGAGGCATCTCCTTCATGCAATGGCCACCACTCACCACTGCTGCCTGTTTCCAGTCTGTTTTTCTCATTTCTGGGGTCAGCCCCACTGTGCCCTGCTCAGGCTCAGGGCCCAACAGGGTATTTCTAACCCAGGTAATGTGTTGGGTCAGAGGTGCCAGGCTGTGTGCCCAGGACCAAGCAGCCCACCTGGAGCCTCACCAGGCAGAGCATAGACATCCCAAATCTAGCATGCAGCTCTTTACAAGCACTGTGCCAGGCCCTCAGATACTTTTTCCTCAGCCTCTTCTCAGTGATTATCTTCCCTAATGTGTCCATCATGATGTATTAAATTGGTTAATTAACTTATCCACTGAGCACGAACTCAGGCTCCTGCAGCTGGCAGCATTAGGCATTCTTTAGATGCTATGTAACTTTAAATGCTGTCTCTGATTATTTTCCTCTTACAGTAGCAGCCCTATAGTGCATAGTCCTTGTTAGACCTTTGATGAACTATGCATATCTATTAGCCTACTATCTAGCCACTTATCAGTCATATATTGACGTTCCCCACTGCTTCTGCGGTACTGCAGCTATAATTAGATGTAATATTTTTTCAGGTCTGCATCACATTAAATCTACATGGCTAAGCAAAAATGGTTTAATCTCAAGAGTTTTTTTCAGAATTTTTCTTACAACATGCTCTACATAGTCATTGATTCATTCAGTTAATTAGCTAAACTAAATAGTTAATTAATTTTCAACTATAAGCTATTACTAGGTATTTTTTAGGAACTGAGAACATTTTATAGCTGTGGAACAACTCCAAATAAATCTGCACACTTGCCTTTTCTGCTGTTGTGAGATAAAGACCCTGTGATAAAAGTAATTTTGTTACTCTGATACCTAAAATTGCACAAAAAACCACCCCAAAACAATCCACCTGAAAGAAAAAGATAAACATGAAAATTCTTTTTCAATGCATACACTTATATCTATACATGCATGCTGGGGTCTGTGCATGGTATGTGTGTATATATATGCATATATATATATATATATATATATACACACACATACATATATCTGTATCTATGTCTCCTATTGATCTTGAGAAAGTTTTTATCCACATGGAGTATTTTATTCTATAAAGTGAATAGAGGCAGGAACGTGTATCTGAGGTGCTTTCCTGGAGAGGCATCCAGGAATTACAATAATGTAGCAAACTCAAGGAGTTAGAAATGTATGGATTTCTGAGTATTCAGACATTTCACAGTTCCACTCCAGTCAAAAATATATGTGCAAGTTGTAACCAAAAATTTGCAGAAGGACTATCTATGCTCACATAAATTAGAAAAGCAGTGAACTGTAGGTAATTACGAATACTGCAATTCTGAAAGTAGTGTGAATATATAACTACTTCAACTAATTAGCAAATAGTTGAACCTAAGCTATTTTGAAATAATTTTATATCTTGCTGTAATGAAACTGTTGGACCTAAGACCTCCTCTGCAAATGCTCCCATCCACTGCATTGCATTGGCTGTGCAAAATTCTGTTGCTAGGACACGATGCTACCAGAACTTTGTCTTATCTCCTTCAGAACTGATATTTTAATGTCTAAGACCATGATTCCTTCTCAAAGATCTGCTCAGGTTGCTCATGGTCCTGTGTTTACTGCTGGATCTCTACGTTAATGCTTGCTTGCATATACAAGAAAGGAAAAGAGACCTCTATTTCTTCCTCCCTTAAAACAAAATGTCACACAAGCATAGAAAGGTTTGGGTTGGAAGGGACCTTAAAGAACATCTAGTTCCAAGTCCCTGCCAAGGGCAGGGACATCTCCTGCTAGACCAGGTTGCTCAGAGCTCTGTCCAACCCGGCCTTGAACACTTCCAGGGATGGGGCTTCCACAGCTTCTCTGGGCAACATGTTGCAGTGTCTCATCACCTTCACAGTGAAGAATTTCTTCCTGATGCATACTCTAAAGTAACCCTCTTTCCATTTAACTCCTATCACTACATGCCCTTGTAAGAAGTTCCTCTCCAGCTTTCTTGTAGGTTCTCTTTATAAAGCCCCATGGACCTTTTCCTTCTCCAGGCTGAACAACCCCCACTCACTCAGCCTGTCCTCAGAGACGAAGGTTCTCCAGCCCTTGGATTATCTTTGTGATCCTCCTCTGGGCTGGCTTCAGCAAATTCACATCCTTCTCATGTTGGGGGACCCAGGTAAGGTGTTGCTACTTGTTTCAATGGTGGTTTTTTGTTTTTTTTTGTAGCTGTGTCAAGGATGTGAATGAAGAATAGAATTAGTTGGAAAATTATTGAAAAACTGGGAAGAAAATATTAGTAAACATTTGCCTAAAATACATTTGGGTTTTCCTAAGTGATGATAGTGGTGGGCATACTTAGGAGGTGAAATCACAAGAAAGTAAGGAAAATTTAGGATACATAGGATATTTTTCCTATGGGTGAGAATGTAATCCTAGAGCATGGCAAAAACAATTACTGAGGTGAAAATTATTATTATTGTAAAAGATCTTGATAAAAAAAAAATATCTTACATGCAAACTTGGATGAAATGGTTGTTTTTTAGGGCCTCATCCCAATGCTCTGCTGGAAGCCAGACAGAACTTTTTACTTGCCCTGATAAAGCTGTTTAGTGTACTTACAACTAAAACTCCTCTATGTGTCTAGTTCCTAGGATCCCTTTAAACATAATGAAAAGCAATTTTTTTTTTTTTGCATGCCTGAACAGAAGTCCTTTTAAGAGTCAAGTCTTTTTGAGAGTATTACTGGGAGGCATGCATATACAGCTACAAACACTTAGGAGCACACTTTACTTCTGACACAGCTAACTGACCCCTTGTAGTTTCCTGATGCTCAAAAAGGGAGAGCCAGAGTAATGTTGAAAGTTTGGACTATAATATGTGTACATTTGGCTGCTAGAGAGAAAAAGGTGAGTGTTTGATTTTGCATCTTTACATGGGGTATATGTAGCTTAGGAGCCACTCTAAGAGGATAAACCTGAATGGAAACTTTCCTCCTATTGGGTTGGAGAGTGGCTTTAGCTGCCTTGAAGATGATGCCACTGCTTGAGCTGCCTTCTATGGACAATCCTGGATGCCAGCTCTGTATCATGGATACTGCAGTTAAGGGCAGCCAGCTGAGCAGACTCATACTTGCACATAATGTGCATTTAAATGGAAGTGGTTTAGGCAGAGTCCACTGCATGGGCTGACTTTCCCAGCATGGGTTTCATTCTTCAGTGGAATGACAGCACCCTTGCGTGAGAAAAATAGTATCCATTAGAGTTAAGTGCTGCTCCTGGGCTGGACTTGTGACCTTCAGCTGCTTGGCAAAATGGGTGCAGCATTCTTCTGTAGCTAATATTGCTAGGTTGTGATTTTTTATTTTATTTTTAATGCAATAGGAATTTCCTTTTTTTGCTGATGGAGACTTCATTTATCTGGGACATGGCTTCATTCTGCATTGTCTGGGTTTTGTCTATAAAACTCATTTGCTTGTTTGTTTTCTTTAAATTCCCAAGGCAGGAATTGCTTTTCCTTTTTAAAAAATTATGTTGTAAGGCAACTTTTTAAAACTCTGTATTATAATATTTATGCAAAAGGAACAAAAAATTATATGATGCCATCCTAATAAATAATGTAATATGTATGAGATTCTTCATTCCTCAGAGCCCATGGAAAAAATCTGGCTTTGTGTTTGTTACTGGCTAGTGTATATTACAGGAATATTTTTGCTAGATTTAAATCCAGTGGTATAAGATACCATTCTGAATTTTCCGTATACAAAGTAGTCATATGTAAAATGTCTGCCTCCTGGGCAGAGAAACCAAGCAGTAATCATACATCTGCGAGTCACAGAAATAAAATGGACTTGAAGGGCCTTTAATGAACATTTCATCTTTTGTATTAATTCTGTTTTGGCTCCCAGGCTTCTGGTTTTGCAATAACAGAGGCTGGAATTATTTTTGGGTGGGCACAAGATGAATGCTAACAATCATCTTCATTCTGGGATACTTTTGCACAAAAAGCCATGCATTGCAATAAGTACTCTCACTACTTTAGAACAGTTGTATTGACTCTATGGACTATTACACCAGTAAAATCTGTGAGACCACACCATACTTGCCATGTCTCTTGGAACTTGGAAAATGCTCACCTCTGCTTTTTAAATCTCTTTGAAAGCTTATTTATGTATCCACAAATTCATTTCTAAATTTGCTAACCTGAGACAAGTATTTTGCACAAGCTGTTCATTTGAACCTGTGTATTAAACTCTGGGGAATTGGTTGAGTTTGTTTTTTGAAGCAGATTTTATATCCCCTTAAAATGGGATCATTAGACTGTGGAATCATAGGTTATTCTGACATCCAGAAGACTTGGGCTTTATTTTGTTCCCTTCCAGCAGGCTTGGGGGTTTTGTTAGGATTTCTTTTTTCATTTGTTTTGTTTTTCTTTTTAATTTCTCCACTCTAAAATCTGAGCTTATGAGCAAAAATTTTAAATGGATTAGGACTGAAGCTGAGATACCATAGTGGTAAGGGTGGTAAGATTGTGCAGGGACATACCCACCCAACTGCACTGCAGCTTGTTCATTTTCCATTAGATCTCAGTCAGTTTGCAGAGGAGGCTTGGGAAAAACTTGGCAAGACTGGACAGTTACCGCACAAGGTTTTCCTGGGACGTGAAGTCTGCGGAGAGGAGGAGGATGTGCTGAAAGCTGCCCAGCTCAAGTACTCTGCAATGTCAGAGCTGTGCACTATGCCCATGGCCAGAAGGAGCCTACCCAGTGCCTGGAGCTGAACTAACCCAGACTGGCGAGTGCCACTGCAGGTTTGGCCTCTTCTGAGGCCACTCAGAGCTCTAGTCTCAGCAGTTTTGTGATGCAAAGTTCTCACCTTCTGCCTGAACTGCAGAAGCCTCTGCAGGTGGTGGACTTTGAGGACAATGTCTCCTACTTTTATAGCTCCTCCTTTAGTTTCCCTCATTGAAAATCTCTTACAGGAGCAACTTACTTTGGGAGTTAGGCCACATGTCATAGATGTTGGGAAGATTTTGTCTGGGGGCAGATAAGTGAAATTGTCTCTGAGCCAGAAGCTGGACTTCTGAGGGTTTGATTTGGCAGCAAAGGGAAATATTTTCAACTTTCAAGTTTAAGATTCTGTTTTATCATCTGTTATGTCATTGCAGACTGTCTTATTGAAAAAGATGTGAGAACAGCGCCAAAACTTGATAAGCCAAAGTTAATACTGGTGTTGAAGTATAGGCCAGTCTGTAACATAAAACCAGTATTTTCCAAACTATGTAATATAATTTGCCATTCATATCTTCCATATTAACCTCTCCTGGAGAAAAGCCTGGCCATTTGCCTAAAAGTCCACTTTTTGCAGCATTTGGGCTCTGTGGGGAAGGGAGAAGGATCTCTCAACTCAAAGAATCATTTTTTTCCTAACTTTAATTTGAACCCTCATTTGAAAAACAGAAGCTAAACAGGTTTCCTATAAGTGATTAAGCATTAATGAAATGGGTGTTCATGTGACCTGGCTGAGACATTCAAACAGAGAAAGGTGTCTTAGATTTTGGAAGCCTTGGCAAAAAAATTCTCAAAGCCTCCTTTCAAAATATCCACCTTCACACTGACTTCTGCAGAGCTATTCAAGTAGTGGACCAGTTGTGCACCCTGCTTTTGCCAGGTTTCAACAGGGGCACAGGAGGGCTCATCCTTCAGGTGAAGTTTATAGCAATGTTACCAGGCTTTTACCCCAAGCTGCAAGAATAACACAGTGAGGAGAAGACAAAATTCAGGTACCTGCAGTTGCTTCTCAGGTTTGCTGGATTCCCAGGAAGACATGCTGTCATCCATTCAAGCAGAACATAAACAGGCTTAATTAGCACAGGATTTGCAAGACACCGTATTTCTTTTCAGCATGAGTTTTGTTTATGAGCAGCCAGTTGAGAACTTCTGAAAAGCTGTTTATTCATAAGAAATCTTGGAGAGAATACAAGGGAGCTTTTCTGAAGCCTTTCTTTTTCTATTACATGATTAATAATAGTTGCTTCCCAGGTCACTGTTTCTCTTCTTTGGTGAGTAGGTCCCTTCATCCTCCCTGCGCACTGCATCTACAAGAAATACTATGTTGGGATCATTCTGTTTCCTAAACTCTAGCTTTTCTGCCTCTCTCTGGAAAGATGGCAAAGCTCAGCTCTTGCCTTCCCTCCCATCACAGCCTTTGCTGCTGTGACTGTGAGGTGAAGGAATAAACACCAGGTGGCAAAACTCCACCCTGCTAGAAACTTATTAAACAGTTTAATGGGCTGTAAGTCATATCCATCAGCCCGAAAGGAACCTAGACATCTATACAGAGAACTCAGAGTGCCAGAACAATGAATAAAATTCTTGGAATCCCATTGTATAAGGCAATCAGCAGCAAAGATGCATTCCCATTCTCTTAAAGGAAGTAGTGGTGGGATCAGATCCAGATGAGATCTAGGTTGTTCTGGATCCACAGGATGTTTAGGAAGTGACGTGTGTTCAGGAAAAGATACAGAATTTGGAATAAACAGATTTAATTTAGAAGTTCTTCTGATTTTTGTTCAGTTGGATTATTCTTAGAGTTCTGGAATCTGCATCTGGTTGTGAATTAAAAATTGCTTCCTTTCAAAAGAAAAAGAAGTGTGACCATGATAGCAGACAGAAAAGAAGACAATTGTTCTCCTATTCCATTATCAGGAGACCAAAGGGACAACCATTTAGAGAGAGAAGTTTAAAAAGAATTTAAAAGCAATTTTCTGGTATTTTATTCTATTCAAATTGCAATAAAGCATCAAGGGGGAGGAGTGGGTAGCAGGCCAAGCACAAGCAATAAAATACAAGCAAAAGCAATAGAGATTATTTTCCCCCCTTTAATAATTAAGAAATCATCTGTCCCTATCAATACAGTGTAACAGATTGCTCTATTCTGAAAAATTCATCCTGCACAGCCATTTGCTTTCATTGCAGTCATAGATAATCTGAAGACAGCTTTGCCTAGGCTACCAATCTTGAGTAACTGCAATAAATTGCAACACAAGTCTCTACATTTTCTAGTTATGTCCTAGAACTGGTTTTACCCTGCTTTCAAAAGTGGATTTACTCAGTGACCAGTAGCAGACCATTTGTGGCTGGCGATCAACACTTGGGGTGTCCTGCAGTTCAGACATCTGTTCTCGTGTGCTCCCAAGCATCTCTGTTGCCCTTCTCTGGACTTTTTCAGCAGCCTTTAACATGTCACCTCTCAGTAACACAGCTATTGCTTTGTTAGGGTAGCCTAGTCCCTCTACAAAAATAATGGTCCATTAGGAGATACAGATACACGACACTGCTCTGCTATAACATCTGTTTTACAACAGGCACATTAGTCTGTCATGGAATGCTGTTATTGCCAAGAGTAAGAAGAGTTAAGACATCAGACCTCTGTATAAAGATTTAGGCTATCTGGAGTTTTCAGTAATCACATATTTAACTTGGAAAAGACTGTCAAGCACTAGGAAAGGATAATTAACTTTGGTGGTTAAGCCAAAATCTGCTAGACGCTGGGAAATGACCTAATGTTAGAATGGGCAGGCTACCCCATGCTCTTTGAAGCACGTGACAGTAACTCTGAATGATGCCCAGTGCACTTTCTGACTGTAATTCAGGTCTGGCTCCTTGGGGCAGCTGCTGCTGTGCTCTAATTGTGTCTGACCGAGCAGCTCAGCTGGGGCTTCCTGACCAGTCTCCTGCGGCTTTGAGGTAGGGGAGGAGCCTGTGGAGGATGCTCAGATAGGGAGAGCTACAGAGAGTCGTAAACTGTCTGTAAGCAGCTGTATGGGAAATGGAGGCTTTGTAATACTCCCCAGTCTAGCCAGCTGAGCTATAAAAAACATCCCTCAGTAGGGGGGTGTTACTAGACATAGATCAAAGCAGGCAAAACACTCTGAAAGTGGCCGCAGCCAGTCACTGGAGTAGTTGGTAAAATGGTGGATTCTATCCTTGCAGAGGCATTGGAAGTATTCTCCTTGAGAAGATACCTCGATTCACTCTGCCATTAACTAAGGACTCTGTGTCAAATAGTTTAGACCAGCCAATCCTGGCAGTCGCTTTCAGGTCTGGGACCCCACCAGCTGCTTTGACTTTCTGATTTCTCCGCAAATCTAAGAATATAAACTCTGTCCTTGCTGAGTTTCCTTTCAATTCTCCTCTCCAGGAAGCATGTTTTGCTGTGGCACTGGACAGAAGACTTACAGGAAGAGAGGTCTTAGAATTTTATGCCCTTGCAGGGTCAGCTGCTCTGTACTTGCTATTTGCACTTGCTTTTCACTTGCTGAGCTGTATAGTCAGAACAGATCCCTAAAGCTTTGAGCCTGTGGCTAATTCTTCTCCATCACAAAGAAATACGTGTAGCTCCATGCGTTTGTTGTAGAAACTGCTTTGTACACAAAGTCCAGTGGAAATCATGCTGGCATGGTGAGGAATAAGGCTTGGAAGGATTTTCCCTGCCTCTGCTCTCCATCCCCTCAAAAGGGAATTTGCACTTGCTGTGCAATGTTGCAGTGAAAGTTTCATTATGGATGTGTACTTGCTGCTGACATCTGCTGCTTCATGTGTCTGTCTTCACTCTGGGCTGCAGCAGGGATAAGTCAGAGTGTGGCACCTGGGAAAAAAACAGGTATAAAGAGGAAAATGGGGTCATCAGGGAACAATTTCTTTTGCTGGCAGGAGTTTGTGAAGAAAACAAAACTGGAAAGAATAGAAATAGAATGTAGGGGCTGGAATGTGCAGTGCCCAGCCTAGAAATATTTCGTCTCCCTGTTTGCAGGGCTGTCAGACAGTGCTGTCAGACCACGGGGTGGCAATATTTAGGCTCAGTGTGCAGAAGTTAGCCATTTGAGGGAGTCATGTTGTGCTCAGTATGCAGCAGAGATAGGAAACAAAATGACTTCGGTTACTGTTCCAGTTAATACTTTGTGTTTGTTATATTTCATACAAGGCTATCACCCCCTCTGATGAAAACAGCAGTATGTCTAAGGATTCAAGTTGTATTCTTTCTGGTCGTCTTTGTCCTAAGTTAAAGTCTATACCTGTGTTTATATATCATATATTGTGTCTTTCCTAGGAGGAAAACCAGCTACCTCGAGAAGAAAATAGCTTTAAATATTGGTTCCAATGAAATAATGATGTTCAATAGCAGAGTCAAAACTTCATGACAGAGTAAAAATCTTTGTGGAATAAAATAAATAAGATGTACCTTTTCTTTTCTAATTGATGACAGAACTATAGGGAAAAGTCTGTAGACCAGTGGTAAAAAAAAAAAAAAACTGTATAGTTTTTTGCTAATGGTGCCAAATTAATAACCCTTTGCTAATAAATAGGAGTGGGACATGAAATAGAGTGCTGTCTTTTCTAAAATTACTAGGAAGAGCACAGATCAAAATTTAAACTCCTGCATTTGCTTTTGATTTTAGAAAGCTAATGTCCATTACTTAATTTTGTTGATGTAGAAAAAACAAGGGTGAAAGTAGATTTAAGCACTATTTAATTTTGCTATCTGTCCAACATACTCATTGCTACAACCTGGGTGAGGAGAGCTATAAGTAACTTAGCAGCTTTATTTCTGTCCTGAAACACAGGAATGTTTTTTGCCTATGCTTACATACCTGAGGGAAGAACTTAGTGTTGCTTAATAAAGGCTCAAAGTTTTATTAGCTATTCAAGTTTCAAACAGTCTTCCATGCAGTAGAAAAATAAAATAAATATTCCACTGAGCTAAACAGTGGAGAAGTTATTGTGGATGATGACAGAGTTGAACTGTGCTGTAAAAAAAGCAGTATATAAACAGAGGCTCATATATTTTTTAATGTCTTCAGTCCTTGTTCTCTTAGTGCAAACCCTGCCACACATCAAGGGTTTCACCTAAGGATGAAAGGTCATCTCAGATGGCTGGCTACCTCAGGCATCCCTGAATATTCAGCATCCTGTGAGAACTTAGCACAGGGAAAATGAACCCATTTCTTAAAGCTGTAGATTTGTATCTAGGAGCTGGTAAACTAGGTGAGTTATACTGGAAATCTGATGCTTGTATTGTGACTGGTATTCTGGGGTGCTTAATTGTTTTTTCATCTCTTGTGAGTTTATATAAAATACCTGCTGCTTTAGAGAAATGTAAATATATGATGGAATAATTAAACTTTTTGATATTTACATAGAATAAGGTACTACCTTGAAGAATGCTGTTTGAAAAATTGAATAGTTAGATCAGTGGGACATAAATGCAGCTTGACATAATAGAGCAGACACGCAGGCTGGTGAGGAATGTGGATTCGTCTTCTATTTAAAATGACCAGCACAGAATTTCTTTAGCAGCCATTATCCTGACAAGGACTAATATGCTGTGTTTCCACTAGACTTTATTATGTGGATTTACAGAAGAGCAGTTCTTGCTCTCTCTTTTCAATTTAACTTAAAACTTTATAGTACCTTGGTTTTGCTGCTTCCTATTGAACTAACAGAGCAAGAATTTAATAGAGGCTTTCAGGCTGAACTCTGAAAGTAGAGTGAAAACTGAATTAAGCCTTGCAATGAGAACACTCATTAGCTAGGGTATAAGGGCATTTAGCAGGCAATATTAACTTAATTGGTTATAATATGAAACTCTCTCAAAGTCCCTGTTATCTAGACATCCATGGAAGACCTTGGACCAGTATCTCCAGTGTAGTGAGCATGAAGCTCTGGGGATGTCTTTTAGTTGCCAGCTGGAGGAACCAGTGCTGAAAGGGCAACTCCTGCTCAAGGGGGACCCTCCAGTGGCTGAGGGGAACTATAAATGCTACTGTCAGAGCTCTTGATCTTGGCACAGGCAAAATCTTCATTTTATCACTCAACAGAGTAAGTTGTGGTTCAAACACAAAATGGATGCCTTTGACTAGTGTCAGCAGTAGTTAGGGAGCTGCTGCTCAAGTCATCCAGAACTGGGGACATCAAATGGTTCAATCCAGAAAGAGATGCAAAACCCATCACATTAACATGACAGGCCCAGCTGTGCTAGCCACCTGCAAAGCTCTGTGGTCTGGGAGCCACTGGCAGCAGCTGATTAAAGAAGCTCAGAAATTACTTACTCAGAAGTGAGCAGTCATTAATCACTGAGAGGTATCTGGTGTGCAGGTTTTAAAGAGGTGCCAAAGTATGGGTGTCCCTTTGTAGGCTGGACCTGAAGGAGCCTCTCCATTGATCTCTTGGCTTTAATGCCATGTTTTCACTGTATGCCTTGGAAATATCCTCTAAGCAAAGTTATAGTTATCCCTGGCTTGCTGAGGTAGCTGTTTGCTGCTTTTTCACCCTTCCTGCATCTAGGCCAGCCTTATCCAGCTGAAGACCACTTATTTCCTACTTCCTGAATTATTTTGATGTTATTGTGCTGTTTCTGACTGCCATGGTTGTAGGAATCTGATCTCTTGCAGTGCATTGTTTTGTTGATCCCTGTACAGAGAAGTTCCCCATCACACAGCTCAGCCTTTTTAACACGTGTTTCTGGAAACTATTTACCTCAGATATCTTATTTCTATTTTTGTTTTGTTTTCTGTTTACAAGGAAATTAAACTTCAGTGCCCAGTATTCATAAAAGTAATATGAACAGCCAGTTCCTTTTGCTCCCTGTGCTGCTACAGTCTTTCTGAACATCAATTTCCAGCTGTTGCTGTAGTCCTTTGAGGCAGTGCCTGAACAGGACAGCCTGCTGTAAATTATGGAGACAGGTTTGCCCATGTTGTCTCTAGTATATGAAGAATACAATAGTGAGTTTCCAGAAAGTATTGTACTTTCTTTATAATTGTCCCCAAGTCCTTCTGGGTCTGGCTGTCAGTGGGTTAAAAAGTTCCCTTTGCAGTGCTGAAATAAAAAGTAAGTCTGTGTTTCTTCACTGCTGGATCCCCCCTTGGATCCTGCTTAGCAGGGTTATTCCATTTCTATTTCCAGCTTTCATGTTGGTTTGGCACATCTGCTTTAAGGAATCCAAAGTAATTTGTGCTTAAATAGCACCCTGGTTTTATTTACATATAAAACTGCTAAAGTGAAAAATGCATTAGACAGATCTGAACAAGCTTGGACCCCTGGGGAATTTATCTTCATCTGCAGTTTTAGTCTCCTTTTCCATCATCTGCAGAGAGCAGTTTTATAGTCACAGGAGAAATTTCAGCAGGAGCACTCAGATTTAGACAAGTAGCCTACAAGGACATACACCAGAACTGCCATTTTTTTGGTTTCTCTAGATGTGCTGAGCTTCCTCAAAGATTTTTTTTTGGTGCTGAAGGAGGTGCACTCAGGACAAGTCACTGCATCTGTATTTTAATTTTATGAAGAGAGAAAGGAGTGAAATAGAAATTTAACAGATGATTCCTAGGGAACTTTTTTTTTCATCTTATATCTTGCTTAGAATCTCCATCGTGGGGATGTAAACATCTTTTTACTAGATAGCTCCAAGAAGTTTCCATACATCAAAGTAAAGATGCCAAAATGTGTTGGGACTGTGAGCTCTTGGAGAAAGGGATTGTGTCATGGGTTCTCTCTGTGATCAGGATCCTAAGTAAGTAATAAGATAACCACCAATAACCAAAATCTCTGGGTAAGGAACCACCTTGTTGCTTATGTGGAAGTCAACATCAAGCAAGTGACTGGCAGTTTAAGCAGTTCTGTATTTAGCTGGATCCATACTGCCAACAAAAAAGACATCTGAGCAAGTTTCCATGCTGTGCTGAGCACTATCGAGTAACCAGAGTGCTGAGCAGAGCTCCTGTTGATTTTCAAATCTGTGTGCACTTTATGTAGCCTGAGTATTCCTTGGTGCAGAGATTGGTCTCCTGAAAAGGAAATGCTTCATTTCATCTGATATCCCATCAGTTAGGCAGCTCAGGTCTCTCAGTACCAAATCCTTCCCCCATCAGTGATGATTTAAATTCTTGTTTAACCCTTTCACAGAAGGCAGCAACCAAGACTCGTTTGTCTGATATTCCTTTTCCCACTGACATGGATGTTGCACTTTGTCTACCAAAATTAAGTAATTACATTTACTTACTGAACGCCATATTAGTGATTTTTGGGCACAAGAAAGTAAGAAGTAGAGTCTGAAATGCATGATTTATCTTTGCATCAATATTCTCTGTGCCTGTCTTTGCCACAACTTTTGAACAATCCTTAGGAAGCTTCCTCCCCGTTGAGAGGGAATATTGCTCTTATGGTGGAATTCTGCTGTCTCTCTTTCTGTCTTCCTTTTCCTCCCAGCTAGAGAAGAAGTAATAATGATAAAATATCTAATGCAAGCTTTGATGTGCCTTTGGTCCTTACCATGAGTATATAAAACCTGTTAATGTTTCCTGTGAAAGCAAGAGAGATCACTCAGAATTTGACTTGAGTGTTTAAGGCATTGATAAAGTTGGAAGAGAGAGTGTCACTAATAGTGAAAAATGTGTTGAAATTAACATGCCTTCTGCAATAGTGGAGTATTTGCACAGTTTACAGCAAATGCCAAAGTATCTGTTTGATGCCTGTGAATTTTCCCTCCTGTTACACAGTAATTTATACTTGGATTCTATCATGACTCATCAAGCTATCTTGAAATAAGAGTTTTTGGAGCCCTAACCTAACTTTGTATATGAAACAGCAGGTTGTCTCCCAGTTCTGAAGTGGCTGGACTTCGATCAGCCAGGGACTTCAAAGAGCTTGGATCTTCTTTCCTGGAGTCCCTCAGGGAATCCTTAGAGATTAGTGGAAGTGAAATGGGTTTACAGAAATGTATGCTGAAAAAAAAGCATCATATAAGGTGAAATCAAGAAATCATATTTGAAATGCTGTATAAATTGGTTATGAAATAGAATATTCAGACCCTCAGCTCTTCTTATGTTCTCAGTGAAATAAGAGGTGTATCTTTTATTCATGGTTGTTCATTTCTTGTTGTCTTCTCTAGCTCTGAGCATTGTTAAATATGATATACAATATGCTGTATTTTGATATTATGCTCAAAGTTGCAAATCTGCTGAGAAAATCATACAGACCTGGTAATAATATTCCCACCTACTGAAGTAAATAGTAGAAGAGAATAAGGCATGTTCATAAATCATTTTAGGATATAGTTTCTGTACCTCCAGAAAGATGCTGCTCTCTTCCCTAATGGAAAGATCTGATATGCAGGCTCGTATGTCACTTGCATTCCATAAAACATTGCTTTCATAACTTGAAATTTCATTTTAGCTGAAAAGAAGAGCTGACTTTCATTGTTGTGGGGGTTTTATTTGTTTGTGTGTAGGTTTTTTGTCTTTTTTTTTTTTTGTTGGTGTTTAGGTTTTTATTTTTTCCCCTCTGAATTAATAGAAGACTGGTTGGGATTTTTTGTTTTTCTGTTTTTGTTTGTTTGTTTGTTGGGTGGTTTTTTTTGGTATGTGGTTTTTTTTTTTTCAGGGAAGAAGTGTAGTAATTTCTAAATAAACTGTTGTAGTAAATATTCAGTACTACATTTCAATTGCTTTGTCTGTTGGCTGAAATCAGGAATGTTGCTGTCTATAAAAGAGAATAAATTACTTTTCTGTACAATAGCCAAACAGGAATTCTCAGTCTTCCTTTCATTGCAATACTGATGCCAGAAACACTGTGTTACAAAACAACACTTAAACAATTTTCTGATTATGCAATGCCTCTGATAATGCTTCTTTTAATAACTTGCCATAAAAATTTTCCTAAAATTACCACAGGAACACATTAATTCTAGAAATACTAACAAATGAGATGACCCTATTAACTACTTCTTATGTTAAATTAAGAAATTAATTAATTATATTTCCTTAAAACTATGGAGAAAATTCTCTTACTGGCAAGAGGTGTCATGCTTATAATTGTGGAATCTGTCTGTAGTTCTATGTTTTTCATAGGAGAAGCAAATTTTGGGACCTGGTGCTTTGTTTGTGCTGTTGTTTAATCCGTAACATACCCTACAAAATGCTGTTCTTCTGGAACCAAGGCTCCACGATCATTAGTACCAGCTCTGGCAGCTGAGATGCACCAGGATGCATTTGACTTGATTGTGGGCATGAGTCTGCATTTCTTTTAACTTGGGCAGGATACATGATAGTCAGTGTTGACTTTGAGGATTTTCTATTTGCCTCCTTCTGGCTGCTGAAGGCACTCTCAGCCATAAAGCATCCTATAAAAATACTGAACCTATGACAGCCTTCGAATGCATTTGCACTTGGAGGATGAGTCCTTAGATGGATTCGTGCTTTGCCTCATCTAGTGGGTGCACTTCTCATCTTGCACAGCCAGCGTTGAAACCCAATTTACTGTTTGCTGAATCACGACACATCCTTACAAGCAGACTTGTTAGTTAGTTGGGCAGTGTTCTCAGGTGGTCTGTAGCCTCTCTCAGTAACTGACATAATTCTTTGAAGTTTATCTGGCCCACAGATTGCTGAAATAAAATTTACCCAGTGATACTGTTTATATTAGCAGTTTTCATTTAATTAGGAAAGACCTAGAAATTCTTTTCTTCCTTGCATCAGAAGATTTCTCTTCCTTGCAGCAAGAGATCAAGAGATCCTTGTTACCTATTACTAAATTTCTGTATTTTTTAAATGAAGGATGGGCTGTGTGGGATTGTTGAAAATCATCAGTCTCTTATAAGGAAGATGCATGAAAATGTGAGAGATTTAAGAACAGCTAGGAATATTTTTTTTTTTTAATACTGGAAAATATGCAGCACTAATAGTCATACCTCACACATGCTTGGAATGGATAGAATGTCAAATGTCTAAAGGTAGATCAAAATATATTATCTAATAATGAACTTATAATTACAGAATCTAGGGTGGGGTTGGGTAGCCATAACTTAAAACATCTCTCAAATTATATAAAATCCAAATACAGGATAAGAGACAAGAGATATCCACAATAAATATGATTAGAGCTCTAAGAGATATCTCCTGACTGTTTAATACCCATTGATCTAGTCATATGAAATTATCCTGTAAAATCCAGGCACAGGGACAATCTTTAACATGTTAGCACAGATGTACATGCAAAAGGACTATGGAAAATTTTACAATCTGACTTTAAACATAGATTTAGGAAAAAAAAAAGATGCTTGAATTCTTTTTGTTGAAGTTGTTTCTATTAAATCCTAGTAACTATTCACTGTAAGTATTTAATATTCAATATTTGAAATTAAAACTGTGTAAAGTATAAGGTACAAACTTTTGCAGTATTGTATCTGAACAATGACTGAACATTTACATAAATAGTATTTTTATCTCCCATTTAAGTGAGAATGCATATTTTTTTATTTTAAGAAAGCAAAGACAGAAACTTCACCATTTTTCTGTGTGTTACCAGGGTAGCAGATTCAACTAAATCAGATTACTAATTCAACTGAGGAAAAAATTTGAATAATATGTGAAAATAAGCTTTAACAGCGCTCTCTATATAGATCTACATAGATAGGTTTACAATCTATTTATCTTAATATGTGAGAGTTAATAAAATAGATAGCAGGATCAAAAAAATAAGTGAGTGATCTATTCTCATGAGCAGTTAACTTTATTTGGCTTAGTTACCAGGGTTATTTAAGAAGTTTGGTAACATGAATGTATTAACCTGCTCTTACTTTTGTTAAAATGTATTGATTATCATAGCTAATTCCAGAAACAATGGTCAATATCTTCAGTTTTAACTATTCCTCTTTGGAAGAGAAATTGTTTATAACTGTGCTTTAATAGATCTGCAACATACTTGTTCTTGAGATGGTTTAATTTGATGTCTCCCATGGGTGTGCTCTTGATTCCTTGTGATGTGATGTCTCCCATGGGTGTGCTGTTATTCAGCTCTGCTGCAGTTGCTCTCTGAGTGCAGGAAGTATAGAATCAGAGACCATCCAGTATTAGAGCCCACAAAACAAACAGCTTTTTTTTTCTCATGCAGTGTCCTAAAATAACTGAAAAAGTTTAGAGTATTATCTGCAAAGCCCATGTTACTGCTTTCTTGTGCTAAAATGCTCATGGCTTATTAATGTAACAACCTCTAAGCAAAGTTCTAATTTATTTTGACATTAATTTCTAAGATATTTAACACATTTCTGCTACAGGTTTTCCTCTTCATCAACTAATATAATATATATAGCAGTTTATATTATATTTGAGTTATTAGTAGATTGTAAAAAAATTACTGGGAATTGTAATTCCACAGTTTATTTCTGGTCAGATGCATTCTTTAGTGTTCACAGAAAAAAGGAGGACCTCTCTAATGGTCTCTCTAATACCAAATCTTTCACAATGAATCTAGGTTTATAAAATCAAGCACTTTTTCCAATATTTTATTCAAATAAAAGCGCCAGAAATAGAACATTTAGAAATGGGAATGGGACATTTAGAATGCGAAATGTAATGTTTAGAAATAAACAGAAGACTGGGAAAATAGGCAATTTTTAGCTGTTAGCTTAACTTCAAAAGTAACTGCTAAAAAACAGTGAAATTTTATGATCATCCATAAGTAAGTATAAATCTCTGCATTCCTAAAACAATCTGCGTTTTATCACCAAAAATGAGCTGGAAAATTATCTCTGCCATTAAGTTTTAATAAAATTGCTCCATTATTTGAATGCATAAAAATGCAGAGTGTTTAAAAATGCACAAAAGCATCTGTATGTTTTATAATACAAGTAAAATATTGGATTTTTTTTCTGTGAGTACCTTGAAAAAGCATGATCTACTTTTTCATACTCTCATTGAAAATACCCCCCCCCAACACAAACACATCAAATAAAAGTAAAAAAAGTTGTCCTTAACATCAGTCTGTCCCTCTGAGTCAATATATCATGTAAGACAATTGCATTTCGTCTTTATTTCCACTGGAACTGAGCTGTCTCAGGTAACTGCTCAATGACTGAGTGTATTACCAAGTGTGTGAGTGAGCTGTATTGAGATTCAGAATCCAAAAAGGGCTCTGATTGGAAATCAAAAGGAGAAAAGGCTGGACAAAGGCCACAATAAGTTCCTGTGCTGGGATACCACCTCCTTCACTTACTGACTGTCATCAGCAGTCAGAGAAATACAGAAAATGAGGGGCAAAGGCAGTGCCTCTCCCTCTCCCTGTTTTGACCCAGGGTGGCTGTGTGGGCATCACTCTCAGGATGGCATCCAGGCTTTTCCAGCCCTGGCAACTGACCCCCTCCCACAGGAAATGGGAAAATCTTTCCTGTCTTTCATTGCTTCTTCTGCCTGCTACTTCAGGAACTTTCTAAATTTTACTTATCCTGTTCAGTTTATTTCCAAGTGATTGCTATCTCCCCTCAGATCCAGAGACACTGCATCCTTGAACGCAGCCTGCTGCCAGGTACTATTTCCTGCTGCTTGAGCTAACTCTTCTTACAACTCCACTGGATCCTTACTCTGCAGATGTCCAGCAAGCTAACCTCTGTGTGGGTCTTCCACAACTGATGATTCTGTGTGAATTTCTCACATTGGGGTAGTCTAAAATGACATTATACAGGTGACATATTTATATAATTTGCACATAATTTGGTCTTTTATGTACATATGGAAATACTTATATAAATATTTACATAGCTTGCATATATACATAATTCTTAGACAACTAAAGAAAGCATTTTAAAGCCAGAAATATGGCTTTAAGAGATGCAAAGATATCTCTGCAGGACATGGCATAATCTACTTCAGTTTCTACTAAATTGCATTGCTGTCTCCTATAGAGTAATGGAGATGGAGAAAGGACAGCATGCCCCATTGGTCCTAGGTATTTGGAGTGCCTTTCTCTATTAGGGGTATCTAACAGCAGAGATCTGGCAGCAGCAGAAAACTCATTTTCTGTCTCTGGGTCTCTCCTCTCACCATGGGCATGTCTTACAGCAGTGCAATGCTCTGATAATGCTCAAGGGCAGCTGCATTTTCTGATGTCGTTCCCCGGGGGCTATTGAAGTGAAAATGATTGACAGGAGACCACAGAAGACACAAAAGTGCTTTTGAATTGATGTGGCAGGTGTGGTCAGCACTTGGCATGAGTGTGTGAAACCTGGAAGGGTTGGGTAGAGAGAGAGGGAAATCCTCTGAAACCCACAGTGCTGCCTCTGCCTGGTGAATCTCACCCACTCTCCTTCAGTTCAGCTGCTGCCCCAGGACAGAAATGGGCTTTTATAACTCCAAGGGGATCTGAACACCATCAAAGTGAACAGGAACTCTGCTAGTGATCCATATGGCCTCAGGCAAGTGGAGCTTCTTCTCAGTGCTTCCCACTTCATGTGTCTACTCTCTCCCCATCTCATTTATTGATTGCAGAGCCTTTTGAGTTGGGGTATGGCCTCTGGAAACACTTAGCACAGCAGGCCTTAGATTGTGGTCAGGTTTTCTGGGGCAGTGTTTTTTAATCTATGGTCCAGTGACCCTTGAAGGTTCAAAAATTGCTTCTATGGAAGTGATGGAAAGTACAGAAGGAAAGCAATTTCAGAAAGGCTTAACCCAATTTTCTGGGGCAGCAGCTCCACTGCAAATTTTTCAGGGGTCCACATAAGCAAGGTTGATGCACCATTTTGTTGACTTGGGCAAGTATAAATTTTTGACAGAAACAAAGAATTTGGCTCACTTTACAATAGGTTCTTATCTAATATTTACAGGCTATAGATCTACATATGGTGTTTTATTTATGAACACAAGCAGAAACACACAAATGTTTCTTTTCTGCTATCTATCTTTCTAAAATGGAAGAGTGCCTGCCAGTGTCATGAGCCCAGTTCGTACCACACGTGTTTTTTTAAAGGCCACCTGCATTTTTTTTTTTTTTTCACTTCTTTCTATTTCTCCCCAGCATTTTTGTCAAACGTTGAAGAGCAGCAGAATGTGCTTTTACCACCCAGCTCCAGAGCTGCCATCCTTAGGCATTTACCATGGCTGCAGCACTGGGGACTGACTTTGCTGCTTTATTGCACTCACTGCTCCTTCCCTTCCATGAGCCCCGCTGGGAATCCTTTCAGGAGAGCTGCTTTTGATTGCTTGCTGTAGACACAATTTTGAAAGCTGGGGTTTTTTTTGGCTTTTTGAGATTTTTATTTTCCCTCTTTCTCTGAACTCCCTCTCCTGGCTAACAGTGGAAGATACGTGTGTGCAGAGTCAGTATTTTCTGTGCCCTTGGGGATTAGGTGGCTGATGTGGAGGAGCTTTCCAGCTGGTTCCCAGTAACTCTTGCACAGCTAGTGGTGATACTTGCAGGGGGAGTGCAGCTGGCTTCAAACAAGGTTCCCAGCCTTTCTTCCCCAGATAATGCACCGGCAAAAATAGAAATTATTCTTTATTTTTTTGGGCTGAACTCCGTCCTACTCTAGCTTTACAGCTGTCTCCCTCATTCCAGAGGTGAAGTCAAACACAGAACAGTAATTTCTGGAGTGACCTTGCCAATCCAGATCTGACACATATTTTGCTGGGCTTCTGGACCTTACCTGTAAAGCATTTGAGCCTGTCTCCTTGACATGGCAAGTTACTAATTTTTATTTGCTACTTTTTAATTAATATGAAAGATTACATCCAAAATAAAGACAGTACCAATGTAACTCAGCTGATGGGTATGGACAGACAATTACAAGCTGTTTGACTTTGTCAGCTGAGCTTCACATTACTTCACAATGTTAAGTAATACCTCTTGTGGCCCTAAGAATGGTTCAGGTCTCCAGGTTTTGTGGCTCTGCTCAAAGGTAGAAGTGAGCATTTTGATGGTTTTGCAGCTCTGTAGACAAATGGTAACCAATGTAACAGTACAGCTCAGCTGCAGCTGTCTATAGCTGAAATGTCTAAGAGAGTGAAAGCTGTGAGATATGAAGAGAGATGAGATGAGATTTGGGAAAGAAATCTTTGAGCTATGAGAGTTTAGTGGTCTTCATGGTGCAAGAGCTCTAGGAGGACTTAAGAGAATTGGGCACACTTTGTTCTGAGCATTTCTCAAACACCCCTGTCTGGAGATAAAGGATACTGATAAATTCTTTCAGTGGAATTACTTCAGCCTGTAAGCCACCAAAAGGCATAACAAGTTCAGTTCATCTGTACTCTGTGGGTACCTGTAGGTCCTTCTCTGCATACTCAGGCATGTCCCCAAGCTGTCAAAAGGCAGCCATGCTAGCCTGGAGCCTGTCCTGGAACACCCTCTGCATGCTCCAAGCATTGCTGATGTCTTCTCCTGTGCCTTGTTGTGCTCTCCTGTTCTATGGACCTCCTGAGCTCACTGCTGCCTTCCATTAAGATGACAAGGAAGGGTTCCTCACCTGGTAAGTGAGGTTTCCCAGGCAGAAGGATAATTTTTGTCTCCTGATGCTGCGCAGGACTCCTGGTGGGGCAGAATTAACAAGTATGTTACAGGTAAATCTTAGGTGAGAAACTGGCTCACAGGTTGGGATTGTAGTCAATGGGGTGACATCAAACAGGTGACTTGTACTAGCAGGGTTCCACAGGCTCCATCCTCAGCTCCATCCTCATCCTGTGTTCTTCTATATCTTCATAAATGACTTAGATTCAGGAGAAAGGGACCTGGTGTCCTGGTTGACAGAAAGCTGAATGAGAGCCAGCAGCGCCCTGGCAGCCAGGAGGGCCAGCCCTGTCCTGGGGGACATCAGGGGCAGCGTCACCAGCCAGGCAAGGGAGGGGATTGTCCTGCTCTGCTCTGCACTGGGGCAGCTCCACCTTGAGTGCTGGGGGCAGTTTTGGTGGATATAATATAAAAAAGAAACTAAGCTTTTAGAGGGCATCCAAAAGAGATCCATGAGGATGGTGGAGGATCTAAAGGGGAAGCCTTATGAGGAACAGCTGAGGTCACTTGATCTGTTCAGCCTGGAGAAGGGTGAGACTGCAGGGAGACCTCATCACACTTTATAACTTCCTCATGAGGGGAAGAACAGGAGCAGACACTGATCTCTCTCATGACCAGTGACAGAACCCGAGGGCCTGAAGTTGTGTCAGGGAGATTTAGGCTGGATATTATAAAAAGATTTTTTTCACCCAGAGAGTGGTTTGGCACTGGAACAGGCTCCCCATGGAAGTGGTCACAGAACCAAGCCTGACAGAGTTCAAGAAGTGTTTGGACAATGCTCTTAGGCACATGGTGTGACTTTTGGGGCTGTCCTGTGCAGGACCAAGAGCTGAAGTTCAATGATCCCAGTGAGCCCCTTCTAACTCAGGATAATCTATGACTGATCCTATGATGCAGCAGAAAAAACACCATATGTAAGTCAACCTAATATTTTTATTCCTCTTTCAGTGTACATTGTAATAATCAACCTCCTCTTAGCAGCAGATAACAGGTAGTCAGTGGCAAGTTGGAACAATTTGAGGTTTTGAGTTGTCCCATTTGCAATCAGCGGCACAGTGCAGCAAAAGGCTGCAGATGGTTACCTTGCCCATCTAAACAGGTAGCAGAGTACTGCACTGCACGGTGGCAATCAGCTGTGCTGTGAGCTCCTTCCTCTAGCTATCACCACAGTTAGATACTTCATTTTTTTTTCATGAGCCTCTTCCTTCTGCATAAACTAACTACTCTATATAACTTAAGTGATCACAAGTCTAAAATGTGCTTGAGTATTAACATATCCATTCTCAAAAATACCTTCAAGGGATATTTTATCTAAAGCTCCTGTGCAGTGGTAAATGCATTTGTGGCTCTCTAAAGCATATTGAGTGAATTTATTCTTATATTCCATAGAGTTGGATAGTTAATTTTAGTCCCTCTCAGGAGGTAGGAGATGAGGGAGGTGGATGAGGATTCTGATCTGGAAAATGGATTAAGAGGTTTGAACTGGTGTCTGGACACATGTAGACATCTAAATCTTGAACTCAATCCAGCTCACTGTCACTGGGATTTCATGGGATTTTCTCCCTGTAGGATTTATCAGGTTTGCTGTACCTAAAAATGTTCCTACAGCCATATCCAGGTTACTGAAAATCACGAGGCTTGATATCCAGTCCAGTGCAACATGAAGCCAATTTGCAGGAAGGGCTTTGCCTGGAGATGTCTCTCAGGGGATGTGACCTGGTGGAACACTGTTTGAGGAGAGTGTTTCTTCCCATGAGGCCCTCGGCTGCTCATGAACTTCACATTGTGGGACAGAAAAAAAATAAATTTACTTTTATGATCACACGGCTCATTTATACAGACTTTCAGGTCTTACTATACTCCATTAAAACCTGGCCTGGGTTCTTCATGGATGATTTTTACCATTTGTCCCCACCCACCCTGCTTCAGAAAATATCTGTTTTAATGTTCATTGCTGCCAGGCAAGTGTAACTAACTGCTAGTAGTCACAAAGTTTACACAAAATCAATACAAAAAAAAAGAGTGCAACAGAAATAGGAATGGCAGACTGTTGACAGTGAAGTCCCATCTTAGTTTAAATCAACTAAAAAAATAATTGCTTCTTCCACAGGAATGTCTTTTGTTTAGTAATGTTTTTTAAAAATTTATTCTTTACACATAGAAGTATAAAAAATATAATATTACTCAGGAGGATGAGGAGTTTGCACTTCTGCCCTGCCTGTCTCCAGAGTCTTCTCAGCATGGCTGGGATGGAAATAATCAGGAGCATCACAAATCATGAAGCAAAGTTCCCACCCCAAGAGAAGTCAGAAAGTCAGTCTCACTATTTGTGAGTAGAGAATAGTGTCTGTTTGACTTAGAAAAATAGGATGAAGAAGAGGAGGAAAGAATGATATTTTGCCAGTATAAAACTTCTATCATGGTGGGATGGTTGGTAAATGATTTATCTCCCACTCAATTTGCATTTATTTCTGCAGGTCTGTTCCTTACATGAGATGCAGTGAGGAAATAAATCAAGATCCTTGATGTACAAAGCCATAGCTTGAGGTTTATAAGCTTAGAGAATAAAAGCATTTTAGAAATTGAACCTTTTTTTTTTTTACTAGAGTTACTATTTAGACCAGATGTGAATCAGAACATATAACTGAGCCAGAACAGATACAGTCACACGTGCAATCAGTTATCTACAGATCAAATAGAGAATTAGAGAAAAATGGTCTTTTTTTACTACACAATACGATAAAACCCCCATTCCTCTAAACCATCTTTCCATCTTTTTTTCCATCTTTTTCTTTACATTAAATTAGCAGTGACAAAAAAAAAAATCCAGAGAAAAAACATTTCCATATGTGATTTATGGTCCATTGTCTAAACATTTGCATCTGAAATATTTGACTGAGGATGTTCCTAGCACCAACACAACAGATGTAACCAAACATTAGACATGGGCCAGGTTTCAGCACAACCTTGCAACACTGTAGGATATCAGCTTTTACCAGCTGTCCTATCTCCTGCCTTCCCAGTGAAGGAGGAGGATGCAATAAAACACTTGGTTTCTCTTCCCTGAGTGCCGTCACAGGTAGTAAGAGATGTCTACTCTAGCAACTCCCAATAGCTGTTTTTTGGCAGCAGCAGCCCCAGGAGAAGCCTAATGGAAGGACCAGGGCAAGACAGATCACAGACCTGAAGTGCGTGAGTCTGATGTACACCTTTGCAAGGCATGGTGAGGCTCCTCTCCACTGTCAGCAGTGATTGTTTGTCCACAAGAAAGCTTTGCTTATTGTTTCCCACTGAGTTCTTCATTTCGAGAGAGATGAAAACCTCTCAAAATAGCAAGTGCCAGAAACATCAGTACCGCGTTCATGCCATTATCATGTTATTAAGGAAATTGGTGAAGGTCCTTCATTTTCCCGTGATTTAGTTTGCAGTTAGATCAACCTTGTGAGACCTATTTATATCCAATAAGAACCCTACAGAGAAGAAAATATTACATTTTCTTTAAGACAAAACTGAGCTGAGCAAATAAATATCTGGTGAGTCCAAGTTCTTTCTGTTTACAAGTTGTCTACAAGCATATTACAAACTTGACATCTTCTCTGCCCGAAATTAATTTCCAAGTAATTTATATGAATAATATTAGGTTTATATTGTGTGTGTACAATATATAGGTGTAGCTTGTTATGAACAGACTATACTCAAGATTTCAGATGGTTCTGTACATTAGACAGCATGCTTCAGTCTCTTGGTTGGATGTGGATCAGGCTTCTGGGGAGGATTTATGTGAATGATAAATAATAGACCCTTTAGAAGAAGCTAGTGAACATTCCTGTC
Organism: Chloebia gouldiae; assembly: GCA_003676055.1. Taxonomy (NCBI): domain Eukaryota; kingdom Metazoa; phylum Chordata; class Aves; order Passeriformes; family Passeridae; genus Chloebia; species Chloebia gouldiae. The sequence goes on from QUSF01000003.1 coordinate 37,121,674, forward strand.
AGATTCTTAGCTTGCTCGAGTAATTATGGAACACTTGATTACGTAAGTATTATGGGCTTATTTTAAGTGATCATTAAATAAACCAAGTCACCACTCAGTATTAATATTTTCCCAGTTTCTATAATAGAGATCCTGCATACTTTCCACTGGCATGGAGAACAAAGTGAAAATCACTTTGAAGTTTTTCATTACCGCAGGTCTTAAGCACCATGGATTGTGTCCTCTGTATGCAAAGAAATGGCTTAAATTAATACTTTATCAAGTATTTTTGACCTGCCTTGACACATAGATGGTATTTTTGAGTTTCTCTCTGGATTCATGAGGGCCAGAGTTCCATGATGAGTACTAAGATTCCCAGAAACACTGATTAAAACCATTGCATAGTCTCAGGCTGGAAATAAAATCACCAGAAATGATACCGCCAGCCTGGTGCAGGTATTCAGCTCCTTGATCAATGAGCTCATCGTAAATATGCAGGTAGAGTCTGACGGTTCAGAGCAGCTGAAGACTCATTGCTCCTGCTAATTTATATACAGGCTGTGGATATTTGCTAAAAATCAGTCCCTAATGTTTCCCTAAGCTAGAGGAGGTGAGGGAAATGGAGATATAGGGAAAGTGAAAACATGAGCAGCTGCACATATCTCAGCATAAAGTATTGTTTGACTGGGAAGGAGGAAGAAGAGCAAGATGTAGTATTGGCTGAAATGGAAATGATCAAGGGGGAAATAGGCATTAGAAATAATACAAATTATACCGTGCTGCTAAAAGCTTGGAAAAACTGTGGGTTTGCAAAAAACCGAAAGGCTGGAATATTACACAATATCCTGGACTTGTTCAGAAGATCATGGCCACTCTGTGACTGTCTTCTGATGCCAAATGGAGCTGAGGAAAACTCAGATTTCATCTTGCAGCCACTGCAGTGACCAAAGCATATGAAATGGCAAAATCCCCAACAAACTACACCCCCTTCCTCAAACCACCCAGTGAAAAAGAAAATCAAGTACGGAGGAGTAATGAAGGAATGCGAATTTTAAAGTTCCTAAAATAGCAAGATGAGGCAAAATAGCTTTCTCTGTTTGTGTAAAGTCTGCACAAGGTGGATACCTAAAAATGCAGTCAAATATTCCTTTGACAAATTGGCCATGGGTGATTTGTTCATCCCAGCTGTAAAGCTTTGTAAATAATGAAGTTTTCTATGTGCTTTTAAAAGCCTCCAAGGATGCTGCAGAACTATCAGCTGTCAAAATAGCATTCCCCAGCTTATGCACAGCATAAACAAGTGCTCTTGCATCTGCCAAATTCAGCTGCACTAGAGGAAGCGCCAGTTGACCAGTGCGAAAAGAGAGGAGGAAGATCTGCAAAAAGGGGTAAGGACATCTGCTCAATACAGATACACACCATTGGGAGATGAGAAATATAACTTCAAAAAAGCCAAAATAAAAATATCCCCCAACCCTGACTTCTGCTATAGGTAAAATCCTTTTGACTTTAGTGTATTTGTTGATGTTGCCATCTCCTGGCATGGTAGGAATTCAGAGGTTCAAATACTGGATTTTTTTAAAGCTTGTTTTATTGGAATGGAATGGGAATGAAAATTATTAATATTGTTGAGAAAATAATATGGTTAAGATCAATCCCAAGTTCAAAGACAATAAAATATCAAGCGCTGCTCAAAGTTGTGATTTTCACTGGGGTTCTTCTAGGTGCCATTTTGTCAGAGAACATGGTAGTATTTTTCAAAGCCAAGAGCAAATGAACTTCTATTTACTGTGGAAATAAGCTGTGTCAGGGGAGGTTTAGGTTGGATGCTAGGAAATGATTCTTCACCAGAGGGTGGCTGGACACTGGAACAGGCTCCCCTGGGGAGTGGTCGCAGCACCAAGCCTGTCTGAATTCAAGCATTTGGACAATATGCTCAGGCACATGGTGTGATTGTTAGGGATGTCCTGTGCTGAGGCAGGATTTGGACTTTGGTGATCTTTGTGGGTCCCTTCCAACTCAAGATATTCTATTCTACTCTACTCTACTCTACTCTACTCTACTCTACTCTACTCTACTCTACTCTACTCTATTCTAATCTACTCTGATTCTATACTCTGCAGGAAGGGGGAGGGAGTGAACAGGTAGATGTTAATGCATAGAGTAGACAAATTAAAAACAAATCTCATTTTTTGCTATGATCTTGAAAATTATCAAGCACCTGGGCTCCTTTAAAACTGAAGAGTGCTCTGAGTATCTGGTGTCTTAAAATAGTTCATATACTGACAGACAAATACTGAGGTAGTGTTATTATCCAAACCTACCTTCATCTGCAGTTGGGGTATTTCCCTTCAGCTGCAATCTGTGTGTTTTCAGAGACACATGGTAAAAGGATAGCACAGATTAGCTGGTCCAACAAGGATCCTGCCTAAGGATCAACATGAGGATGACTAATGCCAAGGACAAACCTCCTAGACTGCCACAGGCTTCAGTGTAAATACACAGCTGTTATGCTTTTGAGTTGGGCAACTGCAGCTCAAAGCTCACAGATCTTCACATAATGAATTTTTCTGTCTTGTCAATCTTCTCTTTTGCAAGAACCAGCTTGGGTTATTTATTTTGAAATAAGGGTGCTCTAAAGCATCCTAGGGAAACCAGGTATAAATGCTCTACTGGGATGGATGCAAGGCAAGAACTCGAGTGAGAAATTGTGCAAACTGTTACACTATGCAAAATAAAACTTGATATAGTTGTTAAGGGTTAGTTAAAAGACAGTAAGTCTAAAAGATTAAATAAGAACAGGATGCCATATACTGCACTTACACCTTGATATAGTGCAAGCGTTCATACTTTATAGAGTAGTGACCTAAAAAGCCCTTTTTAATTCTTAAAAGTATAATCTTGAACTGGCTGCTCTCTGGAAACACAGTCTTGCACTCAGGTGCTAGTAATTCAGGGGAAAGAACAAGTTTCTACTACAGAGATTGGTACTGCTGCAGAGCCTAGTGAGAGGAGGGCACACAAAATGTGACAGCTTCTCCCCAAGTATTTTGACCTTCTGACCATGGAAATGAGGCAAATGGGGACAGAGAGAGAGATAATGAAAGTACACATGGTCAGTGGCAAAGTAAGTGGTAAAACATGGTCTTCTGAGATCCAGCCTGGAGAACTTTCCCTTGGATGACACTGTGTGTATGAAAGAGAACTCAGAGCACTACATAAATACTGCATAAATAATGTTCATCCAAAACAAATATGCTGCAAGAGAGGCAAGACAAGCAGTGAATGTATTACAATAAGAAAATAAGGGAAAAAAAATCTGAGAAAATGTAATACTGAATCTGTAATTGCCTTTTAATTTTTTTTCTGTTGTTAATGCTGATTGATGGCATAATAGAATATTGAAATTCATATAATAAAGATATTTTAAATTTTATTGAAGGAGATGCTTTTCAGAATAATCTTGTTGGTACCAAGGTGCAAGTTTAGATATTTCTCTTAAGCTACATATTCATGAGGCATAAATATTTGCCATGTGATCTTTCAAGTTTGATTTAGCAGTGTTTAATTCACATGGCAGGTGATCATACCAAAGTACTGAACTGCTGAAATGTAGCTTAATTTATGTATCTGCCATTCTGCAGAGTCTGCATCAACTTCTTTCCCTCCTGGTTTTACTGATACTAGGCAGCAGCACCAGCCTTGAATTGAAACCTTTAGATACTTAAGGTACAAGTGTAAATGATAAAATAAAGCAGGGGAACAGTTTTGTGTTACTTTCAGATAAATATTATTTGAACATTATTTGAATATAGAGGAGTTATTCTGGAATGAGTTTCCGGGATTTGAACAGTTTGAATTTCATCCCAGATCTAAATATGAATTAATACAAATATGAATGAGGAGCTTCAGGTACCTAGTAGGCTATTGGATTTGGGGCTGTTTAAATAATTGAGCTTCTTAAGTAGCATGAAATCCATGTGTAGCTTGTAATATTTGATAAATTTGAGTGAGCTGCTTTATGCAACAGAAGAAACTTTTCATCCATTCTTTTTGGGGTATGAATGTTGATTACAATGTGTTCATACAGTGTAGGATGAAATATGTGACCTTGAAGAATAAACTTCATTTTTCACGTGTAAAACAATACTGTAATTCTGTCATTTTTGAAAGTCAATTGCAAGGTCTTTTGTTCAATACTGCTTCCAGAAGTTTTTGGAGCATAAAATTATGGAGTATATTAATGTCTGATAACCAGACATATGAAGGGCAGACACGTTTCTGAACCTTCTCGAAGAATGGAGGACATCTTTAACCAAATTCTTGCAGACTCTAATAACTTTTTAAAGTCTGTGTCTTCTACAGCTTAACATGTGGAAAGTATAACTTCATAAACACTAAAAAATATCTCAATACACATAGAAAATTATACATAATAAAAGATTTTTGAGGTGGTGAAGGTGGAATGGACTGTTTGAAAGCATTCACTGTAAAGCTGGGATTTATACTTCTGCAGGATGAGGATCTAAAAGAAACTCTGTATGCCCTTTCTCATCTGCTGAGATTAATTTCAGGGCATCCTTGAGTGGCTTTGTCTGTAGATTAGCACTGGCATGATATGTGTAGGCCAAAAATAACTGTTCCTAAGGTGCTTCTGAAATGAAATTTCTGAAAGGAAAAGGAAAATCTAAATATACTTTGCAAGACTCCAGAGAATAAGGCTTAAATAGGCTCCATGGACGTGAAGATTTACCTCTGTCCATTTATCACATCAAAATTCTTAAATGTATTTATGTATCTGAAATTTATAGTCTTTCTCTGAGTCAGAGAACTGACTAGTGCTTTATTTTTCTTATTTTTTAATCATACAAGTTGTTAATCAAACAGTTAATACACCAGCATGCTTTTTCATGCCCTAAATGCCATCAACAAAAAAGTGAGCTACTAATCATTTAGATAAAGTGGATTCATAAACCTGCATTATACACTGTATATCTTCATTCAGAAACCAAGTCTGCTACTAATCTTAATTATTTCTCCTGCTGTTTTATGTCACAGATGGCTCTTATTAAATTTATTTTCCTTTAGAGCTTACATGGTAAAGATTGCTGATCCAAAATGAGATCTAACATGAAAAAATATTGTCCTTCTGTGATACATCCTGAGATACTTGCTCTCTGACACCAACTTGATAATGAGTGGTGAAATGGAAAAGTGCCATGGTCAGCCAGTGGAAGCTTTCAAAGAGAGCCTGTGTTAGAAAGTAAATCTTGCTAGTGGTTTCCAGCTCCTTCTGAAGTACACCTAATGAACGATTAAACAGCACAGGATGTGACATAATACATACATGTGAATTTTTCAGCTGGGACTGTATTTATTTTGCATTTTTAAATGTCTAAAAGATGAAAAACATTATCTCCTGTAGCTGCAGTAACCTGCAGTGCTGAGAGCTGCTAACAGAAGAGCTGGTGTTAAGGGTCTAATCCTGCTTTGATATTATGGCACACCCACAGCATGCCAAGACAGGGGAGGAATTCTATTGAAGTTGATCCTGATTTTTCCATTAACTTTACTAAAATGAGGTTTGACCTCAGGAGAGGAAAATATGGCTGCTTTTACACTAATATCTTTTGTTTATTAGTCTTTGAAGTTTTCTTTTCTCATCTTTCTCCATACCTCAGCAGAGGTTTGAGGATTATTTTTTAACAGCCATTTGATCAGGCTCCTACAATTCTAGCTGTTTTCAGCTCAAAACATTAGAAAAAATAAAAAAGCCACTTCTGTTGATGCATGAAAATTGCTTTTAATTTCATGGACTGTCTTGCATCTTTAAATTCTGGAGTAACTATGTAATAGAGAGAGTAGAAGTGCCTAAGAATAGGGGAATCATATCAAAGTAGAATCAAAAAGAGTTGCATTTAAACCATGGCTCCTCAAAGAGCTTTTTTTTTTTTTTTTTAAAAAGTGTGTGCTCTCACTGGACATAAAAGGCAGCATACTCATAAAGGATGAAGACCAGAAACCACATACCAATTTGAATATTTCAAAAAGAGCTGCAAGGAAAGTAAGTTCATACAACTGGCAGCAAAACAGGTAACCCAAGATCCTCTGTCCAAGAAATGGTTGCTCTGAGGACACCTGATGGAGGTCGAGGTACCACAACAGGGGCTGTGTAACCTCAAATGAGTGAGAGAAGAAGGACAAATATTCATATGCGTATAAATCAGGCCATTCAAGATCTGTTTTCTCAGTTCTGCTTTTGTGATATTGATCTGCAGTAGGGTTACAGACCTTCTGGAAGGCTACACAGGTTGCTGTTGGCCTGTGCAAGGTGATGTTACCATTGTCTGCTTGTGATCAGTCTGCTATAGCAAATTAAGATCAAACAAATGGTAAAGCATTAACATAGAAAATGGGATCCAGAGATGAAGAACCACTAGATGAAGGATGACCATGCTTACTGGGGTGGTTTTTTTTTTTTGTTTTGGAGCAGATGAATGTGCTTCTCATCATCCCTTATGAGGATGTTTTCCTCTGTGGAGAGGGATGTTACAATCTGGTTACTGAGAGATGTGTCTGCCCAAATCAAGGTGCAAACGTGGGCATATTTTGAAATCAACAGTATGAATTTAACTTAGCATTGAATTTGAGGTAGAGAGATAGAAAGAAACAGAAAGAGAGACAGAGAGACTAGGCAGAAGATTGTCACCACCTATAGATCTAGCAGCATTTTGTTGGTCCTTCTTCACCCTGAGCTTCTCAGTTGTGGGAGAGCCAAGTACACTCAAAATTTTTCATTATTTATACATTTTTGCAAACAAAGGGATAAGTGCTCATTGGCTAAACAATTCTCTTCTTATGTTGTTTAAATGATTTTCTTGTTTCTAATGCTAAGTAGACCTATGCTGAGTGTTTCTCCTGAGTCAGTGAATTTCTTGAATTGATGGTCTGTGAGTTGGTGGGCATGATGTCCCCTGACAGAATTACCTTATACACTGCCTGGGCTGATTTCAGCACAGTTGCTGAGGTGGCTTTTCTTCTGGCCCATGAATTCTTCCATTATCAGCAACACATTCTTCTCCCTCACCCTAGGTCTGAGATAACAACCAGACAATAGCACCACCTTTATCTTATCTCAAGTTCCTGCTGTGCTGGTTTAATTTACAGTCCAGGTTCTAGGTATCCATAGAGGCATATGGGGTCTGCAGTGGCTGGTGGTGGTCACAGGTGTCACCTGCCCTGTAACTTTGTGTGATCCTTATTTGACAGATGATGTACTCCTGAGCTTTTTTACATGATTTGCCCAAGTGGAAATTTTTGTCTGGGTGTGTTACCCAGGATGTGCTTCCCAGACCTTGCCTCTGCCAGGCCTGGAGTTAGTGCCATCCTACTGCTCAGTTCTGAGATGATCTCATGGTAAAGTCCTTCTGTGGCCTTAGTAAGCGTTTCAGTCAGGCAACTGTGATCTCGAAGTCCTTACACCACCCCATGACTCAAAGACTGTTTTCCAGGGTTATTGTCAGTTCACTGATTGTGCATAGGGGTGATGTTTATATCAGATATCAGAAGGAAAGACAAAAGCAGCAGAAACAATGAGGTGAGTAACCAGACAGCATGCAATAGCTATCCCAGTCATTAAAAAGATAAATCCAATTGCAATCATCAACCAATTCTCATTAGCCACTGCCCCCAGTCCATGAGTCCCAAAGATCAGAGTGTTCTTTAATGAATGGTGGTTGTGCAGGATTGCATAATACTGCGCCTGTTGGACAGAGTCCCAGTATGTCTTGAAATTAGCTGTAGAATTACACAGTAGCTCTCAATTTTTAAATCCCATGGTGGGGGTAACCTCAACAGATCATGTATCAGGATGTGTCTTAATCAGCTGAGTCTCAAGGGGACCTTGAGGTCCCACACAACAATTTATTACCTTTGCACACTGGAACAAATGTGAACGGGTTTGCTGAGGAGGTGTGTTCACATATTCAATGGCTTTAAAATAGTTTTTCTCTAGAAAATATCCACATAGTGCTTGAAGAATTTTATAGGCAATGCTCCAACTTAGTTAATTCCATTCACCATGAAAAATTGACTTTTAATGTACAAACTTCCCATGCAAAATATTAACAAGTTTTCACACAAAATGTTCTTATGCAGATATCCTTATATTGAGCCCATACTCTATTCACCAGGGGTCAGTGTACAGATCTGTTGTGATTTAATCCTGACACAAAACAAAAACTATGGCTTTACTGCTGGTGGGGTTATAAATGAAATTATTGTCCTTTTCCAATGTAGTTGTATTATCTCAGGTTGCCTTTTCTTTTATTGAATTTCAGTGGGCAAATTGCCCTCACCACATTAATTGCTGCCACAGTAAAGTGTGTCCACAACTGAGATGATGTGCTTGAGACAGGCAACTGTGATGGGGGAAGAGAGAGAGATATGCAGCAATTCCAATTTTCCACAGCACACAATGTGTGCCAAGATCCAGAAGAAAAAGACCCCTTTAAGCTCTGCATTCCTTTCTTCTTTACCTGCTTTTCATGATCAGTTGTTCACAGGTATATGCAGAGATAAAGTCTAGCAACTTCACATAGACTTCCTTGTTTTAAACCATGAGACTGGATCTTGGATTTGTATGGCTGGGATCTAAAACTGACATTGTGCTGAATCTGAGATTAAAAAAGTTTTGGGTTATTGTATCAGCTTTTACAATGAATGTTAAATATCTTAATTATATCTAGATTTTATTATAAAATAAGCTATTTTTAATTTAGATGATGCTTCCTTATGCTAATAAGGATAGGAGATTGGTAATATTATTATATATTACTGGTTATGTTAAAAGATAATTAGGATTTTTATTAAAGAAATTTATGATTATGAATTAAGCTGTTTCTGAGATGCATATACGTATATATCATGTGAGGCACATTAATATATTTATAAATTACATAAACTGTTTTGCTGTCAAGTGGTAATTCTTGCTTGCAGTTGTGAGCAAGGGAAATGAGACAATTGCTATGCTATAAAACCTACTCTGTGAGGGGTTTTAAAAAAAGCTTTTGTTTCACTATTAGTAATGAATAATTTCTGTTTAAAACTAGATTTATTGGATAACTGCTCTGTCCTACTTACAGACTATTCTAAACCACCAGGGATGACAGAGAAAAGCCTGCCTAATTGAAAGGATGATGTAGCTGCTCTGCTACATCGAGGCAGCTATTCATAGTCCTTAACTAACATTCAGGTCTAGAGTAACTGACAGTATTGCTGACTATCAGCAAAAATTCATCAGATAATGTCCAGTATAAAAATCAATAGTTTGCAATCTGGGTAATTGTCTTACACATTATTGCCCATGTAATGAAGCTATACCAGTGTTTAAATCTCTGCTTATTAGGACTAGTTCCCTTTTAAGGCTATGGCTAAATATACATAAATGGATCATGAATGGGGTTCTCATAACTTGGCATGGTTTAGTTTTGAGGAAATGTGTGTTAAGCTGACTTGTTTAAGTAAAAACTCTCTTTTGTATTTACTGTTGGTAAAATGCTGCAGTATGGAGAGCACTGGAAATAGCTTTATAATCATTTGGTAATGTTTCAGTGTTTTATATTTTCCATCTCTCAGCTTACCCTTATAAATAGATTTCAGAGCATATTTGATATGAATTTCTCTTTCCTGTAAATATCTGAGGGAAGTGTCAGAATTAGTTCAAGTTTTGGTGACTGTTTATAAATTATTCCTTGGTTCTTGATAGCAGGCTGCTTTTATTTATTTACTTTTCTTCTTTTAAAAATATTTGAGTCATTAAAAGCAATCACAGTAAAAGATCCAGGTGCCTTACAGTATTAGAGATACAAATCAGATTCTCCCCCTACAAACAAACTTTCTTAGGGTGGTGGTGTCTGAATCTACAGCAGTCCCCAGGGACTTTCTCAGCTGACTTTATGCTGACAGCACTCTGTCATATGTTTAGGTGGAAACAATCCATCCAGAAATATAATGCCACTTCAGCCCTACATGAGAAGAGGACAGTGTTAACAGGACAGCAGGAGATGTGACAGTCAGTGACTTGATGATGGGATGTGATACGGGGGAGGCTGTCAACAATGTGGCACAAAACTTCCTGGGATATGTTGACCAAGATCTGTTGCTCTATTGAAACAAGCCTTCCAAAGACACCTTTTAGTTTGGATAAAGTTTAAAGGGATACAAAGTTGAATGATGATAAAACCTAGTCATCTTTATGACAGCTTGACTGTGTCTGGTTTTGCATTTGGCCACCTCTGTTTTCCCAGATCCAGGGCTTTGTGGTAGTGGCCTCAGAGATAGAGGGCTGTGAAACCCCCATGACTTAGGACCTCTTTAGTACTGTTACCTCCTTTCCTATTGTCTCTGCCCTCCTGAACAAGTTCAAGCTGACAGAAATACAGGGGAAACATTGCAGGTCTCTGCACCATTTTATATACATCGGTCTGTGCGGCAGGGCAGCTCCAGCACGTGGCACCTGCAGGAGCAGGACCATGCCTGCATTGTCTGGAGAGCTGTTTTTGCCAAGGCCCCACAGCAGCAGCTGCACAAAAGAGCAGCTCATCCACACCTTGCAGATTTTTGCTGAGAAGAGACCATTTGGGAAAACGCAGAAGGGAAAAAAATGCAGTTGGCTTTATCATATTATTTCTTTCTAACTGAAAACTGGCTGGAGAAACTGCTTCATGTAGTTTCATGAAATTTAAGGAGGAAGAGGACTATTTGCTCATCTGTCTCAAGCTCCATAAAACTGTCTTTCTGTTTCTGATGCAAGGGTGCAATACAGGCTGCAAAGATGAAAGCTGTGCTCACAGACTGACTGACCATCAGTAAGGATGCAATGCAGAGGGATGAAGATAGAGACAAAAGCCAATATTTTAATCACACTCAGGAACAAGTCCTTTTATTAACTGGAAAAATATCTATAAAATGTAGAAATCCCCAGAGGTTTGTATCCCTCTAGTTCAGACAGTCACTCAGAAAAGAAGGTCTGCCTGTGTAGGACAAGTTGCTTGCCTTCCTCTAGTAAGGGCTAAAAAAAAATCTGACCTCTAAACTGTAAATGGTGTCTTGTAAAAGGAGAGTCACCTGAAAAATCTCTATTTTTCTATATATCTTATATTTTTATATAAGTAGGTTGTATTACACCGTGGTTCATTTCTGTCAGCTTCAGCTGGGTTACTCTAGGCTTGAGGGTTACCTGGACCCCTGGAGGATCATCTTAGACTTCATGCTTAATTTTCTCTGAGTCCCACATAATTTAACAAGATTGTTCCCAAAGTTCTTATTGGTCCTTCTTTACAAATCTACTCCATCAATGTGCTTCTTTTTTTACAGCCCTCTTCCAGGTAATGCCATCTTATGATCAGTAGAAAACCCCCTTGTAATGCTGATGTAAAGCAGCAGGGATTTCTTCCCACAGCCATGACAAGGCAAAGGTTTCCAGGGAAGGTGCTGTATCTCCTGCCTGCCTTCCAACTGGATGGAAAGTTAGCAGCCTACTCTCTTACCGAAGTGCAAACACCAGGGCTGTGTGTTTGCTCTGCACAATTTTAGAAGCTCCTTGTTTTCCTCACCTGAAACATAGCTGTGAGTAGGTTATTCTGGCTTTGGAAGCTATTGAACCAGATCTGTCTTCAAAGCTTAATTGCTTTTAGCTCATGTGTCAACTGTGCACACATCTTGTCATAATCAAAGTTAACCAGGATGAATCAGTGATTTAATTTTCCTGTAAATTATGTTCATAGGTGGTCTGGAGAAGTTTTTTTTACATTATCTTGGTACTTTTAAATTAAAATAGTGTTTTATATGCCTCCTGCCAACTCTAGCTATTGCTCTATCAGGATTAGTTTTGAATTTTTATTGTAGATTTTATGATAACACACAGCTGATAATTTGGGAATGTGCTCAGAAATGTTCATTTCAGGCTAACCAGAGGTTGCTTCATTACTGTATAACTCAAACTGGAGCCCCAGGCTCCTAAATCTGCTGGGATTTTTATGATGGACTATTGCATCTGAGTGCTTAATTTTTAGAGGCTTGAGTTTGAGATAATTTTATGATGCATGATAATATTTCCCTTCCCCTGAATGTTAATCTGGTCCAATTTTTTTGTTGTGGGTTTTTTTTTTTTTTGGTGCCAAAGATCAGTTCTTGGTGTTTTGAAAACCAGCCTGAACGACCCAGTGAAATAACAGAATCTTTGTGAATGTCAAAATCACTGCCTCTAGGCTTAGATCTTGGAGGTAATGAGTACTGACACTCCAGCAGTGTAGGGTTCAGATTGGTTTTGTCCCCTTCAGCAGATGGACAGAGTGAAAGCTCTGAACACACCATACTCAGTGCCCAGGCCATATCTGTCTCTGATGCAGAAAGGATTTTGTTCTGAGCAATGTCACAACTTTTTTTTCAGAAGCATTAAACTCCTGCTTGCACAACTTGCTTTTGAGTTCAATCACACATTGTGATTATGTGTTAGCCACGGTGACCACTTATTTCTGTAGCCTACAGTGAGGCTTACTTCTGGAAGGAGAATGTAATGATAGCATTACATGACAATCCTGGCTGTCTCAGTCAGGGTCTTTCCTCCACACCGAAATCAGAAGATAATACCTTCATTTCCAAACCTCTGTTACAGCCATGTGAGACCAGATATCTTTTTATCCTGCCTGGAGACTGGACAGTGCTCCCTAGGGAAGGGATTAGGGAAACTCACAGTGGTTTTGGGGTATCAGCTCTTTCATTTGGGCTGATGACTTTGCCAGCATGAGCGGCTTGGATCGGAAGAAAGCAAATTCAAAATCCCTGCAAATTGATGTTGCGTGCTGGAGGGGAGCCACAGAGACAGCTACTTGAAAGACAAGCAGGTTCTATGGAATAATAACTTGGTTTCAGAGCTAAAATGAGATGCTGTAAAGGACAGGTGGCTGCAGCAAATCTGTCCCTGCCTGAGGGAAGGATGTTTCTGAATCTGCTTTCATTGTGAGGAGGAAAGATAACCAAAAACCTATGCCAGAGGAATGGGTGGGAAAAATCAGGGTGGAAAAAATTACAAGCAAAAGTCAACAAAATGCGTGGGCTCTTGGCTAGGCTCTCCCAGGCAGATGGATGGTACTGCTGCTTATGACAGCTGCAACTGAAAATGCAGGAGACAACGGGGGAAGCTGACAAATATTTAAAGATTACCACCAGCTGTTTAGCCCAAACCATATCTCCTCTGCTGGGTAAACAAAGCTTTGTTCTGGAACTGCTTTACCTCTTCTTCTTTATCACTAGATGGCAAAGATGATATTTGAACATCATTATCAAGTTCAAGCTCCTGAATACCAGCAGTGTCTTATCCTGCAGTCAGATTCTCAAACCTGACAGACTCACAGCCCCCTGTCTTCATAGCAAAGCCAATGGGATATTGTGCTTTCCTCTTTCATCTGGCTCTGCAGCCTGCTGCTCTCCCCACAGCTACTTGGGGAGGTTGGATTGGCAGGGTGATTGTGGCTCCTGGACACGATTTGTCCCTGTATGACAACCAGTGCTCTTTCACATTGGGATCTGCTTCCTGTGCCCTTTCTTGCTCTGGGTGCCAACCAAGTGCAGCTAACATTGCAGTTCTGTCCTTTGGAAACTCCATGGCCCTCACCTATCACTTTGCTGCATCTTCTCCCATGTGCTGCTTGGCCTAGCAAACAGCCAGAGCCTCTGGCTGGTTCTCTGCTCCTTGTAGAGGTTCAGCTTGCTAAGGGAGCTGGGCTCCTCTGAGAAGGGAAGTACGGCTCCATACCTGCTCTTACTAGGCACTTTTCTGTGCGGATAAATTGGCGTCAGCCTCCAGTACTTCTCTTCTCCTAGGAACACTATTTTTATTCATGACTGGAAATGCAAGTGTAACTGCCAATGCTTAAGGTATCCATTCTAAATGTGACAGAATTCACCCAAAGGAGTGCTCAAAAATGTATTTTGCCCACAGAGTGCTGGCAAGAGAGAGACTTTGTCAAATTTCTTTTGGGTCCCCACTCCATTCCTAAACATCAGAAAAATGGATCAAATTTAGGGGTCTATTTTCCCTCTTAGCCTTGTTTCATCTGAGATTTATTAAAAATATTTGAACTGAGTTAGAGAGACAAAAACTGAATTTTTAAGAGTCGGCAGGTGACTGATGGGAAGAATGGAGAACATTGAGAAAACCTTTTCTTTCCCTTTTTTTTTTTTTACGAAAATGTTACAAAAAGGACTGCTTACAGTGCAGGTAATGACTAAATATACTGGAATCATTGAATTCACCCATCTGAATCTTAATAAGAACATAAAAGCACAAAGGGACGTTGGAGGATATGGCTGGTCACTGGCAGGGGAAAAGAAGATATTGCGGTCCGCCAAGGTGAGCATAACTAGGACAAGATTATCTTTCCTGTCATGTACTTGCCAAGCTGCAGCTCTCACTTTGTCTTGCTCCCTGGATTTGATGTCATATTATCTCCCCCCACATCTGAAGTGAAGTTTTAGGGTGGAGAAAATGGGTAAGGAAATTATGTAAATAAACCAGCCAATTGGTTATGCCCCTGAGATATTATGGAGTCTTGGCTTGCCAAATTTCTCCTTGAGCAGGAGAAGAAGAATTTTCCTGCCTGGCCATGCTACTTTGCCAGCGTAGGAGCAGTGGAAGCTGAACTGGCCACTCTGCTGCTGGTCCAAGTGGTGGGTGGGAAGGCAGCTGCTCCAGGACTGTTTCTCTGGGATTCAGAGTGGCATTACCAATGTCATGCCCCTGGCAGGGCTGCAGGGAAAGAACCGGGGAGAAATATCCACAGCTGAGACTGGTGGGGAGAGTCCAGCCCCAGATGAACACCTGTGCCATTGCAGCTTCCCAGTGTATACATTTGTTCATGGAAGACTCCATCACACAAGCACACCAAGATACATATTTTACTTGGCAGTTGTATGGATGTGTTCTGTTCATTTCAGTATAGGTAATTATACCCAAATCTCTTTAGCCTTTCACTGTTAGAGAAGTATTGCCAACAGGATCTCCCTTAAGAGAGAACATAGCTACATTTCATGTAATCATCTGGTTAAGGTTGTCATGGTTTTGGGGCTTAATTATACCACACAGAAGCATGAACACAAGCAGGGTGTTCCCAGGTGTGGGCATTCACTGCTCTGTGGCAGATACCAGCTTGTGTATTTGGTGGTTTTCTCATGCCTGCATTTCCTGTATAGGTTCCACCCTATGGAACCTATCAGGTGGTTAGCCCTGATTTCTTCTTGAAATTTAATTTGGTATGTTCTTTCAGCTTCTCCAGAAAGAAACCCATTGAAAAATTCCAGCCGGAACATTTTATGTTGGGCTTTATAAAAGCAAGATTATTGCAAAAATTATGCATGCAGTGGCATTTAGAAAGGCATTTAGAAAGGCAACAGAGATTTTTATTGAAGAGCTTGACATAGGTGGCATGAAACATTTAAGGGGTTTAGTGAGAGATTTAATTTTCAATTGGCAATGTTCAGAAAAAAATGTTAAGCCAAATATTTCAGTGAGCCTAGATGATTTTTTAAACCTGTTTCTTGTGACAGATTAAAAATCTGATTTTAATCTATTAAATAATATATTAAAATCTTAGATTTTAATCTATTTTATCTTCTACATAAAATTTCTCATTGCAACATTTTGCAGGGTATTTAGTCAGAGAGGGGCATAGTCAGTTCTCAAGCAGCTTTATTATGTCATTATGGCATTAACTTTTGGAGCATTTTTCAGTTATTATCATGAACAGTGGTGGGACAGAGGCATGACTCCAAGGGCATATGTATGTGACTACTGAAAACCCTCAATGGCCACTCTAATAATCTGGTACAGCTGTACAATGATTCTTAAATGAAGTCTTCCATCACAGTTAATACATACCCAACGGAGCTCACAAAATCCTGGGGGGTCTTTGCACTCCCAGCACGTTAAGGCACTGTTGGGAACTCCATGGAGACGCTGCCCTCAGCCAGGGAGTTGGCTGCCTGTGGAGCAGCTGTGCTCAGGAGAGAGAAAAGAAGAAGGAGAGGTGGTGGGCTCAGAGTTACTCTAAGAGTTGGTCTTCCAGAGTCTCTTCTGCTGTGAGAGAACTCACACAGGCAGGTGAAAATCAGATCTTGCAAATATTTTTGTAATAGCTACTTAATGAACAAATATGTAAAAAATCAAAGATTTTCCTTCAGAAAACTTAGAGAGTTCAAAACACTAGACTAATATTGTTTCTTTTTTTTTTTTTTCAAACTGAAAACTGATTCTATCACTTCCATTCATACTGTATTTGGGATTGCATTTTGGTATTGACAGCCTAGGCAATATAAGATTTGAAGTCCACCCCTGTCTCTAGGGAAGCTTGGGAAGAGTCTTAATACTTTTGAAGACTAAGTGTGTCCTCTCTAGAGTGGTCCGTGAGACAATGCAGATATTTTTTCCTGATTAATACATTCCAGTGTCATGCCATGCTGATCTGTCATGGACTGGACTGTGCAATGCCATTCCTTCTCAGCTGCTGTGTTTTCTGCATCCTGCTCGTGCATTTGGAGATGCTGAATGAAGTCAGCCACTGCCATGCCATCAGCAGCACAAAGTTCTTCTATAGACATCTGAATGATTTCATCATTTTCAGTCAGATCTACTTGTTTGGTAGATGATAGAATGGAAAGGTAATGGGAGAGGTCTAGCAAAATTAGGAGAAACTTCTCTTCCAACAGGTATTAACCATTGCTCCTTGGAGGTTTCAGACGTACCAGGAGAAATGATGCCTGCTTAAAAACTGATTCCACAAATTATTGCTGATGAGAAGGAAGATTATATGTACTTTGAAAAATAAAATTTTGCATGGCACAATGCAACATTTTACATTGGCTGGGATTCCTAAACCTAAATCTGGTTCCCAAGCCTTCTCTCAAAGTGTCTACTCTGTTTAGAAAACACACATACCTTTCTAGACTCACCAGAGGTCTGTTTACTACTGAGAGGAAAAACCCTCATAAAGCACTGGTTTGTTGCTGTCCACATATCAAATACAGGTTTTTTGATTTGGGGATTCTGATGATTAAAGTCAAGCCAATAATTCAGAGAAAATTAGCAAAGTGATGAGTGAGGCTTGGGAGAATTTTTTTGTGAGGAAAACAGTGAACTGGAAGATTTTGTTGCTTGAGAGATGACTACTAGAGAGAAAAGGGGAACATGCATCCAGCTTACAACTGAGGGAGTACAAGGATGCAGAAATACCTCTTTACATGATAAAATAAAAATTCTTTTCAGCAGGAGAAAATTTAAGCAATGGAAAATGTTATAAAATCTAACAGTGATTCACCTCAGGTGAATACATCCTTCCCCTGGAAAAAAAAACCAAAAACCTTTAGAAAAGAGTACTCAATTTGTGGTTTATTCCCCACTGTTCTGAAGAAAATGCTTCTCATTCTCTTACTTGCTGCAGTTACTTTGAGAGCCAGTAAAGCACTCAGCCAAGGTTTCTCATCTGTGTGCAGGTGGAAGTGCTCATCCACTGCACCACAAACTGCTCCAGGCTTGACAAAACATTGCTAGGAATGTTCTTATTGCTTGTTTTTTCTGTGAATTTTAGAGCTGGTTGCGTTTTTAGCCACATACCAGGTGTTATCTGTAAACCTGGTGAGCATTGTGTCTGTCTCACTGGTGTCTAAGCTGATGTGAGATACTGCGTGTTAGCACTTCTCCATTGCACTGTGGAAATACAGGCAGAAATAAATAAATTCCTTATTGTACTGTGTTCATTATTGGCTGTGAGGAGAAAATCCAGGACTCCTCCCATTCCTTGACTCTCTTGTTTTGGATTGCTTTCAAGTAGATTTAGGAGTTTTTATGGGGACCATAAAATAAATTTTCTTATAAAAAGGAAGTTCTTTGAGTACGTTAAAGTATTTAGCATTGTTTATGTATAGAAAATAAAGAAAAAATACCAGGATGCCTTTTGACTTTTTCTGACATTGTTTTTCTTTTTCTCAGCAGTGTCATCTTTCTGTTTTACATGCTTGGATTTATTTAGGTGATCATGTCAATGATATGTAGATGTATTATTTATTTTTGCTTTTCATCTTCTTCTTTCCTGGTCTCTGCATGAAGTTGCAGCAGCATTGCCTGCAAAGTCTGGTGCTTGGGCCAATTCTGTTTAAAATAAAAGGCAAAATAATGCTAGGCAATGGAGTTTCACCAGAGAGGAGCTTGGCCTGCTGTCCTGATATTGCTAATGAAATCACTCTATGACTGCTGATTCTTTCATCTGGGGTGAGAAGAGGATGCTCTAAATGCAAAAACCTTCATGAACCTCAGGGGAGAAGTTGTGTCC
This sequence comes from Chloebia gouldiae, assembly GCA_003676055.1. Lineage (NCBI taxonomy): Eukaryota > Metazoa > Chordata > Aves > Passeriformes > Passeridae > Chloebia > Chloebia gouldiae. Next base: position 37,140,036 of record QUSF01000003.1, read on the forward strand.
TTCTTCTGGGATATCATAGAGGTATATATTTATCATTAGTGCAGGAGACCTGGCCTGCCTGGTGTGAGTTTACACAGCAGCTCCAGTTGTGAGTTTACATAGCATTTAGAATGTCCTCTCATGGCTTTATAAAAAGGTCATGTTATTTTCATGGTATGATAATTCAGGGACCCAAAGATGACAGCTATGCAAGGAATTTCACAGCTTTGCTCTGTTGTGTCATTTCCATGTCTAACTATCATCCTGAAACTCCAGTTAATACACCAAGATATCAGTAAAAAAAAGACTTTTCTTTAGAATGACAGTTTTAATTGTGATTTTGCATCAAATTAGATGGCTTCTTCAATACAGAAATTAAATGGGAATTGTTTTTGTTTTGCTGAGTCATTAGCCTGGTATAAAACTTAAAAATGAAAATAGGATGTACATAGATAAATATTTAAAATATAACGTGCATTTATTTAAGTCTGTAGTCTAAGAAACTTTATCTTACATCATTGGTTGAGGACCATTTTCATACATGTGAAATATGAAAGAAATATAGTCTAGCCTGTTTAATGGAAATTCTACATAGGTAAGCTTAAGAGGGAGAATTTTGAATACAGTTAAATTAAGACTGTATTTATACAATAACTTCCAGACTGATTTAATTTTATTTCACTTAGATTTTAGAAATTATTTCTAAAGAATTAGGTTAAAAAATTGTATTCCAAGTTATATCGCAGTTGAAAAATATCCCTAAACATTTACTATTTAAAGGCATCTATAATATTGGATTTTTTCAGATTTTTCTTAATGCTTAATGGTATTTATAACATAAATTCATCATTTATAACAAAATTTATAATTTATAACATAAATTTGTATATTAATTTTATACCAAATTTGTATGTACCAATTGTATTTTATAAATAATGAAACTTGTTTTGATAAAGAATTGTTTTTTCATATTTCCCAGGGTTTTCTTTCACAAATTATCAGAGGATATAACAACATATTTTAAATGCAATTTTATATGTCTGTAGTGTGTTTTTAAAATTTTTCGACTTGAAATTATTATGTTAAAATGTGGTGCAGAGTGAAAAAACAAGCCAAAATAGTTTGGCCTTTTATAATGAAGATAAAATGATTATAATTGATTGTAATAAAAAGTTTTCTTCAACTGGACCAATTTTTTTTGGTCCAGCTCTTCCATTTTTGCTTTCTGATCTAGCAAGGATGCTGATTCTCAAAGGAACAGCTGCCCTTAATTAGCTCAAGCTGTGCTTTTGATCTTTTAAAATATCCTAAAACTGTGGTTTACCATTCCAAAAAAACCCTACTCCATCTTTTCTCCAACATGACCTCCAAAAGAGGAGGTCATATTTCTGAATTTCTCAGTGTAACCTTGTGTAATTATTCTTAAAAATGACATATTTTAAAATTTTGGAAGGTTGGTGTTTTGTGTCACATGCTTCCAAATCTACAAGATAGTATTTTTCACTTGCAGGGTGATGATTTATCAGGTAAAAGCCATTTTCTCAAAGGGGTTTCATTCTCCAGAGCCATGCCAATGCCTGTGCCTGTAAAGAGCAGATTTATCTTCTGAGCTCTGTTACCAGTACAACTCTTGACTGCCATAGGTTCAACTGGCACATCCAAGCTTGTCTCTGCTTGGGTAAAGTCACAACTTCATTTAAGATCCTGAAAGCTTGACTCTGATAATATTCAGATCCTATAAAAAACAAATATCACAATGTCAAGAAATATAAACTACATTTAAGTTTCTAACATTTTGTAATCTTATCTCTTTCTGGATGAAGTGAATTCTTTCCATGGCTTTAGTGGACATCATTTAGCCCAGCTTGTATGTTGCTGAAGTCACAAATCTTGCCCTGCAGAATTTGACTGCATTGTGGCTACTGTTTGTGGTAGCAAAGGTACTAATGCTAAGCAGATGGAGTAATTACAGCAAATTTACCTGTGATAAAATAATACAGTCATTACATTTTCCTTTATCTTATTTCTTTTTTATTTCCCTCAAAGAATCAGTAGTTTGAACTGTTTCAAGTTCTGCAACCCCCAGTACCAGGAACCAGCCACCGACAATGTTTGCATTCACACTGATCACCTCATTATATAAGGTAAACCTTTTTTTTTTTTTTTACATATTTCCTTTGTATTAATTCCCTACTCTTGCAAGCAGAAAGTCTCCAGAGGCCCAGGAATGTGGTTTCCTAAGTCAGTCCTTGAAAATGCAATCCTTGTGAGTAAGGCAGGAGTTGAGTAAACCTTTAGGTTTGTGGTTTGTTTGGGTGTTGTTTTTTTTGTTTGTTTGTTTGTTTGTTTTGTTTCTTTTCTTTTTTTTATTTTTCCTTATAGCATGTAATAACTGTAAAATTGCACGGCTTTATTTGATCAGTGCCAGAAGATATTTTAGTTCTCAAATGTATCTGTGGTACAAACAGAATGAAAGCAAAATATTAGCCAGTATATTTTTATTAGGTACAGTGTCAGAGAATAAGCCAGTTATTAATGGTATTTTTTCTGGTCATGGAATTAAATCCTATTTTAATCTAAGTGTGGAGAAGGAAAATTAATACTGTTTGTTCTGAAATATGGCATTGTTCTCTGCATAACTGAGAACAAACTAGAAGTTTTCTCTTTCTGAAAAAATAGTTTGCTTACTACATACTATCAATATGAATTCAATTTGCTGAGTGTCTGTAGTCCCAGAACAGTACAATCTCAAAAATAATAGCTTTCTGCTTTCTCCTTGCCAATCTCCACCCTGGCTCGTGCCAGTGCATCACAATGTGTGGTGCAAAGCCGCCTCCTCACTGTACCGGCACGGAACGCTTCACCTATAAATCATGGAGGAACAGTCTGTACTGTCTTGTCTCCTCTTTGACCTGGGCACTGCTCTGACCACAGGATACTGTAATGTACTGCCTTTCACACAAGTGCAGAAGAGGTTGTGTGATGCCTCCAGGCTGAACAAACCCAGACGTGTTCAAGTGGGTCCTCATCATGGACTGATCTTCTGCATTACTTACCAGTTCCTGTGGATGAGGATGATTATGGGAGAGGGTCAGACACCAAGTGAGCTCCTGCAGCATCACAGCCTGTTCCTTAAGTCAGAGAATGTCAGGGTTTCTCCCTCTTTGTTTTAATAACTAGCATGAGGGTGGGGTGGGGTGTGTGACCAGCATTCTGGGAAATCTCCCTCGCTTGCAAGGTATGGTACAGGCCTTTGGGTTCCTGGCATAGGTTAGAGAGGGGCCACCTCTTGGCATATGCTTCTTCACTTACAGAAAAACATGAATGCCACAAATGCCTGTCATCTCCCTCTCCTGATGGACCATTTCCCATTTCCTCTTCTTCTCATGCAATTCCTGTTAAAGTTTTTTTTTTTGTTTTGTGCTGATCTTAGACTAGCTAAACCTCTCCTAACTAGCTGCTTTTTCTTCTTCTAGATCTTTGTTCTCGTCTGTGATTTATTTTCTTGTTTACCCTTTTATCTTCCTTTGCATTACACCCTGTGCTTACCTGTCATTTGTACTGGTTTTTATTTAATTATTTCCTTCCAAAACTGCAGCTTTTATACATTCTTCACAAATCATTATTTTCCTCTCCTTTTCAATCCAAGCCTTTTCTCCTCCAGATACATTTAATTCAGAAAGTCTTCTGTGGAATGCCACAAATACATCTTTGACCCTTTGTGTTTGCTGTTTCTGACATGCTGACTTTGGTGCCCATATTCTGCTGTCACTACCCTGATGTAAACATGGAAAGACTCCTTTGATTCTTATCCATAAGTATGTGGCTGAAAGATCAGTAGATTAAAGCAGAAAATCTTGGAATTTTGTAGCTAAATTAGAAATGCTAGTGTTGCTCTGCATCTACCATGGTTTTTGTTAGATTTGACAGGTTGATTACCTTGAAGGTAAGCAAGGTGGCATGACTTCTACGTGACAAATGATGATTAAACATCTGTTTCCCTGTCTTGATGATCTTGTCAAGCTTGACCTGAACCTATAGGTTTAAAACATAATTCAGTCATATTCAGTGCTATAGGTTAAACAAATTAGCATTGAACAGTTAATAGAGTTGGCCAAATCCAGCCCTTGTGTTACACCTGTTTTATGCCAAGACTGGATTGTGTCCTGTATCAATAACAATGAAGCTTTGTAGATGCATTTCTAGTGGAATAACATAGTGAATTTATTCCTTGTTTTGTTTCTTAACAGTATAAGAAAAGTAAGTGTGTTTCAAAATTAAATCACTTGGCTGGCTCACACATCGTCAGGCTGAATGCTAATTATTCAGCCTAATTAAGTCCAAAATAAAAAAAGGGTTATAAACTATAAATTGAACTCTGGTATAGACACTTTTTGTAAAGGTTTCACCTTGACAACTTTTTGCTTGTGACTTTATTAACAACTGAGATCACTTTAGCCCTGGACCACCAAGGTTTTGGTCAGCAGTGTTTGGCATAGATAGCTGTCCCTTTTGTTAGATCCCTGCATGGAGCAGTCTGTGGGGAGTACTTCCACATGCCCTGTGTTTCACAGGTGATTTCTCAGTCCCAGTGTGTTGTGAATGCACCTTTCCTTTTAAAAGCCCTTCCAGGACTACACTGCTGAGACAATATGAAGCCTTCCTCTTATTTGTTACCTGGGTTAGTCAGGCTTGTTTTATATCCTTTTGTTCTTGGGCCAGTATAGCCTTGTAGGTCCATTAGATGCATAATTGCTCATGTTTGTTCTCTTGTACCTCTGCCCAGTCTTCCTTTTGCTGTTATGTCTGCCAAGTTCTTCTAGAATCTTTTCCTAATGGTCCTACTAGTCCTTTGCTGCACCTTCTTCAGTTCAAGTTTACCTTTGCTGTGGAGTCTTATATTGCTGCAAGACAAAGTGAAAAGTAATATTGCTGCCAATACCTATATGTGTGTGTAGCCTTATGCAAGCAAGCAGTGTCCAGTTCCATAGTCATTGTCCTTGTCTTCCTTGCAAAGTTAAGAACAGCTTGTCAGCAGCTCTTAGCCACCAGAGGTCTATTTCTTCTGGTTATTTCTAGGTTTTAGCTCTCCAGTTGCTTAGATTGAGAACAAGGGTGTTGTGCAGGGGGTCAGGACGTCTGTGAGTGGGCTGAGCACTCATTCTTGCCCAGCTCATCCAGAACATATGGTCAGCTAAGTGCTTGGGTATTGCTGGGATTCTCCCTCAAATGAGGGCTATAGCTTAACCCATATTAATATTTAAAGAGAAAAATACCTGCTAGGTGGAGCTGTATTTTTGAACACTCCAATTTCCAGAGTCAGGCACCCTCTGTGCAACTGTTTTTCAAGGTCTTTGCCATGATTTTAGTCCCTGGTACCTGTTTGGAGGGCTCCTCCCTGTTCCGCCCAGATCCAGGCAAGGGTGATGGTGGGGCCCTTTGCTCGGGACAGAAGGACAGTCCTTCCACTGCTGGTGCTGGGATCTAAGGATGGGCAATGAATGGGCTGGCAATGACAGGGTAGATTTTTAGAAGATTACAGTCGGAGAGAGTCATCAAACACCAAGGTCATAGATGGGAACTGTGAGACTTTCAGATTCCTGAGTGCCAGAAGTCTCGCAGTCCATCTCTAATGGCTTTTAAAGTGTTAGGGTTGAAAAACAACCTGAGCAGGACAAAGTGATGAGTTTTTACAGATGCATCGTATCTCTGAGGACTGCAGTCACAGTAAGTTAGAAGGCAACAAGCAAAAATATAATGGTGAGTACTAAGAAGAATGTGTTGGGCTCTTTTTTCAGAAGTGCTGTAAAATCTATTTCACGTAGCACAAGCATTAATTCAAAGCATTTGTTCACAAGGCACTACCTTACCAGAACTGCTTTTCTTGGCTGATATATGTACTGCAGCTGCAGATTTATTTCTACACATACATAGTTCTGTATTTTGGTAATAAATTCTTTTCAATAGAGTGACTCCCCAGGACTGAGAGCTTATGAACTGATTGATTTAGATGCCTGTACGAGACTGTGCTTTCACTGTCTGGCAAAACACATGACATAAATTTGACTCTGGAGCCAAATAAATTGGAGAATTGTACTAAATTGTGCTAAAGAGGGAAGATGAATTGTGAAAGAAGCCACTTCAACAAATAATACATACTCAGAGTGTCAAATGTAAAATAAATAAAATCCTTATGGAAACAGAAAACTTGTTGCCAGCAGAAGAGTCTGAGGTCTGAAAATTACTACACACGTACTCGCATGGGGATACATATTCTGCTCCCTTGGCAGAAATATTAGATGTACTTAATCATAATCATGATATTAATTAGAAAAATGGCGATACAGAGAGAGCAAGAACATTTCTTTATTTTCTTGCTATAAATGGCAAAGTTCCCTGAACTTCAATGAGAAAAGAAATGTACCAAATACCACAACAATAACTAATCCATAAAATAATAAAAAGCCCAGGCAATGATTTGATTTAGTTTTGTGTCACTCCAGGCTTATTCCAGAAAAGTAACTTTATTTTTTTTTGCTTTAAGATGAAGTAGTGCATTGTTGGGGAAAAAACAAACCAGAATGTGTTGCATAGTTCATCACTACAGCAGAAATAAAAACAAAACCCAAGAGCATATGATTTTCAACATCTTTGATTCTTAAAAAATTAGAGGGATGGTAATGTAAAATTGCTTTTCTTTCTTAATTTTTAGTAATTGTCTTCAGCATTCTTGGTGTCCCTAGGAGGTTGCATGTACAAAGCATTAGATCACTTTCTGGGGCTGTTATTCAGAAACATTTCACTGACACTAAATGTGACCTAACAATTAATCTTCTTTGAAATGAGTTACTTAGTCAAATGTGAGATGAAAGACAGTACAAACTGGAAACAAAAAAAATGTAAGCCTGAGCAAATTTAGCTTTTTCGTCTCCTGAAATGTTGACTGAAAATAAATTTAATGTATTGTATTTCATAAATGTGTTTCTAAAACCCTGTCTTTCAGTCTGCTTTTTACTTTCTTGCTTTTCTCAGTGTTAATACAGCACCAGAAATATTTTACAGCTTCTCTCTTTGATGCATTCTCATTACATGTGTTGAGTAATGCCTTGCATCTGTTATAAGGAAACAAACTACTATAATCTTTAGTGCCTAGGCTAAAAGGCTCTAAGGATAGCATAAAAACAGGTTTTTTTATGTCATGAGTGTGGGAAACAGAGAGTAGGACCTCAATCATTCCAGAGAGAGTGTTTCCATCACACGAGGGGAGCTCGTCCCTTGAGTCTGTGGACGTGCTAGGACATAATTGCATTTTATAGCCACAAATGCAGCTGCTTCTCCACTGGTAAGCAGTGCTCCCTGGTAGCTGCTTGCAGTGCTAGGTCCTCCAGGAAAAGAAGTCTAGAAGGGACCCAACAGGAGTGGTGAGCTCCTTGGAAAAGAGTGAGAAAGCTTGGGAAGGTGCTCTCATGGTTACAGAGCAGGACTGTAGTAACATCATGCTATGGGCCTCTTACCAGTTTGGTGTCTCCTACCAAGTGTGGCTTTAATGTGAGACCCCTGAACTCTTCAAGAATGGATCTGTGTACACTGGCTTGCCTGGCTAATGCTGTAGGAAGTAGGCAAGGGGAGAAAGCAGTGGTGTGGGAGGATGGAGTTTGCAAAGGCAATAGTTAGAGAGAAGCAGGAGTGTGAAGCCATGGAGCTGGATAAATACAGGACATGACAGTTTGTGGAGTTGAAGGCCTTACTCTGCTGCTTTTCCTGTCCTTGTGTTCTGGGGCATCTCACCTCTGACATCAGCTAAGATTGGATCAATAGTGAGGAGCAAGAGGACAATGAAACTGTAGATACATTTTGAGGATGGTATTTATATACATCCAGTGATGAGACAGATTGGCTGGGAAGGGAAAGAAGCTGCTGAGCTTGTTAGAGACTCACAGAGGAGAAGATGCTCTATGAGATAGTTTGAGAATTGTTAGTTGTTTTGGCAACTGTTATTAGACATGGCCCATAATTACTTCTGTAGCAATGGAGGAGTGTAATTTGCTTTTAATTACTGTATTAGCAAATATATCAGTAGGAAAACTAACAGAAAAAGAAAAAAAAATTGCTGACTTTCTTTTGGTGTTCTTCTTTATGACTGTAGGAAGGCAAAAATATTTGGACAAAAAAAATATGCTCTAATGAGCCCCAAACAGGCACATTCTAAGAAATGGACATGCTGAGGGGGGAAATGGCTATTCTTGATAGCAGAGACCTGGCTTCTATCAGAGTTCTACAAAGTGGAAATAATAGATTCTTTCCATTGTAATTTTAAAATTATAACTCAGCGCTGTTCTTCTGATGCTTTGTGATAGGTGCCAGGAGTGGAGACTGCTCTGCTACAAGTGTGAGTCAGATAACAAAGCAATTTCTGAGCTGTAGCAGCATTTCACCTTTTCTTTTGTTTCCTCTGAAAGATACTGTAAGGCTGCATTATCAAGATTCACCCTTGCAGAACAATATTTTATTTTTAAATCAGCCTTTAAAAGAATTTGTGAGTACTGGAGGGGACGTCTTATCTCCCATCATGGTCATGTCTCTGGGAGAATTCAAAGAGGAAAATGCTGAATGCATTTTCTTACCTCAAATCACAAAGAATAGAAATTCAGTGGTTTTTCTGGCCTCTTAATCTTCTCACTGAGATATTGCTCTAAACACTAATGAACATTAAATCGCTATTGCTCTGTTGGTGTGTAGCGCTTCAGTCAGCAGTCCTTCCAGAGTCAATAACAGCAGGCAATCTACTGCAGCTCCTCTGGTGTTTATTTTTAAAGATAATACTTGAAATACTTTAGAAAATGAAACATTTCATTTTGAAGGTGACAGATCTGGAAAAGCTGAAAAAGTTCAAGATGCTTTCACAGGAGTGAAAGGGACAAACCATTTGGATTTCAATTTCATCTCCCTGCTGCCTAGTTGGCCACTGAACTGTGGAGGGAGCATGACTCTTGGCAGGCCAGGGGTTGCTTCTCCTGCTGGCTTCCCCATCAGCAAAGCACAGGAGCCCATGCAATGAGGAAATGGGGCAGCTAAAACAAGGGCAGGTGGTAAAGGATGATAAAATCCCCAGTACTTTGTTTTAGGGTGAAAACAAAGCAGCCTGCCATGCTCCAGCAGAAAAAATGGCTTGGCTGAGCATGGAATTCCAGCTGTAACATCCAGGTAAACAGGGCATTATGTCAGCTAGAGAGGCTTTTGAAGTAGATTGGTTGTGGGGCTGGCTCAGAGTTGTGCACAGGTCCTGCAGGCTGGCATGTCCTAAATTCTGAATATTTGGTTTTATGGCCACAGCAGTGGTGCCTTAACATTATTTTATGTGAGATATTTATAGACCACCTTGTCTATCAGGAGTAACTTTCTGACTAGCAGTTCCAGCTGAAAGCTTGTCTGTGTCCGTAAGGGAATTGATATTTTTTCCCTGACAGCTAAAATGGTCTGCCTGATTGTGAGATGGAGTCTGGCGGAAGATGTGAAGTTCTGTAATGTTAAAACAAAAATGATGATGAGAAACTCTAGTGCTGTACTGAGTTTTAAATTGAAACCTACTGTGAGCAGTGGGGGAAGAGGGAACCAGGAGGCAGTGGCAGGGGAGCAATGCAAGGGTGGGAGATGTGAAGAATTTGGTAGAGAGGAAAACCAAGAAGGGCAGGTAGGTGCTAGTCTATCTCAAGAAGCTGTGCCTCTATGTTTTTCACAGCAGACATCTGTCTTTCTGTATTGCTTACATGCTTACTCAAACTATGCAGGTAAAAAGAAGCAGAGTGTGAGGGAAAATGAAACTGCAAATGCCAAGGACCTGTGCACTGAGGAGGCTTGGGAAGCAGCAGCCTTAATCTCATTGCTTTAATTCCCCTTCTGTAAGGGTAGTGCTATCAATTGTGCAGAGAGGTGCCATAAAGATGCATGTATTCAAATTTTGTGGAGTACTAGGAACAAATGACATAATTTTGTATTTGGTACAGGGTAGTTTAAATAAGGCCTGCAGGCCACTCACTTAATATTGTGGATAAAAAACAATCTTCACTGAACAAGTCAGACACCCTGCAGAAGAAATAGTACATGAGCTTGTAATTAAAAAACAAATTTATACATAAAATGGCCTGAATTGAGACTTCTTGTGCATCAATAATCCTGGCATATTCTAACTTTACAGTGCTTGATTTTGCACTGAAATGTTTCTTTCCAAGTTACTTTTCTGTATATGAACTATAAGAAAGACACATGGAAACACATGAAAAGGGCAAAGAAAGACAAATAGGACAGAAAAAAGACAAACACTGTCATTTTTATAGGGTATGAGATTAGCACAGGTTTTCATTTTTCCTCAAATCCCCAAGTAACACATGAAGCGGGGAGAAAAACCGTTGGGCAGGACAACCGGTTCTTTACTGCTCCTTGAAAACTTGCAGAAATTTTTCCTCAATTTCTTTTCCATCACTTTGATATTTCATTTACTTTTACGTCTCTCAGAGACCTTGATTTCATTCTTTTAATAGAAACTGCTGAGCTCCTGCTCCCTCACCTTGCGGAGATAAGGATGTTGCCATCTCTGTGCTTCTGCTAAGAGAGAGCTGGAAAGGCTACACCAGGGAATGAACCATTAAAAATACACCCAAAGCCCCAAAGCAGAAAGTAAGCAGAAAAATGTGGACCAAAACACCTTAATTAGAATTTTTGTTTCACTTCTGCTGTGTCCAAGCTGACAGAGAGAAGGCTTTTTCTTGATGCCTGTTTCTCCCAGATATCCTTGTGAGGTATTAGACATTGCAGAAGAGGCAAGTCAACATCATACAGACTACAAACTTACAACTGGCCTAAAGATGTAGAAAATTTTGCCCTCAGTGCTGAAATGGGTAATGGGTCTCCCCTCCTAGTACCTCTGCAGGTGCAATTGCAGGCTCTGTTTTTGCATATTTAGGTGGCTCAGACTGTTTGTAGAAGTGTGTATCTCAAATGCTTTCAAGGAAAACCTAAATGAGGCTGCAAGAATGGCAATGAGCCTTTGAAAGAGTTTACTTAGAGATGTTTAGCAATGTAGGAAAGCTGGACACGGGCAGTGAAACTGAACTATGTAGCAAACAATTTAATTTGAAGAGAAAGGAAGTGCACTGTGAGTGTTCTTTTAATTCCCACTCTGAAGTTTTGCTAAAAGCTATTAACAAGTTATCTATCAAGCTTGAAGTTTGTCTTTTAAATCTATACTTAGGCATCTCTTTAAATATCCTGATATTAAGACAAACAAACAAGCAAACAAAATGATGCTCCCATTACAGCCAGTGAAAATTATGTTTCTCCTGACCATGTTTATCCATCCCTTATCACAGTAGGACCTGGATGCTTGATCAAAATTAAATGCTCTTGCTGTATATACAGATGATAATGTATTAATGACAAGAACTGGAGATACAACCCTTGTCTCATGTATTGCTGGCAAAACAGAAATCTTATTGTGCCTCTGTAACAGAAAATCTCAAATATTTTTGGGGGCTTTATGTTTGCAGCTGGGTACACTGGTAGAAAACTAAACAGCACACTGTCACAAAAGAGTTCAGAATAATACTAATAAAAAGTCTATCATCACAGATATTGATGTCCAAAAATATGTATCTGGCAGAGGAAAAAAACCTAATTTCCTCAAGGTAGTGAGGAAGGGGGTATTGAAAGTAACACTAAGACCTGGGAATGTAGGCCTAGGCATGGCCCTTACTAATAAATTGTTGTTTTGGTGAAATTATTTCTTATAGCTGGCAGTGTCTTTTCTCTGTCATCCCAAGCTCAACCCAAAACCTTCCAGTTGTTTGGAAAGTAACACCACTTAGCAAGATGTTACAGAAAGAGTAAGAGGAAAAATGACAATCCAATGAATACTGAGAAACATGCTTCAGTATTCTAGTGACCAGGAACAGATTTGGTATTCAACAGACAAAAGAGAAAATGTTTGACATGTTTGCCTCTGCAGCCAGTTTCAAGGAAAGGGAGGGTCATTAAGTATGAGCAATGTCAGCTAAAACCCTTCCACCTCTCTCTCAAGCCTGCTGGTAAATCTGACCCTGTAGTAAAGGTCATTTATCATCTCCTCAGGTATGCAGCTGTATTAGGACTTCAGAGTATATCACAATAAATCCTTTGCAGCTCTGTAGAACTTTTTCACTTGGAGATTTGAATCCAAATAATGCTGGTTCCTGTTACACTTTTCCTGGTTGTGTTTTATCAAAAAGCAGGAATTTCATACTGTTCCTGAGGGCATTTTTTTAAACGGAATTGTTCCTTAGGGGTTTTCACTGTAAGCAACACATTTTTTTCCAAGCAACACATTGTTTTCCAAGCTTTTTGTCAATTATGAATGAACATAAATCAGTTTTATGAGTGCCTGTTCACCTAGTATAGGTCTATTATCTATGCAAATTAATGGCTTTTTTTCCTTTAAAAATTGAGATTAATATTTGATTTAAAAACATCACTGGTAACTGATATGCCCAGACAGACCTACTTGCTCTGTTGGATGATTGAATCATTAATTTTATAAATCCATTTTATTCATCCCTTTTAATGGCATGGTGAATATCCCTCGTGATGAGATTCTCATTCCTAGTGTGGTTTTGACTGAATTATTTAAAATTAAGTTGCTCAGTAGAGTAGTGTTCCAAAGTTGCTTTATATTCAGGTTTTTCATTCTTTGCATTGGACCAGCCCTGACTGTTGCGTTCTCAGTCGTCACTGTGACCTTCTCTGCTTAAGAATATGAGAAGAACAAGGTTTGTAGGTACTTATTTCTGAGTAGCTTGTATATCTCATTCCCTCACCTAAGACATTATTCATGAGGAGTAAATACATTCTTTATACTTAGTTGCAGTACTAACATAAGAAAAAACAGTCTTTTCGTCTGACTTGCATGATTTAATTTAATCAAGAAAACCTATGCTGTCCAGAGTTATAATGTCCATGTAACTACATGCACCAGAATCAATGACATCTTCAAAAAATTGCTGCTTACTGTAGCTTCCTCTCTAATTGCTTGGAAAAGTGATAACACATGTTCAAGTATTGTCCTCATTGCCAATTTATAGCATCATTAAGTTTTGCTAGGAAAATCTTATGTTAATTTTTCTTCTTACACTCTGTGACTTTAGATATGGCTGCTTTTTTGAAATTTGTCTCTACTCTTGTGTGCTTTAATTTCTATTGTTCAGCATCAGATGCTTGGTTTCTGAGTATGAAAGGATCAAAGCAACTGAAGTGCAGATGGTCAGTGTCTCTGTAAATTAGCTTCTTAAACCAGGGCATCACAAGTTTTCTTTGTGAGTATGATTTTGCCACCAAAAATGAAACTGTAATTGAATTAAAATTCTTGATATCCTTTGCTCCAACTGACCCACTAGTTTTGGCAGAGCAAACTGTGGTTTGCACATTTTTCATCCAAGTAAATGTGACCCTCAAGCTCTAGGACTAGTGATTTGGCCAACCAGATAATAATGGCAGAGGGAGGAGCAGAAGGGGTTGAAGCAGGGATGCTATCCCTGTGTGTCTGAAAAACTCTGAAAGTGCAGGAAGCACTTCCCAACACACATGATAGAAAAATGCAGTGTTTTATGTTGGTCTTCTTGCATTAGCTTCTAATGCTGCTTTCGTTATATATCTGGTGAATTGTGCCAATTGCATATATAAAACCCATTAAGTGGTTGCTGTTTATTTTTAGAATAATTAAAAATTATTCCTTCAAAAAGGGAAAAATCTTGTTTATTTTTTTAAGGTTTTATTTTGCACTCTAAATGTGAAATGGAACATAAATAGGAAATGTGAATCATCTTGCATACTAGTAAATTGCACACAATCCCATTTGCCTCTTTTCTGCACAGTATCCACATCCAATTTATGTTCTGTGCTGTATCAATTCACTGATAGTTTATAGTGATAGATCACCATTTTAACAATAAGTACATAGGAGCAGAATTAAAAAGTCTGTGCTTTTAAACTAACTACTATTTCTTCATTTTCATATTTAGTTCTCATCCTTATTCTTCCATAAATGCTTGTTGTTATCGCCTTTTTTCTTCCATGAAATGCCTTTTAAAATTCATAAGCTTATTAAAAAAAACTAATAGGTAGTGATAGTTGCCTTTCATTCTGTCTTTAATAAACCATTTTAAAGTGAATGAACTATTTGAATTGCAAACTCAGCTCTTGTCTGCATCCATGAAACAATCAGTGGTAAACACAAAATGACCATAATTTTTCATCAAAGTGCTTTAACCTCAGCCCTGTTGGCTTGTCTCCCAGATAACAAGGTAGGGTAATTTCTATGATTAATTAGGTAAAGTTTATCAAACTGAGTGAAGATGAAAGGCTTTGGAGGACTGTATGGTATTAATTGTGTTTTAAACATAGCAAAATGGTCTCTTATGAACTTTTTACATACATTCAGTAGTTCCTGAAATATTTGGCTCCTTGACAGCACAGCCAGAAACATCTGGTCCAAAGCTACAAGCTCCCCTTGCTCATTCAAAGGCTCAAAGTAATAGATACTGGTTACTGCCTGCAATGAGATTTTGAATCAATCTTTGTCCTAAATATATGCATGAGAAAAGGTGTTAATAAATATGACAGGAATACAGGAAAATTCTACGGGTCACTGCTTAATGTCTGTAAGAATTACAACAGAATTTTGCACATTTGAGTTGGAAAACATCTTGCTCTATTTATTTCCTAAGATTTAATTTGAAAACATAAGAGAATCTAATCTTAAAAAAATTGTTTGGACAATGCTCTGGGCAACCTGATCTAGTTGTAGATGTTCCTGCTCATTGCATGGAAGTTGGACAAGATGAAATTCCCTTTGAAAGTCCCTTCCAACTCAAACTGTTCTATGATATGTAATCAGTACTGTTACTCATTCTTGTATTCATGATGAATGTCTTTTATTAATGAGTGGTTTTTATTTTTTAAAAAAATTAATGTTTTGATTTTAAAATGGCTAATCAAAAGGGTTTGGTTGAAAATTCTTAGTGTTTCCACTTAGCTCTATATGTTCAGAATGATCATTTTATTATTCTTCTTTAATTCCCAAAATTGAGCATAATTTTTGTGGGTGGAAATGTCTACCTGACAAAAATCTGTCTTTTCATGTCTAATTTTTTTCTTTTTTTGACTACAGTTGTTATGAAAATGCATAACTCAATGCAGAACTTATGTCTTGGACTCTAAAGAGATGATTGCCATCACAAACCATCCCTGTTTATCCCACATGAAGATGAATAATGTGTTTCAGGTGGGCAATTCTGTTGCAACCAGACTGTGATGTTCAAACCACATCCAAGCTGCAGGCTTTGGAAAAGGGTTTCACAATGCTAGGATGTGGCCAATGAAGAGTTGCAGTGGTATAACGAAAAGGTCTCTCCCTGTACCTACCTTTTTATTTATTTATTTATTTTATTTATTTAACATTTGCAACTGATGGATGATGGTCTTTGTGTCTGCACAGACTCTGTGTTGAAGGCAGGTGTCTGCAACCAGCAGCCCATCATGGCTCTGACAGCAGGAAAATCTCTGTAATTCACTGATGCCAAAGCAAGCTGCTCAGCTTGTGTCATGCTGATGGAGAAATTAAAGGGTAGCAGACTAACATGCCTTGCTTGTAATTGCTCTAAAGTATCTTCAAAATATAAATTAAAGGACAAGTTCTGAAGGTTACTGAGCATGCACAGTGCGCACTGAAGTCAGCAGGAACCGCAGCTGCTCTAGACCCTCTAAAAGCTGACCCAAATAAAGTATAAATATCAAGAAAATCACTTGGAAGCCTTGGGGCCCTAACTGCATTGCACACAAGTCTAATTGTGTTTATCAGCAGAGTGGTGCTACATCTCTTTTGCCGTTGATTTAGGAAATCCAACTTTTCATTGACTCAACAGCAGCTTTGAATGCCCCAAGCACCTAAATAAATCTAATCACAGGAAATCCTTCCCCTCCATCATTTCATTTGCACAAGTCCTCCTTAAAGTACCATCTCATCAACAGAGACTGAAGCAAGCATATCTTGCCTCTCACTGGTAGGAGGCAAGAAATCACATTCCTGGGGAAAAGATGTCCTTTCCATTGTGCCTCTTTTCATGTGTACTTTATCTTCTTCACTGCAAGACTCTAACACTGATGAGCCCTGCGGGTACTAAAGATTCAAACACAATGGCACAACAGGGAGATAAAGCCTAGAAAAAGAAAAATTGGATTTCATTTTATCCAACACTGAAAAGAGATGATTTTTTTCCATTAAAGAAAATTTTTCCATTAGTGTTTTCCATTAAAAACTGCTTCCTGTGGAAAACTGAGTTTCTATTTAAAAGAGCATTTTCACAGCAGGAGTTTATTCTCTCAAGAAGGAAGCATGCTTTTCATATGCACTTCCAATTTTAAGATACTGGTTAAAAAGTCAATGTTTCAATTCCTCTATAATTTAGGGTAAAATTAACAGTTTTGGCAGGAATTCCCTCTACCGTTATTGTTTTATGCAAAATGCATGTCAGGACCTGCAAGACACTTGCAAGCTATGATTAACTTGAGTAGTCTCAGCTGGGACCCTTATCCCTGCTATCATACCTCCCTATGCCTCCCTTTAAGCTCAGACCCAGAAAGCACCTAGACCTGGCCTGAGTTCCATCAGAAATCCTGTCTGCTGCTGTCCTGGCCTGTGGATTTATTATTTTTACTGGATTATTTCCAAAGCCACATCGTCTCCAGATTTTCATCCATGCCTCCTGGTTGGGTTCTGGATCTGTACTGGAATCCTGACTGGACTTTTGGTGTCATTCAACAGTGTACCTCCTTTGGAGGCTTCAGAGGGACTGGTTGCCATCCTTACGCAGTTCATCTCCTGTGGGAGGACATCCTGGTGAGGAGGTCCTCACTGTGTTGGGATTCTCCTTGGCTCCCAGCTCATCCCTGCCTGTGGAGGAGCCCTGATCCTGCTGGTCCCTGCTGTTGCTGTGGCAAAGTGTTGCTTTTCACTTGGATGCCAGTGAACAACAACAAAAATACTTCTCTCTGTGAGTTGTGTGTTTAGGGTCATTGTTCTTGACAGTGCCAGCTTTTAGCTGAACCTGAGAGCAGTGCAGAATGAAGGAGACATAGTGAAATGTTGGCCTGCAAAGACTGTATAATAGAGCCCCATGTCAGCATTCTCAGATGCCATATTTGCTTGTATTATTATGCTCCCTGCAGCCTTTCCAGTGCTTCAATGCTCTCTTTGATCAAAATATCCTTGGATTTTCCACACATTCGTTTTCTCCATGTGGGCTCATACGCTGAAGTTCTTGATGGTGATTAAATTGAACGTCCTTTTTGATGACACCAAGAGGCAGCTGAAGGAACAGACAGAACTATTGGAATTCTACATACTTCATTACCAGCAAGATTGGCTACCGTGGGTAAGTGTTGTGCAATGAGGATAGAAATGGTAATGTCATTAAGCTCTTGCAATACACAGCAAAAAGTCAGGATAAAAAGGAGATGAACAAATTAATTAAACCTGAGCTGATTGCAGAATAATTAATTTATAATTGAAATTAAAGGTTAAGGATTGATACTGTGAGATCACTCTACTAAATAGTAATTTATTTGCTTTTACTTATTTCTATTGGACCAGAAGGTCAATGGCCTTTTCTGACAGCATCTGGGCAAAGAGCAACTCTAAGCAGGCTGTTCTTTAAATTAAAAGAAATGCCTGTTTTAGCAATTTCCTCTGGCAGGAAAGCAAGCATATATTCTTGCTTCATTCTTTTTATTGAAAGGGCACTATCAAGCTTTGAATCCCCATTTACATTTTTAGTTTGGTTTCCTAAGGAAATGAAGCTTATATAATAACACTGACTTTCTCTTCAACTGTCAATTCCTAGGCAGTAACTTTCAAACTGTCTGGCCAACTGCAACTAAACTTAAAAGTGGATGGAAAAATATCAGCTAGAACAATGTTCTCAAAATCTTTGTCACAAGCAGCATCTGAGGAGAAGAGAGGGATGCAATTAGTGCTCATGGTGAGGGAAAGTGCCAGCCTTGGCTGCTGTGCTGTTGTTTGGCATTTATGTGCTGGCTAGCCAGCCTGTCACTGAGCCCATCAGTACACATCTAGGCTTTCTCTTGTCTTCTGTAATGTGTTGCCTCCAGCACTGTGGATTAAACTGAAGCAATTCAGGGGGGGAGCTGGGCATAATGACCAAGCTAAGTAATCTGCAGGAAACAGCTCATGAGTAATTCTGTTGCTCATGAAAATGTTTGTTGCTTTAGAGTAGAAAATCTAGTTAAGGTGGGTGTAAACTCCTCAATGTGCATTTTGTCTGTCTAGTCTGAAAGATATGTTCTTTTCACTGATCACTTGAAAATCAAAGTGCAAATAAATGGGTTGAAATGTCCTAGTGAATAACTTTCAAGCTAGATCTTTTGTACCAAAATTGTTTTAAAACTACATATATATCAGGGAAGTTGAGGATATGTTTCAAGTTCTATGAACCAGCACATTTGGGAACTGAGTTTTTCAGTCTGATTAAGATTCTTGCCATGCTAATTTTAGTTA
The DNA here is from genome assembly GCA_003676055.1 of Chloebia gouldiae. Classification (NCBI taxonomy): domain Eukaryota; kingdom Metazoa; phylum Chordata; class Aves; order Passeriformes; family Passeridae; genus Chloebia; species Chloebia gouldiae. The sequence goes on from QUSF01000003.1 coordinate 37,158,613, forward strand.
TGAATGCTGATCAATTCACACTTTGACTATAAGACCAGGATCAATCTTTTTTGTGCTATAGCCTAACTTTCCACATAACCTAGAAAGCTTTCTTGAGGTAATTCTTGCTTGGAAGTTTTTTAAAGGGGAAAAATAGCCACTATTAATTTAAAAATCACAATGATATACCATCCAATTTGCTACAAAGTAAGAGAGGTGATGAAAAATTATCTTCACCTTTTTTAAGAAAAAAACCTGTTGTTTTGACTTTAAGTTAATGAACCTTGCTGTGCTGGTCATTAGATTGTGCTGTACTTTGATCTATAATTAACAGCCCTTTGAATTCCTTGCAGATATATAACACGGGTCTGATAGTACCATGTTGTACCGTTGTACTGAATATACTCCTTAGGAAAATCTCCAGTAGTCATTTTCTTGCTCTTACCACTTGCCACATCTTCTCAGTTTTGTAACATAATCCTTGAGGCAGGAATATAGAAGTGGACAAGCTCTTCTGATAGAGATCCCACTTAAGTGCACTTAAAAGACATATGTAGTTGATTGCCTGTTATGATTTCCCCTCTACTGTGTTCAGTGTTGCTACTTTTCATGAGAGTCTCTCAGAAATCGTAGTCTTGCCTCTTTCCTGGATATCAGACTCTACAGTGGGCTTTTGTGTCCATACCACCCCTTGGCTGAGTCTTAGTGGTCTAAGTTATTGGAGAATGTCCAAAGGAGGGCCACAAGGATGGTGGAGGGTCTCAAAGGGAATCTTTATGAAGAGCATCTGAGGTCACTGGGTTTCTTCAGCCTGGAGAAGAGGAGACTGAGGGGGGGACCTCACTGTGGTTTTCAACAACCTCACGAGGGTGAGTCAAGGGGCGTGTACAGATCTCTTCACTCTCATGAGCAGTGACAGGACTGGAAGAAATGTCATGAAACTGAGTTGAGGGAGGTTTAGATTGGATATTAGGAAGAGATTTTTCACCCAGAGTGTGGTGGACCAATAAACAGACTCCCCAGGAAGCGATCACAGCACCAGCCTGAATTTAAGACATATTTGGACACTGTGCTCAGACACATGGTGTGATTCTTGGGACTGTCCTGTTCAGGGCCAGAAGTTGGACTCAATGATCCTGGTGAGTCCCCTCCAGCTCAGCTTATTCTATGACTCTATATTTTATACCATTCTTTTAATTTGCTATCATCTACAGTACGAATTTTTCTTTGATTCTCACTAGGTCATCAACAAGCACATCAAAAAGATTCAGGACTCCATAAAAGAATGCTTGGTGATCTATTATTTACAATTACATTTTCAAGATTGATTATCCAGTGTTCAATGTATCTAATGTTATCATGCTAACTCTGTAGTGTTCTAGTTCCTGACTGTATGGTTTCAATCTATCAAATTGGCAGATTTGAAGAAGAATTTAATTAATACTATTGCTTTTATAAGCCAACCTTAATCTTATCAGTGATATAAAATTAGATTTATGACATCTACTACTTAGACTGATATTCCTTAGCTGTGTTTTCCCACACTGTTGCCTTAAAAACTGAGTCCTGTGACAATTTCCATAGCATTTCTCTTGTGGAGCATAAAAAATTAAAAAGTTCTACAGATAAAACAGATATACAGATATACTTTTACTTGGGTTTCTGTTATAAAACCATATATTAACACATATTTTTTTCCTTTAAAACAGCGCTTCACTATGAAAGAACTAAAACATCTATTCTAAAATTGTCAGAGACAAAGCTATTAGGAAGAGGTGTTTTATTTCACTACACCATGGTAAAAAAATGTCTCTTTGTTTTGCTTCTTCAGATGCCTTTTTTCAAGTTGGAATGTTCTGGACTTGTAGCTTAAACTTATTTTCAGTATTCTTTGGGACTGTGGCTTAAGCCTTTTATAGAACACTTTCTTTATACCAACTCTTACTCCTCTGTGGACCTGTGACCTCATTTTACTTGCCTACCAAGATGACTACTAATTGCCATAGCTGTATGCTTACTGAAATGGAGCTGTTCCCAGCTCTCCAAACTCTTTGGTCTGTATTTCTTAATTCACTTTTTTTGAAGCATATACACTGAAAGATTCTGGATCTGGGACGGAGTTTCAAACTGCCACCACAGAGTTGGTGTGCACAGCACAACCATGAGTTCGCTATGCTCTCTCTAACAGGTATCCCATCTGTGGCTTTGTAACCAAATAAGATTAATCAAGATACCAAAATAAAGAATTAGGTATCTAGCATTCTCCACACTTCCCCTTATGCATGGTTGAAGTTGAGATAAAACTGATAAAGTATATCTACATCAAATGGACTGCTAGTACTATTCCCTTTAGATCTTCTCTGCTTGTATAAGATATCTGTGGTAAGCAAGAAATGGAAAGAGATATTTTAATGCATTCCCAATCCACTCAGCCTCTGGAGTCTCTTAAACGTTTAGCAGTGAAGAGCTAGTGGGCAGCAGCATGTGACAAGAGTGCATCATGTTTGTATTAAGCCAAATTTTTACTCCTGAGAGAGAAGAGAGAAGCTTTCCACTCTGTTCCTACGTTCATAGTCATACTCATCGGGGAAAGCACTGTCACACTGGAAAAGCATCCAGACATTATTTCTTATTAGTTCTAGTCCTTTAAGGATCAGAGACCACAGAGTTGGAATAGGCCTATTTTTTATGTGGCTGGCTAAGGAACAAACAAATAAAAGAGATGGTAAATGTCCTGGTGCAAATTGCTGAATTAATTTCAACAATATAATTGGGCTGGGAAAAGAAAAATCATGCATTCTAGTGTGACAGTTATTCTGGCCCTTTAGGAACTAAGGCAGGAATTATGCCTTTGCTCAGAGGCAGAATTTCACAAACAAAGTGATACTTAACTGCTTCTCTTGCCCTTCATAACCTCTCATTACTCATTCCCCCATGACTGATTTAAATTGGTTCAGTTACATTCAAACATCATAAATTTTAAGCCAATTTTTGGGGAAAAAAAAAGTCTGAAATGTGATGCTCACAGTAGCAGAGGACGTAGACACACTATGATATTTAGCTAAAGGGTATCAAAGGACATGGTCTCTTTTTACAAATATTTCACAAAAAGATGAGATACCAAATCTTTGACAAGCACTGAAAAAGCAAAGCTGAGATTAAAAATTAAATGCAACAGCCTACTTCTAAAAGGCAGCAAAAGATTGCAGAAGTTAATAGGCACTGTTTAAAAGACTGTGGCTTATTAATTCTGTTATTATGCATATTTTTTTCTTTGAGAGTTTGATTGTTGTCTTTTCAATGTATTTATTTATCATTTCAAATACCATCTAGATTTTAATGGTGGATTAAATTCTGATCATATTTAGTCTGTTCAGAACAATAGAGGCTACTAGACATGGCATGCATGCTGAAGCAGTATTGGTTGCCTGCTGCTTTTTTGTGTTCATAATATGCATAGCCAAAATCCTGTTAGCTATGAAGATCTGCAGAGTGTTTTACTTCTCAATAATGAAGAGCAAGAAATATTGTCCTCTTGTATGGGGTCTGACTGAGATGGAGTTCATTTTCCCATGGCAGCCCTCAAGGTGCTGTGCTTTCCATTGGTAGTTAGAAAGGTGTTGATGACACACCACTGTTTTGGGTACTGCTGAGCAGTGCTGGCACAGCATCTCTACTGGTTCCCCAACATTCCCCCCAATCAAGTGGTTACCCTGGAGAAATCATTACATGCGCTGAAGGGCAGCTTTCTGGGAAGTGCTTGGACATTGCTTGCTGATGGGAAGTAGAGAACAAACATTTTTTTAGCTGTTTACTTGTGTTCATGATAACTTTTGCTTTTGCTTTAGTAAACTGCTTTATCTCAACCTATGAGTCATTTACCATCTTATTTTCTCTTCTCTGTCCAGCTGGGAAGGGGGAAGGATAGAACAGCTCGTTGTGCACTTGGCATCCAGCCAAGGTCAACACACTACACCTCTTAATTTTAGTGCTCTGACAGTGTTTTGTGAAGCATAGTTAAAGCAATTTTTTCATAACCTGTTACATGCTGAACACACTAAATTTGTTCTAACATAAATAGTGATTCATCTTCCAGCAAAGCAGAATTTGAAAATTATCTGTAATTCTGTTGTAGGAATAGCTGGATGTTTTTGACACATGATGGAAAAAGCAGGGTAATGTTGGTGTTTCACTCTCCTGATTTTCCTTAAAACATTTGATATTAATTAACATTTGATATTAGTTACTCATTTGAATACCTTTCTGCACCAAAATTGAGAATTATTTACTTTCCCAGCTGCATGAAACCTGATAATGCTTTACCTGAGAGAAACACTGAGAATTAACCACACCTTTAAAGCAACAAAGGGCTGGAAGGTGCTCCAAAGTATGCTGATAGAGACTGTACCATATAATGTGTGATGGTGGTGCATGGCTGCAGTTATTTTCTACCCACTGAACAGTAAATAAGGTCTCAATAGGAAGAAAAGTATTGCTCAGTAATCGCTCAAGATTAATTCTTGTCTACTGAAATGCTTGGAGATTTAAGTTGCCTTTTATTTTCTGAAAGAAGTCTAAGTGCTCTTCATTCCAAAAGGTTTCAGCAGGGTAGATTTAAAGCCAAGAGCAACTACATGTGACAGCTGAGCCCTTCCTACTGTGAGTTATACACTTTCTGTCCTGTCTCTTATTCCATGGCTAAGAATTTAACTAGAGGAATTTGGTATACTGAACAAAGTACCTATGTAGAGAAGGGACCAAACTGATCTTTAGGTGATTAATTGAATTGTGTGGGCTGAATTTTCAAAGGGTTTTTAATTTTCTTGTATGTTTACTGCCATTTTGCCTGCTTAGTGTTTGAAATGCAAACCCCCTTCCCCAGCCTGCACTGCACACATACACGTGCATAAACATGCATATGTGCTTTTAGTGCACATCTGCTCAGCAAACAAACTCATGTGGCTACATAGATCTCTTTGTATGTTGACACACAGGTGAAGACTGTATTTGTGAGACTATAGACTGGTTTTGATGAAGTGTCTTTAAAACATTTCCAAAAGTAAATTCTTTGTGTTTATTCTGGCATGCTTAGTTCAAAAGAGGTATGAAACTGACTTTTATTATTAAAGAAAATTAGGAATTTTGTTTTGAAAGGTCTTGTAAGTTGAACTCAGTTATTCTTGTATTTATTTTACACCGAGTGCTATACTTATAATACTCAAAAGTGGCCCTCTACTTTGAAAATTAGACTTGTTGACTTTATTGAGACTTAAAAGTTTTCCCTGAGTAGCTGCTTTAAGCTTTAAGTGGAAAGTTAGTATTTTCAATACCTGGAAAATTAAAGGAGTCTAAAATTCAGCACTGCAATCAGAAGGAAGGAATTAGTTACTTTCAGCAAGGTCAGAAGACTCATATGTGTCCTGCTTTTTCATCTCTACAAACAACATTTATTGTGGTTAATAGTGGTGGCATCTACACTTTCTGTCACTTAGGTGCCTCCTTAAGGAAATAGATGTGATTGGAATTTTCTTGCTATTTCATGTGGTGTGGGTTCTTTATCATTCCATGTCTTATGAGGACTGGGCTGGCAGTCATAACTTTTTGGGAGCACTGAACATCTGCGTGAGCTCTGCTGCTTATTGTCAGGGTACTACTGAGCAGGCAAAGCTGTATCAGAAGACAGCAAATAGGAGGAAATGTTTTTACTGTTTTGGTTCTTTGTTTTCCAATCTGTGTAAAGTGGAGGTTCTTTGTTGAAATCTGTTCTTTATGTTTTAGCATATGTTGACTTGAGAGCTCTTATGTTGAATTGAGAACTCTTCCAGAGAAATTGCATAAATATTACCTCCTAAAGGATGACAACAGGTTGGCCTGAATAAATCTTTGAATAAGGAAGTCAGGAATGGAAGAATTGCTGCCTGTAGGAAAGTTCTGTTGCAGGCTACTCAAGGACAATGCTGCCTTCGAATAAAATAAGGTGAAACACAGAACTCTGTCTAGAATAGCCATCATAAACAAATTTCAGTGTTTCTCCAATACTTCTACATTTTGACCACTGGATTTTTGTTAATTTCTTAATTAATTTTGTTTTAATATAGACAATATTTTAGAGCTTGGTAGCATCCAAGAACTTTTTGTAAACAAATCGTATTGGTGGTTTCATTTGCCTAGTAATGCAAGGAAATTTATACCACGAAACAGGGAATTGTTTGACCCGAATGAAAATTTAACATTTGTATTTATGTCCACTTCTAGCCTTCAGATTATTCCAAAGGAATAATTCCTTTATGAAATAATTACCAGAAATACCTTAAAATTGCCAAACAGAGATCATGTGGAGGTTTGGTGCTGTTCAGTCACTGGTGCCATCAATATTTTTGTTGAAGATGTTCAAAGTCATGAATCCAGTAAACTTTTACTACCCTGTCAGACAGCATCTCTTTCACTTCTTTTGAAAATCCCTTGATGTCTGAAGGGCTCCATATCAGCTGAATACTCAAGGTTTGTCTCTGTGCCCATATATATTATTGATGCACTTGTGATGGTGACTGTTTTCCTTGGTTTTGAGTTTATTGGGACTGTCTCTGTCAGAAGAGGGAATTACATTTTACAAGTGCACATTTAAGGCTAATCCTGCCACTGTTTCCCTGTATGAAGTGAATTTCATTTGTAATAAGCAGCAAAAAATATCAACTAACCAAAAGTACTCCCTTTTAGAAAGGAGAAACTTTCTGCTCCTGAAGTTGTATATCATTGTCAGACTTCATTCATAAGACTTGACACTTTTGAATTAATCTACTCCTTCATGTGGGAATTCTCACAAGTGTGATCAAAGTTCCATTTTTTACACCTATTACAATCTGATTTTATATCATTTCACATCACTATTCCCAATATTGAGACTGTAATGTTATACAGGTTATGTTCCCTGGAGTTCAAGTACAACAGAAGATCTGCGCAGAAGTGAAATATGAGTGGTACATAAATAAACCAGATCAAAGTGCAAAATCTTGGCTTCAAAAAAAGTTAAAAGAATATAAAAGTGCTCAGAGAATAGTAGGAATGAATAAACCACTAGTGTCACTGACAAAGTGAGCCATGTCCTTATGTTAGAACTATGACTCAAGCATAGCCTGCATCGAGTGCTGAATGCATAATGATAATCCAAAATTTCAGCATCATTTAAATATCATGATTAACTGATAAGCTAAGCTTAACTTAGCTGTTGCCATGTATGCAATTCCTATGCAACACAATATTAACACTAAAAAACAAGTGTAAAAAAGTTGAAAAATTCAAACTTTAGATTCACAGACTAGCAATCAAGACATTATCTCTGCTGCCTATACATGCAGTCTCTCTTATTTGAATTTGTTTTTCTATTCTTCTTAAGAATAATTTAATTTATTTCTATGACATAAATTATCTGTCAAAAATCACACAGGCTAATAAAAAAAAAATCTAATAGCAATCTTAGCTATGGTACCTCTTCCTTTTCCAGGCTTTTTCCTCTAAAAAGTGGAATCTTAGTGCATGGACTTTAACATTTTTATGAATTCAAGTAGAGGATTCTGACAATTGATAAAGACAGAAAGAATGATAAATGCAATATTTTAAAGCAATTTTCTTGTTTAGAAAATACAGCCAAGGTTTTGGAAATTCTATAAAATCCCTCACTTTTAAGGGTATGGGTTAGTCTCTGCATCAAAAGAAACTTGCCCTTATGTGCAGGTATTTGTGACCGCTATTTTTCAGTAGTATGCTTTCCCTTTCACTGAAGAAGAAAATCCAAGCAGTGCCAGAAGTTAAATACCATGTGGGTTTCTCTCTGCTCATGATGATGTCTACATGCACAAACCAGAGGCATTGAGAGGAGGAGTGGGATCTTGCACAGAGGTTATCCACAAACCCTGCAATATGAGATGCTTTCTTGTAGATTAAAAGAGAATCAGCAATAAAGCGTTCTTTAGATATTTAAGTGTTGCTTCTTCCCTCTCTCTTTCCCTCTCCCCAAGCTATTATATGTGCTATACAGGATAGAATCTGCAAAGTAGAAATGGGAAACTCTGCCAGCAAATAATTAGCATGTGAAGTCACAATTTCACATGCATCAGGCATGGAAACAAAAGTAAGACTGCATTAACAATTTTATGTCTTAAACAAATTAAAGCTGTCTTTGTACATGATCACTCCTGTATGGAATTTTGTGATATTTATTATATTTAACATATTTTAGTATGGTTATTAGGACAAAAAGATAGTCAATATAAAAAAGAACAAGAGTTTCCTTTTCTTTTATTGTTGATTCTTTTCTTGCTTACAAGCAGCTATTTCCACTTGGGAATGTCTGACAGAAACAAGCTCTTGCAGCTGGGTTCCACTTAATGGAGAGAGGAATCCTTTGAACTCTGCAGAATATACCAGGTCTGACCTTTTATTTCCTAGTAGAATGGTGGCCACAGGCACATTGCCCCTTTGTAGCCCAGTCAATGTTGCAACAGAAAAGGCCAGAAAGAAGGCACAGATAAACTCCCTCTGCAGCAATCCTGAGTCCTGAAAGTAAGTGAAAGAGCCCAGAGAGTGAGAAAGACACAAAATATTTGCTCCAGCAATCCCTGGTGCACTGTATATTTATAAGTACTACCTGCTAGCCTGGAGGTTTGATGTGCCAGACAGCAAAATAGCCATGCTCAGCTTGGAAACCTCCAGACAGATCGAAAAATAATTGCTCTTCAGCACCAAACACAGTTGACAGAATATTTGTCGCTGAAGACTCAAGTTAAGGTGGTTTCAAAATGCTAAATTTCCTTTTGTCTCATATCATTCTATGAGTGCTGGACAGAAAGAGTTACACAATTGGCCCATCAATAAGATGAAAATATTTCCTTTGTTTGCCATTATGTAAAGCAAATATTAGTAGAGTTAATAGAATCAATCTCATTTAAAGACTGGCTCATGTGTGATAGATATTACTGCTCTCCTGACACAGTAATGTTTTTTGACAAATAATACCTAAGAAGTGGACTAACTTTTATCCTGCTGGTAGGAATGCTATCTCTGAGCATTCTGAATTTTATTTTTAAATGCTGATATCTTTATAAACACTAACCTCAATTCTTTTGTGCTTCTGTCACCCAGCTGTGAGAACTTGGCCACCAGTATCCCCTCTTGTTGTAGTACTTCTGAGGCTAAGCTTTTGTTTCTCTGTGGACCTTATTCCTAAATGTTTCCTATAAAAGTGAGCAATGCTCAAACCAACATTGTCATCTGTGCAAGCTCCCTAGTGCTTCCACCCAGGTTTATTAAGCAGGTGATTTACCTACTTAAAATCAAGAACCAAGCTAGGAAAGGATATAACTGTTTCAAGAAATGCAACCTAAACCTAAATGGCATTGGGAAAAGCATGAATTGCTCTATTCATCAGCAGGGGAGAAGTTGGTTCTGAGATTTAATAATATTAATTTCTACGCCAGTATTGATGTTTTAAAAGTTGATCTAATATGAGCAATTCCACAGATCCAAATGGCTTCTTATACCCATAAAAGTTGCAGTTCTCCTCAATCTCATTTTCAAAATTACCTTTTTTCTCTCTCTGATAAATTCCGTAGTTTGGCATAAAATTTTACAGTACTACAGAAGCATTAAAAATGTAGAAGTAGTATAAAATAATGGATATAAATATCAAATTAAATAACAGAGAAGATACTGTAGTGATTACATTATTCATTTTTATTTTATTCAGTAACACTTTTACTTCAAAATTAACTGAAGGTGCCTTTGAATTTACTTTGAAGTGAAAAGCCCAAAGTGAGAATTTAGGTCAAACTTGCTATAAAGAAAAACAGTGCCTCAGCCACGATGTAGCTTTTTCTACAGTGTTTTGATTTTCATTGTTGACATTTTTTGTACTGAAGTTTCTGAATGAACAAGTGACAAAACATTTGATCTGGTCTGATAGGAGTAGCATAAGGGTGAGCATCAGAAACTGCCTTATTATGAACATTTTGAGGGTTTAAATGTGATGAACCACATCTTGAAACACTCACTTGAGTATTCTACTTGATGAAGGAAGTTTAGGAAACTCATGTCCCGTGAGTCTCCAGCAAGTAGGTAATTTTTTTTCCTACTGGCTCAAAGTGGGCTTTCTGCTTCTATTTTAACGAGGACTTAAGATCTGGAGAGATGGCAAAGAAGACAGCTTTGTGTCCATCGTAGTGTCAAAACACTTGGTGGTGTGATTCATCAGCAGCTGCCCTTGTCTGTGGTGTGCTTCCCTGGGGAACAAGTCCCAGGTGCCATCAGGTCTGGCCAAGCCCAGGAGGAAGCTCTGCTTCATATGTGCAGAGAGGGATGCTCACCACACTTTGCTGCAGGCTGTCCTTAGGGACTGCAGCAGAAAAGGGCTCCTTTCTGGGCTGCTCCCTGCTGCCTTCTGCATGAACAACCCTTCTTCCCACTGGTTTTGAGATACAGAAAATTTGGAAAGAAACTCCATTGAGTAAAGAAGGTTGGTATTTCCATTTTCCAGGGGGTGGGGCAAGGAAATCATGGTCATCCAGAGCTCCTGGTGGACAGTGGCTCCATCGTAGAGGAAGATGTATGCCTCTCTACCTGTGACAAGACAGAAGTATTGCTAGAGAAAGCTTTTTTCCTGTGTATAGTGAGAGCTCCTCAATTTGCCTCTCAGGAGCTGTTGTGGCTGTGTGTTCCCTGAGCAGAGCTGAGCGACAGAAGGGGGAAATGGCGTTTTGTGGTAGTTAGGTTTTGACCACTTGGTGAGATTTCTGTTATGGGTTTCAGCGCTCTGTGAGAATTCTTATGTGAGCTGATAGGGCTTTGCTAAAGCTGCTGAGGATGGGGGAGGATGGAAAAACTTCCTGGAGGAGTACACTTTGACAGAGCTAGGGAATGCCCATGCAACACTTGGCTTGCTTTTACAGTCCTGTCTTATTCACTGACATAAAACCATTTCACAAATGAGTAAGTGGGAACTGATATGACAGAGAGACATTTGTATAATGTATATTGGCAACCCCATATTGGCATATGGGGAACTAAATCCAGGGAATGCTGCCAAAATTATTCTGAAGATGTGTTTTACTTACCTTGTAGAGGGGGAGTGCTATGGTGTTTGTTTTTCCTTTTTGTTTTATGTGAATTTTAAGATGGATAATTTTAAGAGATCCATCTTAAAATTTAGGACATCCATCTTAAAATTCCACTTCCAGGAAAGAGAATACATAGAAATGAATATAAAAAGATAAAAGATTTCATGGTGGAAAGATATATTGGGATGGAGAGACTGATTTTATTTTTTTTTTCTCCACTTTTTCTTTTCTTTATCTTTTTGTGTATTTGTATCAAATTCAGCCTCAAAAAATCAAAGCCAGTCTTACAAGTTTTTATATAAGGACATGGTAAAAAGATAATTCTAGCATTGTCAGGGACTTTACAGGGGCTGAAGGTCATATATTCTTTTGTTCATACTTGAAATTAAAAGATCATTAGGCAACTGAAGAAATTATATAGTTTATGGTTTCTCTTTTTTTTTTTTTCCCTTATCTCTATTTAGAAAGAAGTAATAACAGTCAGGAATGAAATTTTCTGACACCATAGCAGATTATTTTATACATTTATTATTAAAAGAGAGAGAAATTACTACATCAATAATCTGTCCAATCCTAACATTTGACCATCTGGGAAGTGGGAACATTTCCAGTTTTAGGAATAAGAACCCACTGGTGAAATCTTGACTTAATGTTGCAATGTAGCTGGTAAAACCAAGGGTTAGGATTGAGAAACATGATAATAGGGGTTATTAATCTCCTATTAACATATTTTTGTTATATATTACTGAAAATTGTGAATGTTGTGCCTGTATCTTTGAGCTGCCAGACTGATCTGACAGGAAAAAAATATTTTGTAGCAAGTTCAAAGACTGGTGAAAGGATAAGATACAGAAGGACTTCATAATAATATAAATTACTTGTATATAGTAATAAAAAAAATGTATATAGAAATAAAAGACAACATCCCTGTCACATAAATGCAATAGGCCTCCATTTCAAGACAAATTCAGGACAATGATGAATGCCTCATTAGGACTCTCAGCTGATATCATTCAGACTACAAACCTGTCACGTACAAATCAGTGAAGGTGGAGCTATCTTCCTGGGAGACAGCATTAAGATCAACCTATGTCAGGGTTTCCCCTGAGCTTTCTGACTGATCTTTTGACCTAATTTTCAATATAATTATGTTCATGTTTGCTTCTTCAGTGTGGTATATTTATTGCAAGACTAACATTATTGAGTACATGTTTTCCACAAAATCACATATACCAAACAATGAGGGAGGGAATGACTCAGGAGTCTGGGTTTAAAAATATTCTGGCAGTTTTCTAAAGTTATATGAATATTGCTTTTCATAGAGAAAGCTGAAAAATATCTGAGGTATTTGGGTTTGGAATGCTGACCTCAAATTTCAGTTACTCAGGATGTTTTATTTGCAGAAAAACAGTGGGGAAGAAAGAATTCTCCCCAAACAGGTGCCAATTGACAGGATATATGTCAATCTGTATGTGTACTATCATGGTTTCCTCTTAAAAATAAAACCATTCCTGCGTGCTGAAGACAACAGTTTATTATGTTAAAATATGTGCAGTTTAGTATGTAAAATTATGTGTTGCAATCTGGAAGGTAAATTCTTTTGTGAAATTGTCAGTGTATCTCATTAAACCAGCTGTAAGGACTGTGACATCACAGTTGCCTGTCTCAAACACTGTTAAGGCTACGAAGGACTTACATGACTTTACCATGAGATCATCTCAGAACTGAGCAGTAGGATGGCACTAACTCCAGGCCTGGCAGAGGCAAGGTCTGGGTAGCACATCCTGGGTAACACACCCAGACAAAAATTCCCATTTTGGCAAACCGTGTAAAGAAGCTCATGAGCACATCACCTGTCAAACAAGGATCACACAAACTTACAGGTCAGATGGCACCTGTGACCACCACCAGCCACTGAAGCCACCATGGAATATGCCTCTGTGGATACCTGGAACTTGGACTGTAAATTAAACCACCACAGCAGGAACTTGAGATAAGATAAAGGTGTTATCTCAGACCCAGGGTGAGTTTAACAAAGCTGGGGGAGAAGAATGTGCTGTTGAAAATGGCAAACTTCATGGGCCACAAGGAAAGCCAGTTCAGCAACTGTGCTGAAATCAGCTCAGACCCAATAAAAGGTAATTCTGACAGGGGGAGATTGCAACCACCAACTCATAGACCATCAACCCAAGAAATTCACTGATTCAGAAAAGACACTATAGGACTAATTAGCATTAGAGGCAAGGGAATAATTTAACCAACAGCATAAAAGAACTGTGTAGCCAATAAGAATTAATTCCTTTGTTTGCTAGAATGTTTAAATAGTGAAAAGTTTTGAATGGCCTCAGGACGTCCCCCACCAAGGAATGCAGGGTGAAGAAGGATCAACAGAATGCTGCTGAATCCATGTGTGGTGACTATCTTCTGCTTGATCACGCTCACTCTCTCTCTTCCCCCACACTCCTGACCCTCTCTTTCCTATTTCTTTCTATCTCTCTATGTAACATT
>QUSF01000003.1:37172217-37313818 GCA_003676055.1 Chloebia gouldiae
CATTTCTGAGAGATCCTCATCATGGCCCTGTGGAAGGTGGGGGCCACTGAAAACAGCACAACGAGTTGTAGGCAGGTGAACCTTGATGTGAGATCTTTTATTCTCTTTCTCATTCCTATTTGAGAGCACATCAATAGAATGCATCATGGATAATATACTCATTTTCAAGACATCACTAGGGAGACATTTCAGAGGATAAACAGAGAAATAATTTTTCAGAGGAAAAATGCAGGAGCAAATAAAAACAGTTAAAGGATGAAAAATGCCCACTATTTCCCCAGTAAAGTCAGTTATCCTGCAAACCACATGGATACACTTGAAATGGAAAAATAAAACATTTGTGAGACTGTCATTTTTTTTTCTGTAAGACTTCACCCATAAAATAATTATTTTAGATTTGAGATATAGTGATTTCTTTTCCCCTTGAATTTTATATTGGGAATGAGAGTGAATTTTATTTTTACCTTGCAACTGAAATTTAAATATATTAACTGAAGATTCAAGGAAAGTCAAATACTTCATCCAGCATGAAATAAACTCCAAATAACCTTGTCTCTGAAGTTTTTTAGATCTGTAGTAATAAATTGTATGGTTTCACTCTTTAGAATCTATTGACTCCAGATGAAGAAGTCTTTCTACCAGTATTAAAATCATGGACTTGGAGGCCTCTTGAACCTCTTGAACCCCAAAGTGAAGGAGTACTTGAGATGGAGAATTTCTGAATGTTCATATATATAAAATTATTCCAATTACTTAAAATCTATTTAGAAGTTTGGAAAAAATAATTGAATTTTATGGGCTATTTCTAGTGCAAATTCTATCATTTACAATAAAATTGGTGTCCGAAGTGAGTATTTCAAAAGAAGAATATATAAAATTCATATAAAAGAAGAAGATTTTAGACTTCATATATATAAGAAGTATATATATATATATATATATATCAGTGTTTAGAAAGCTGCATTCTTTCTCTGCCTATCTATAAGTTAGAGCTCAATTCAACACTGAAGCACTAGCTGTGCTTTCTAAAGGAGTCAGATTGGAGCCAAAGACAATAATGAATAAAGAACTGTAATATCAGGCTTAAAAGGCCAGTAACTGCCTAGAAGTCTTTTCAGATATGTAAAGTAGTGCATGTGTGTTCTGGTTCATTTGCAATACATTTAATTTAAATACAGTATGATTTAGTTAAATAAAATACAGTTTAGTCAAGTAAATGTTACTACTTGCCTCCTGTAGGAGGATTTTTTGACATGATATGATCACTAAACCACACTGAAAACAGCTAAAAATGTCATAAATAAATTAATAAAAATTATTAACAACTCTAGATTTCAAATTTAAATACTCTTCCTCCAGCAACTGTAGCTAGAAGCCATGAAATAAAAGTGTTTGAAGCTTAAATTGTCTCCTGATACTTAGAATTGATCCCATCACATCAGTCTGGATGACTCTAAGAAATGTGAAACTTGTTCTGTGGCTACCTGTACTTTTAAATCTTCTCTGAAAAAAAATGGACATTTCAGTCTGAACCCTGATGAACTTCCTCAATTTAAATCTAAAAAAATGCCATTTTTGATATGTCTATTTTGGATGCGTTGTGAGAGCCCATTCTATAGAGGTTTATGTACCTACATGTATAGAGGTTTATGTACTTACATTTCTGAAGTTCATGTTATTTTGTGACATCAGAAGCTGAGAACTAAAAAATGGCTAGTCATTTTTGAAAATGTAGGCTTAATACTAGAAGTCAGAAATTTATTTGCCATAAGAAATATATTTATACTATATCCTGGAGAAAAATTATTTTACTGGCACACTGTGGATGATACAAACAGCTCTCCTTTCAGTTTTCCAAAGTGTTTTATAGTGGAGTATTTGAAGTGGAGTTTTACTTGTTAAGAACATCTTTGAGTTGCACATCTGTTGTCTAAAACTTAGATCTAGTTCTACTATAAAAAATTTTGCTGGTTTATGTCACTCATGATTTGTTTTTGCAATAAGAAAAAATTGTCTGGTCTTTCCCAGGAAAGTGTTTTGTTTCTTATCTTGGTTCTATGTCCCAGCTTCATATCTGCCACACATATACTCCTATTCTGCTCTTCTGTCCAACTTTCCTATCATCTTTTGAACAGATGATAGAAATGTATTCATTTAATATTATCTTCCTTCAAATTATAGTGATTTTTACTAAGAATCATTTATTCAATTCCATTTTTGCCTGGTTAATTTTAACACATAATTTCTGAAACACCAGGAAAATGACAACTGAAAAGATAAAATCACATTGCTTCAGAGCTCCCTCGTTGGTAGATTGTTTAACAATATTCTAAATGTATATTTTGCAGTGTCTCCTTGTGAAAGCAGCAGCACCTTGGCTTGTGCACTAACGGCACAGTGATTCCTGCCTTATTTCACTGATCCTCTGTAGAAGTATTTACATTGTGCTGTGATTTGATGTGGTCTTCCAATGATAACGATGAGGCAGAAAATTCTAATTCAGCCATTAAATGTTCCTAAAACCTCCTTTAAGTATTGGAATGTCTTAGCCTAATTCTTCTGGGGAAGGACAGACAAGGGCAATGCACCTACGGGCTTGCCAATTTCCCTTTGTGTTTGCACTCCTTTGTTCCAAGGATATAGACAGCTGTAAATCTAATTTTTAACAATTGAGTATAGCATTTGGAGATATCCCCTTAAAAAGGTCCACTCATGAATTTTGCAACAGCAAATTAAAATTTGCATTTTTATAGTTCTTTTATTCAAGGATATTCTGCTAAACCTGATCAAAACTTTATGCAGAAAAAGTTTCACACACTGACTGTGTGATGACTTTACAAACAGAATCACACCTTTTCTATCCCAGATAGCCAATCAGTATGTGCTTATTCATTTACAAATACACAGATTGCAATGAAAATAAATATGTGATGTTTCAACCAGAGTGGCCTTGGGCATTGTGGAGGCACATGGCAGGTAGTTCCAGTTCTACTTTTTAATTTTACTGAAGACATCTGTGCTTTTTAATGTGGTACATAAATGATGGAGGAGGAAATGATGATCTTACTGATGTTGCTGAGAGATAATCTGATGATGATAGTGGGTCAGGATTCTCAAATTGTGTGAAAGACATTAATTGCCTTCTTTGCAGCAACCCTGCAAGCTGGAAAATGTATTTCATTGAAATAACATAGAAGTCAAATACTGGATATAGGAATAAAAATAATTGTGGTTTCATGTAGATTTGGCTTCTGCACTGCATTAATGATCAGTGTATAACAAATTGGTAGCCAGCTGGCATCATCAAAGAAATAGGTATTTAATGTCATTCCCCAAGTACAGTATGGCAGCAGCAGAAGCAGGGTGAGAGGTTTTGAAGTTGTGGTGTACAAGGAAAACGTGACAGGGCTGGCTGCTGGGGGTCCCAGAGGAGAGCAGCCTGGCTTGTCAAGGATTTGCTTTCAGTTTCCTTGTAGATCCCATTGCCTTTTCAACATTCCTTGGCCTAACGCAATTAACTGCCTTCTTTTCACTTGTGTGGCAGTTAAAAAAAGCCTATAATGTCTTACTTGAATCTGGAGGTAAGAGGAAATATTTGTTATAATTTCTATCATATTAAGAAGAATTATTTGTGATAATTTTGGACGTTTTGTACAACTCAGGCATCTTTGTCTTGAACTGTTTTGAATGCAATGCCATTCCTTGTAGGACATACATCTAGACTAAGAAATTTATTGTTAAGGAGAAGTCAACACAATCCTTGCTAATGACCCACAGTACCTATAAATGATGACTTATTACTAGTGTGACCTCGCATTCTTCTATCCATTCAATCACAGTGTAATTTTCTTGGCTAACCTTGAGTACCTCGTGTTCATCTTGCTCACACACTGGTGTGAGAACAACTTGCAGTTATCTCAAAGTTTTGAAATTATGGCATTTTTTTCAGGCAAAGTGGACACTGGATCAAACTTGGGTTTATTTGTCTAAGATCACAAGTTGGGGCAAGATACCTGATCCTCTTCACACAGAATGGCTTCTGATACAATGGAACTATCATTTAATTTTCAAGTGCATAATTACAATAAAAATTAACATGCCAAAAAGGTGCTGAAAAATTCCAATATATTCTTACAAGGCTGAGCTTCTTAAATAAGTAATTAAAGGGTGTTGCAGTTTCACCCCAACTGTTAACTAAGTACAATGCCATTGCTTATTCAATTCCCCACCCCCTTGGTGGGATGTGGAGGAAAATTGGGAAAAAAGTAAAAACACTTGGGTTGATACAAGAACAGTTTAATGATTGAAAGAAAATAAAATACATTACTAATGCTAATGATAGCATTACAGTTTTTAATGGAAAAGAGAGAGAGAGCAGGGAATAAAATCCAAGAGGAATAAGTGATGCTCACTACAGTTGCTCAGCACCTGCTGACTGATGTCCAACCTGTCCCCAAGCAGAATTTGGCAGCTCCTGGCCAACGCACCCCAGTAGGGCATGATATTCTTTGGTGTGGAATACCTTTTTGCCCAGTTGGATCAGCTCTCCTGGCTTTGTTGCCTGTCAGTTCTTTTGCACTTCCTCACTGGCAAAGCATGGGAAAAGTTCTGAAAAGCCCTTTAATTAGGGTAAACACTACTTAGCAAGTCAGTGTTTTATCAACGTGATTCTCATACTGAATCCAGAACACAGCAGTCTACCAGCTACTAAGAAGAAAATTGTGTCTATCCCAGCCAAAACTAGGACAAGATGCTTCTGAAAAGTAAACATAGTTAAGGCTTTATTGTACACAGTTTTCATTCAGGTTGTTGAATTTGAATGCTCAGATGGGCATGCATGCATGGTGGCCTCTATGTGCAGTGATATAAAATCACTGTCTATGGAGAGAGGGAAGGGCATAAGAGCTACTAAAGCAAGACAGGCAGGACTGATGTCTGGGAGCAAGACAGACACCTGCCGTCCTCACAGGTCACATGTTTTTGTTCTTTTCTGCATGTGTTACACTGCCCAGGCAGCAGTGCCGGGGAGACTGATAGTGTGATCCCAGAGCAGTGCTGAGTTTTCCTGTGGAAACATTGTCCATCTTTGTAAATAATCATAGGAAGATAATGTAAAAAGCAGCTTTCCTGTTTCACCTGTGAAATGAGTCATCAGAGAATGAAAATAAAAATTGTAAATTATAAATTCTTGTAAATTCTTCAGAATCTGGTGAGATGTAAAGGAGGATCTGTGTTCCACTTACACAAGTTTTTTTAATGCTTAAATGTCAATACAAGCTGTAAGTGAACAACATAAGAGACTAAATGTGATCAGTCGAGACACACCACTCCAAGTTCCCAAGAGATGCAATTTGTGCAGCCTCAGTGCTGTATCATCAGGTGGCCAGAAGCCAGAGAAGGCACCTTTAAGTCTACATGAAAAAAGGCATGCAAAAGAAATAACATGGGATGGGGAGTAAGAAGCCTTCTGCAAAGCCTCTGTTTCCTAAGTGCCAAATGGCAGGAAAGGACAGGAAGATAAACTGAAATGGAAAATAGAGAAGGAGAAGTTGGAAGTTAAGAGGAGGAGCTGTCCAGCCCACTAGCTTCAGGGACAACTGAACTCAGAAGACAGCTGAGGTGCTGGAGCACACAGGGAAATTCCACTCAAAAAACTTGGAAGTACATTTGTTAGTCTCTCTTTTGAGGGTGTGTTTCTTCATAACAAATCTAGATATTAGTTTATCCTCAATATATTTTTCCTCGTTGTAAAGCTCAATCTTGAAAACCTGATGCAAGAGAACCTCCCCTCTCTATGGGAGCAGAGATTCTAACAAGTTAAAATACATTGGCAGTGACTGGTACTATAATCCATTTTGTCTGAAGAGTGAGCAGAGGGTTTTCTGCTTAACTGTGCAAGCTGGCCTGAGAGCTGCTCATGCAAATGTTGGGGAGGGAAATTTACCCATTGGAAGCTAAAGTTAACAGGCATTCTAGTGGTATTAGGAAATTTGTTACAGCATTGCCAGGAATAGCTGATCATTCCAAAAGCTGGTACAGCCATAACAATTTACTTTTGAGGCACTCTGCCCAAAAATTCTTTTGATCTTTTAACAAGTCTATCAGCCTCATTTAGTTTTCCTATAAACACATTGTTCCCTTGCCAGGTTACAGAGGGGATTTTCTACCCTCAGCCCTTGTAGTACAGTATGGTTATTAACCTGAAAATAAGCTGAGCCCTTGGGAAGGTAATCAGAAGAATTGAAATCAGTCATCATGCAAAAACAAATTAATTTTTTATGAAATGATATTAAAATTAAGAGTAGTCTCAGATATTTTTCCAAAGCTATGGTTCATTGTGAGCCTCTTACAGCCTGTGGTTAGACAGAGATCCCTGTTAGCATCCCAAAAAGTCTGTTTATTGGAGCATTCATTTATAGGAAGGAATCCACGCCTTCTTTGTGGTGTGTGTATTTCTGTGCATGGATGGGAAAATGTTGCTTACACATTACTCTTGTTGGCTGGATTTAAGTGATATTAATATTTCAGCTCAGGGGTTTTTCTTTTCCAGAAAATAACTAGGGAAATTAAGAAGTAGAATATCAGAGTTTTTATGTAGGGATAAATATTTACCAAATGCTGCTAAGTAAATGTCAAAATAGCAAAATACATGTGAATCGCCTCCCTTTTCCCCGTTTCTCCCCCCTCAATATTACTTCATAATGGTCTATTCAATATTATTATTTCTGCTATGGAGCACATTTTTCTCAGACACTACTCTATCTTTTTCTTACCTAAAAAAATGAGTAACCTTCTAGTGTTGCCAAACAGCAGCAATTTTTTCTCCATCTGATTTTTTTTTAATTAACCTTAGTGAAATAAAAAGTTCTGAACAAAACAACAGCAATAAAAATGTTTGTCAAAGTACTTCTGGCTCGAGTGAGTTTGCTTTAAGCAGTAAAAAAGTTTGAGTTTCACACCTGAAAGGGAGGGCTTGGATTGTGACCATAGCAAGTGACCTCTTAAAATCTACAATTTCTGTGGTGAAGTACAGATTAGAGTTAAAAGAGTTAAACAAAATTTGACTTCTTGAAAGCATAAAATTTTAGAGCAGCTATTAAGGAAGGCTTCTTGTCTGCAACTGCTCCCTGCACAAATCTGATGAGACAGAGGCTAAATTAAGCACAGGGTGCTGAACTTTGGAGCAGGAGAATCCCCCTGGTGGGGATAGTCCAGCTCTGTGGCTGAGAGCAGCCTTCAGAGAGTTGTCACTCAGCTTCTGAGCAAGCAGGCCAGTAATTAAGCTTCAGGTCTCTGATTGTTATGTTCACACTTCAAAATTAAAGACAGACTAATTCTTTTGAACTTTATTTTGAACTTTGTTAAAATAGTCTTAACCTTTCAAATCACAATGGGAGCAGCGATGCTTGCTCCTGTCAATAGGAAAATGCATTTTGATTATTTGGTAGAATGAGATGTTGTCAATTAACTTTAGAGTGATGAAACAATTATTTGTCTGATTCTAAACCAGTCTAATTTCCAAAATCAGAGAAAGACTTACTCTGTAATTATATAGAAAATTGTATATTGCAAGCTGCAATACAGATGGTTTTCCTCTTTGATTTTTATGCAATTCAGGGAAAGTGATTTTTCATCAAATTGTGAGTATAGATATCATCATATATGATGTATAAAACAAGGTTTTATGCCATTAACATGTTCTGCCTCTGCAAGATGTTGGCTTTCCTTGTTAAATGTAGCTCATGCATGTATTCCCGTTTCTGAAATTCTAGTTGCATTTAAAAATTGAATATTTTTGCATTTGTTTGCACTCCTTTGTTTTGTTTTTTTTTTTTCCTGTTCATGAATATTCAAAATGATGAGTATACTGTCAAAAATACTGGTAAAATAGCAAATTTTAAAATAGAAATAGAGGATATTGCAATGCTCCCAGAATGTGACCATTGGAGTCACTTGGGCATGGAGGAAGAATTATTTCTTGCAAAAAAAACTGAAAACCAAAATTTCTGGTTTGAATTATTTTTTACAAATCTTTAGGAAGAAAACACCCACTGAATTGTAGAAAACCCCCAAACTGCACATGACTGTCCTTCAGAAAATCCTTATTTTCAACAAATTCCTGCTCCTATGAATCTGACAATATCTCTGACTTACCAGTGTGACAAATTTTACAGTTATAGAAATAATGTGAAAGCAAATGCAAGGCAGTAAAAATACTGCATCTCCAGGGTGGTTTCCAAGGCTGCTTCTTTGGTGTGTGGTTGAGAAGAATAATAAAAGTTTCAGTGTTCTTTAGGCAGAGAACATGAGAAGCAATTCCTTTGCTTTGCAACGATCTGGCTGCACCTTCAGAAGCAGTTTTTCTCTCACTGGGTTGTTCTCTGCAATCTCCTGATGATGTATGATGCAAATGCTGAGAGTTTTGGGTTAGGATCTTTTTCTCCATGCTGTCTTTTCCTCTACAGAGCCCATTTCCATCAGGTGTTTATACCAGACAGGATTAGTTTTGCTTGATTCTTTGACTCTTTTGTCCCTTTTCACTTTTCATTCTGCATGAAGCTGAATGCTATAGCTTAGCATCTCATTCTTTTTATCATCCTCATTTCATATCTGTCCATCAGCATTATATACTGTCAGGTTTAAGCCTTTGAATGATCAAAGCCTTTCAACGTCTCTCTGTTGCATCTGGTTTCTTTTGTTAACCAGTCTTTCAGTGTTCCTATCATTCATGCAAGATGCAGCTGCTTTTTCCAGTCCTGTCCCTGTACTTCATGTAACTCTTTTGAATTTTCTAGGTCATTTTTCCATTTGTTTCATGATTTCCACACCTCAGATTTTGGCATTAACCTTGAGCATGTGATATTGTGAAAAGTGCTTTCTGAAGTGAAAACGCCTTCGTCACATCAAAAGGATGTCTTCTGACACCTGTTAAACATGACATCTATTTAATCCTGGGAGTGATTGTGTCCATCATCTGTAACTATTGACTTTCCGGAGACAAGAACAGCAATCACGGCAATGGATGATTGAAAACACAGATCTCAAAGCTGTGAGTGTCAAATCCCTCTCCCATCCCAAGGAATGGGAAATGCTTCTTGCCATTCTTCAAGTGAGAGCCATCGTTTTCATGGTCTCATCTCTTAAAGCTTTCTTTTCCCATCAGGTGCTAGCCCACCTTTCTGTATTTGTGAGAATCTGGAGAAGGGTTTGCTGGGAGCTGTGCATCCTCAGTCGTGAGGGAAACAGTTGTTCTGATCCACAGGATGTTTTGAGTGGGCATCCAAAACAGTGCTTGGGGCCAGGTATGTCAGGGTGCAAACTAGTTGCTGCTGTGGTCTTCATGGAAGTTCTAGGGCAATTCTGAGGAGAAACCTGGGAAACCCATAGTACAGTGTCTTGCTTTGCAGTGTTACATCCCCCTTGCTGATGCTACAAAGCAGGCTGAAGAGAGATGGGACTGTTTTGCCTTTGAATACCTACTTCAGAGGTTGGATAATTTACATCATTTAGCCTCTAAAGGTGCAAGACGTGATTTAGTTTTGTTATTTGCTTTTAATGCATAAATGTCCCTGCTATGCTTTGTTTCATGGTACTGCCTACCCAAGTATGTAAGAACTGGATTTAATTTCCAAACAGCCCTGCTCCAAGCCTCAATATATCTCTTGGCTGAAAGTGGTGCAGTAAAATCCAGTGTTCATAGCAACCTTTCTATGTGGAAACACTAAAGTTTTACATTTGTCTAATATATTTTCACTTGGACCTTAGAACTCTCATTAAGTCTTTGCTCATGTTGCAAATTTTACCTGTTCTCCTAATACAAAGAATCCCACTTATTACTTTGTCTGACACTTCGGGCAATGAATTTCATGGTAATTATTGTTCTTACCCTTTGCTTTCTTCACTCATACAATATTGCCTGACACTTTCTATAATAAACCAGAAAAGCTTAAGTATTATCCATGATTCACTGCTTTCTGCCACAGCTAAACCCTCCTCTTTTTCCTGTGTCTGACTGGTTAAGATGCTCAGTGTACTCCATGTCAGCATGGTCAGTATGAGCTGAAAGGGACCTGCCTCTCAGCTGGTCACTTATTTTTGTCACTCAGCACTAAAGGCACATTGAATTAGCTATCTGGGACTCATGAGACTATTTTGAACCACTTTGAACCATTTTTCAGATTAATTCATACAAACAGATGCATTCTTAATGGAAGATGGAGAGAAGAAGAACCACTGCTAGAGTGTGTATTTACTGAGCACTACAAAATCCTCTTTGAAAATTAATCATTGGATTGGACCATCAGTTGATGAAATTAAACCAAACCACTGCAGGTTGTCTTAACAGGACTGCATAATACTGAGGCTTTGCCATCTTGAATAAAGTGTATGGAGAAGGTCAAGATTACTCTTTTGCCCTGAAGAAATTTGTGTTGTTTCAGTCTAGGCACTATCTACCATTCCACACAGAAAAGGCAAAATTTGTGTAGTCTTAGAAGAGAGCAATGGGAAGTCACAGGAAATCAATTTTAAAGGGTTGTGGACAGCAGATTGCATGAGAAATGTGTTCCACTTTGTAGGGCTGAGAGTGTTTTGTGGATGATTTTGTTTGCATATATATGGAGAAAGAGACTTGCTGAAGAGTTAGGAAATGTGTCAATTAAGGTATTATGAGCATTTTATACAGCAAAAATGAGTTAAGTTTGGGAAGTGATTCCTGTGTTTGTTGTTTGCCTGTTAGAGTCAGTTGTTGGAGTGCTGGAGGACTCCAAAACCCTTGATGGAAAATGCCATAATTGCACAAATAGAGATAAGAATTGTTTCTTCTTACCTCCCCTTTCCAAATCTATATACTCTAGAAATTACACTGTTCAGAAATATAGGATGAATTATATTTTATGTTTTATTTATGGTAAGTTTAAGATGTAGTGTCTTCTGCAAGCTAGAAATATGACCTTTGTTCATGTAGAAAATAATTGTCATCTGTTTGAGATACACACTTTAGGAAGGATAATGGGAAAATCGATAATGATCACTAAACTATAAACCCTCACAGAAAGACCCTGGTGCAACACTGAGAGGTTATCAGAAAAAGCATCCCAGCTCAATATTTTTCAGTATAAGCAAGACAGTGAACAAATAGACATAAGGAAGCTAAAATAGTTGGATGATAGAGAAGAATAAGATGAGAAACAATACTGAAAATATGAGAAAGCCATAATATAAATTGGACATGTCACTGACAGCATCACCTCGAACAGCAGGTACAGTTCTACTGCTGTGTCTCAGGAAGGGTTTCTCTAAAATAAAAGACATTCAGAAAAGCAAACAGCCCTAGTCACATGGGAAGTGTTCATAGATTAAGAGAAAGAAAAGAGGAAAAGATAAAAGCAAGAAAAAACAATAGCCCTAGGACACAATCAACAAACAATAAAGGATACGTTTCCCATTCTGTTCACTATCCAGAGAGTGGCGGAACAAGTAATTGTTATCCAATGAAATTAAAAAGCTGCAAATTCAAAAAGAATCAAAAAAGGTCTTGCATTTTGCCCGATAATTTGGAGGTCTATTGCTACAAAGATCTGAAGAGATTTTTATTAAAATTACGTGAATGTGAAGGGGAAAAAAAAGAAAAAAAGAAATCCATATTTTAGTCAGACAGGAAACATAATTTCAGGTTTTTGGTTTTTTTTAAGGACATCACTTTCGAGGACAGCCTTCTGACATATGCTTTACTCAGCATTATGACAACAGGCAACTTGCAGGAGATCTGGGCTTGCATATGTATATTCAAAAGTTTTCTTGAATCTTAGGTAGATGAGCCAGATATTACCAGCTAACTGTTGCCTCAATATAGGTTTTGTGTGCCTCACCACAAGAATCTATTTCTGGCTACAGACTGTAGTTTACATGCATGGGTGGCCAGGGCTGATGTGACAAACATTTTTTGTATTTTTTTTCAAGCTGTTTGTGGCTTATAAGGCACGATAAAACTCCCAGTTTACCAGGCTGTTGAGCTGATGGCCAAAACCTGGATTGTACATCTGAGGCCATACACTTGCTTCAGTGGTGTGGAAAAGAGTCCTTTAATTAGACCCTAAATATCTGTTATGTTCCTCAGGAACAAAAGCTGTTTATTATTGCTTCCTTGCATGGAAGTAGTGTGAGCATAATTTTTGGCTTTGTTATTCAAAATAGATATTTTAATATAGTTCTTATCAAATTAATAGTATCTTAATTTGTGGATATATTTAAATTACATTTTTATATAAACTATTATATTATTAATTATTAATTATTAATTATTAATTATTAATTATTAATTATTAATTATTATTATATTTATATAAATATAAATTATTATATTAAGCTATAAATAGCTTAATCATTTTTATGATGCCAGAATGTCTCTTATCTGGTGATTTCTTATGAGCACATTAAAAGAAGGTGGCATATTTGATAAGTCTCTGTGGCTTCCCAAAGGAGGGAAGAGAAGGGAGTGTTGAGGGATTAGAAGTCTGATTAGCGCATAATGAGGAACTTTACTTTCTAAAATAAAATTAGGGTAATTATAAAATGACATGTTCACATATCAATGCAATGACTTAACTAAGGTTGCCATAGAGCTGGAGTTCATAACACGTGGAACTGCCATAATTTCTGACGCTAAAGTGAGAAATTTGCATGGGGCACATTTCTTTATTTTACAGATGCTTTTCTTGACACTTGCTAGCTCCTTATTCCTTTTGCTTCCTGTAGTCTTCCCCTGACTCTTCTCCATGTTCTGATATGGTTTTGAGAAGGTGCAGTCCAATGATGCTGCTCCTTTGCACTGCCAGTGATCTGTTAACAGAGCCACTCACACAGACACCTGACCTAGAGATCGTGCCCTGAAAGTACTCTGCAAGGCTGTGGGTTGGAACCATAATGCAAATACTGAGTCAACACATTCTACTTACATTACGACCTCTGACCTGGATGGAGATTTCACTTATTTCTTTTTTTTTTCTGAGAAGTACTGACTCTTAGGGAGACTCTGTGCACAGATAAGCTTACTGAGTGACCCTTGCTGACTTCAAATGGAGCTGAAAATCCTCACAAACAATAACAGCATAAAAGGCTAGTGGTGCTGTCCCCAGAAGTCCCGTCCAAATAAAGTGAATTGTTAATCATTCTGTTGAAATAAATATCAGATCTCTCTCAACATAGGAAGAATAAAATGTCTGCTTTTTTTTATCTTTAGCGAAATCTCATCAGTTATTTTAAAGCATTAAAACATATTCAGCATAAAAACCAATAAAAGCTAGTTACGGTTTTGTTATTTGGGTATTTATTAAAATCTCTTCAAGTGGGCTT
The DNA here is from genome assembly GCA_003676055.1 of Chloebia gouldiae. Classification (NCBI taxonomy): domain Eukaryota; kingdom Metazoa; phylum Chordata; class Aves; order Passeriformes; family Passeridae; genus Chloebia; species Chloebia gouldiae. The sequence goes on from QUSF01000003.1 coordinate 37,185,571, forward strand.
ATGTTTGCTATAGCAGACTCTCCTGTTTGACATGTATGTTTTGATATATATTTGGCATGCAGCAATTTTTTTGCACCACTGTATTATTACATTATTATTATGGCTCCATAACTTTGGAGTAGGATTTGGTTCTACCAAGGTTTCTTATCAGGCAACATACGGGAGGGAGGTGTAAAACCTGTTTGTCCTGAGGTTTCAATTCCTGCAACCTATCTGGCAGAAATGTTTATAAGAATACTTTTGGAGAAATAGTAGATGTTATTTTATGTTATGTGTTATTTGCAACACCAACTCTAAAACAAGTGTACAATGCAGGAATTTTCCCTGCTAACTATGCAGCAAATTTACCATAAGTGCAGCACAGAGTAACACACAAATAAATATTTTATGAAATTTTCATCTTGTAAGATAGTTCTAACCAAGGAAAAACTTTACTTAGAAGGTCTACAGCTGTATGGTATTGTGTATGGTAAGGCATATATTCATTTAGGGTAGTTGGATTTGATTTGTATTTATAGTTCTTTACTATTGTAATGATGATCCCTCCATAGCTACCTTCCTTTCTATACATAATATCTCTGTATGCTTCCATCTGGAAATGAACTGTGCCAGCACTGAGGAGTAGAGTCCAACACACTTGTGTTTTTGTATCTTGTAAGGTTGACAAAGTCTGGCAGAAGTTAGCCCAACCTCCTTAATTAGGGCTTGCATGCCTTCAAGCTCAGCTGCTTGGAGGAAAGCAGCCTTCCAGGGTGCTTCCAGGGTGCTTCCAGCTATCTCCTCTCTAGGGTGCTGCCCTGCTCTTTGGATGATACTTCTGAGCCAGGTAGGGAAGCTGCTTTCTTTCTTGTCCTTTGGAGGTGAGGAGAGCTTGTGAGATTTTCTGTAGACAAAAACTAATAGGGACACATCAAAGCCTGTTTTCCTCTCCAATTTCCTCAGTTAAAAGGGAGAGTAAGAAGAATTTTCTATCTTTAAAGTTTTTATTGAGAACTGGTTGGCATTGTCTACTCAAGGCTGGACTAAATAACTCTGTGTCTTTATTTCTCTTTGTTTTAGATGGGGACTAAGATTTCTGAGCAATCTTTTTATTTCCTGCTATGTTTCAGAATAAAACTTTAGAATACTTTTCATATGTTCTGCATATGACAGAAATATGACTTGAAAGTGGTTGTTTTATTAACTTGTACAGATCCTGTGAAAGTGGAGCAGGTTTACTTAAGCCACAAATGGAGCAGTGCTTGTACTAAAGACAGAGCTAAAGCACATGTTCAACTGAGCAAAACATAAAATTGAGCTAGCCTAGGTACTGTCATTGGTGAGCTAGCTTCAGGTACTGTCCTGGTTTTGGCTAGGATAGAGTTGACTTTTTTCTAAAGCAGCTGGTACAGTGCTGTGTTTTGGATTTAGTATGGGAGAGGTCTGTTGGATAGGCATTCCCTTCTGGGCTATTGATGGAATCATACTGGGGGATGAGCAAGAAGCAAATCTTGTCTTTAAATAAGATATTGATGGATTAGCTCCCACAAGCATGTCTAGATTTATTTCTTGACATGTATATATCTATCTGCTCAATGAGTTAAAAAACAACAGCAAAGTAACCCATAATTCTGAAGGAACTGGAACACAATAATGCTGTGCAGAGCTGCCTAATTAACAAGACTGTGAAGTAACTGGAGTAAATTAGCAGAGACAATTAATTTTTTGTTGCATCAAAATACACTGGAATGCTGCAGAGCAAATGCATAATTTTCATCTCTGATTGCTTGAAAGAACTTATGGGACCTGATATTCAATTTATTTTCACCTGATCCCTGAAAAGCATGTGGAGGCTTCTAATGTTTTCAAATTTTAGTGTGGAATGACTGGAATTTAAAGGATTTTTCTGCTTCAAGAGTGTGGAGTGTAATTTCTGAGCAGCAGCGTACCCGTAATATTAGTTTCTTGTCTCCAAGGCTACGATTACCATCTAAAGTTGCATGTGCAGCAGTGGTGATGGTGGTAACTCTTTGTGACCATCTCTAGGAATAAGATTATTTTAGCTGCAGAATGTAGATAGGCCCTGAAAGTCAAATGAAGGGCTTTAAAAAAGAACAGGTTTTTTGCTGCCAGCAAAAATGCTCTAATCCAATGGATAATTTGAACCCTGTCCAGATGCCCCCTCACAATGGCAGCTGAGGCAAATTAGTGAAAACCTTGTATCATACTGATATATCACTAGGCTCATGATTACATGCTAATTGTACTGTAAATTCCAAGTGCTGCACATGTTTAAAACACCACCTTTCTGGCTTCATAAACTACTTCTCTGCTACCAGAGGAAGGTAAGCTATGGTAACTGTAAAGTTCCTTGGTGATATGCATTTGATTCTCACAGAGGATTTAGGAATACAAAAGCTTCTCCTGAACGACTAATAAAGTGCATCTCAGAAAGTCATGTAATTTAATGCAGACCAACTTATTCTTTCTTCTGCTCCACTTTAGTCTTTATTCACAGTCCAATAATGGCAAAACACTTCAGTTTCTCTTCACATAACTCCCTGTGTTAAGAAGACATATCCTAAAGGCCAGTTCCAAACATCACAATGAGCAAAGTTAAATCTGAAGTGGATCTACGGTCAAATAAATACCCACCAGAAGAAATTGTTGTCTCTGGAGAAACCTGTCTTCAGATTAATGGCTTTGGCACTTCTGTGTACTTGCAGCAAGTAACTCAAGGCACCTGCTGTTGTAATGATGGCTGGTAACAGTGAAGCAAAACTCCATCCCTCAGTGTATTAAATGTTTGGTGCTGTAGTGAGTGAACTAAGTGCCTTTAGCTAGAAGACCTGTGCTACTGTTCCCTCTAATGCAAGTGTGGCTTTGGAACAGCTGCTATAAATTACACCAGGCAGAATTTGTATGTTGTTAGACTTGGGTCATTTTCTAAGTGTGGAATTGTTGATGTGAGTATAATGCTTTGTAATTGGGGACATCCTCTTTGGGCATGCCCTACTTACTATATGAATCTGGTGCTTCTGAGAAAGAAAATAAAGAAATGTCTGCTCTTCCTCACGTAATAGCTCTGCAGAGAATCTGAATGCTGGAGCTACCACTTACACATTAATGAGCAACTAATACTTAAACTATGTCAGTCTAACCTGAACACTCACATGAAATTGCATGTGGGTACCAGAGGCAAGAGAAATGCTAGCTTTGAATAAGAACTCACTCGTTATCATTTCTTCAGTGGTTAAAAAAACCCCTCAAACATAGAAACCTTAGGTGGAAAAGTGTAGCAACTGCTTTAAATAATTTTAGTAGTTATGAGTGTTTTATTTTCTTTGAGTAAAAAAATAAAAAAGAGAAAACATGCCAAGACATTTTTGTCCTTATGTGACTTTTACATTGTAATGTCTACTGAGAAATTCCTGATGAAGAGGATGATTGATACTCTTAACCAACATTTCTTTAGGAACTGTGAGTCTAAATTCCTTGATATTTCATCAAGGCTTTGATTCTATTAACGAATATTATACTTCTGATTGATTTTTTTTTGTTTGGGTTTTTTAAGATATATTTATTTTACAGTAAAACCAGGAAAAGCCACAGGAGCATGTGTGCAAGAAGGATTTTGATTTTCAATAAGAACTGGCTGAATATGTTTTTGAAACTGAGATCATTAAGGAAACTTTTTTTCTTGTAGGAAGGCTATGGACAAGATTCAGTATTTTGCAATCATTTTTTAATTTAATTGATGTTCTGATTCTAAAAGTACAAAAGATTTAATCAGGGTTGGCTTTGGTATAATTATTTAGTAAGCTTTAGTGCCGGAGGAATGGATTTAAGTGGGAATGAGACATTACTTCACTCAACTGCAAAACAGAACTCTTGAACTTGATGAAAGGTTTGACCTTCTTTCTTTTTATTAATCTCATTTTTCCCTCTGTACTTCAAGTTGTTTAGCCAAGAACAATAGCAGAGGAACCATGATGCTTCATCAGAGGATGTTTCTTGCAGGAGATAGTCCCGGGAAATCACACTGGATAGATAATGGTTTTGGGAGGGTGGAAATCAAGAAGTCCACATGTTATTCTGTGTAGATTCTCCTAAATCAAACCCCATATTTTGACAAAAGTAGGGAAAATGTTTCAGAGTGAGTTGGCTTTTTATGACCACCCTCTGCAGACTCTGACTCACATTCATGGTGTCAAGTGCTGTGGTTTGAAGTGTTGCTGCCCCTGGGCTGTTGTTCACTGGAGATCCCTGGGCCCATTGTCATAATGGCTCAAGGGAACCTGTGATTTTATTTGCAATTTTGGTGACTGTGAAAGGGGGAGTTCACCAGAGCCCATGGCCTGGTGGGCTGGAGCCCAGCTGCTCAAAGTGCAGGTTGCCAACTGCTGTGACTTGGCAATGCAGGGCACCCCAACAGCTCACCTTGTGGTGAGAAGAAAATGATACTTATGATATCTGAATTATTTTTTACACCACACATTTAGAGGCATTGCCACCAGACGGGAAGATCAAGTTAAATGTCAGAAATTAATTGATTTTATGCTTCCTGGAGGTTTTATTGAAACCTATGTAAAATAAAAATTAAAAATCTATAATACAACCACCGCCACCTTGTTTCCCCTGGGTCAAGCTGAGAACAGATATCATACCAGGGTACCAGAAATTAAACTCCTCTTTTGTGACATTTTCTTGTAATTTTTTTTTTCTTTGTGAAATATCCCATCCCAGATGGGACTTTGAGATCCACCAGGTGGTATTTATGGGTATTTTGCTTGCCCATGTTTGTCTGGTAAAACAGGTGGACCTAGAATTAGAGGAGTGAAAAGGAAGGCTGTGTCTGGGAAACCAAGTGAAACGTGGCAGCCTTTGCCAAGGGAAGCCTGCTTGTGAATGTGGATTAATTCCTGGGAAAGTCATTTAGCTCCAGCTAAGTCATTGTTGTAGCTGAAAAAAGAGACCAAGAGAAATAAAAATAACAGCATCTTATTGAATATTTCAGATGGAGAAACTCACAGAGGATGCTTCCTGGAAGTCTCTTTTCACTTAAAAAGCTGAAGCCAGAAATAGATATCAAATTTAATAATTTGAAGGAGATAAAATTGGACAGTTACTTTTGGGGTTTAATCTTTCTGATGGTATCATCAGAAGGAAGAAGCTTAGTGTAACATGAGAGTTTGTCAAGTATGTTTCAAGATGCTTAATGTTTGAGAGCAAAGGAAAGGGAAGACAAAATCCCTCAGTGAAAGCTTCCATCATTTCCTTTGTTTGCATTCTGATGACATCTGATTGCTTAACTTATAAAGATATTCAAGGGGCTGTAAGTACTTTGCCAAGCCCTTGTGTATTATAACTGCATAAACAGTTGAGCAATAAACACTGAGCAGAGCTTATAGGAGCTGTGAGAGCTGCTCCTGCATCCAAATCTCGGCCAAGCTGAGATTTGCCTCGATGAAGTGCAAATTTTCCTTGCTCGTGCTAATGAACCTGGGAGCTGAATTACAGGTGGTCTGGGGGACAACTGGGCTGTTTTACTTCCAGGCATAACTGAGCTGCTTCAGCAGGTCTGAGAAGTTCAGAAAGCAATCTGGGTAACTAATGGTAATGGAACTTAGCTATCTCTTCCAGAAGTTCATTCTAAATCTTCTCATTCAAGCACTCATTCAGAGACTATGTCTAAATTTCAATGTCTGACTAGTTGCTGGTTTCCTTCCAAATATATGTACCTTTGCCAAAATGGTGTCTGTAGACAATGAGATGTCTGTTTCTTCTATTAGCACTGATTAAATTTCTAAAGCTCCCAGAGATCCAAACTGGGGAACTCAATGACTTCTTTAGAAGATGTTGAAGATTTAATGTTTAATATTATCGGAGTATTTCCTCTGTGGCTCCATAGACAAAACTTGGTTCTTGCTTTTCTCTAGCTGTTGTAGTGAGTGACCCTGGGTGACAAATTACTCTCAATGTGTCTTTAAATTGTGATGTGTCAGTGTATATAGAGGTACTTCCATTACAGGTCTTGAGTGTATCATCATCTGTGTTTTCTTGATTGTGTCTGAGCAAATGTTCTTGCCCTAAAGGGGTCAGCACTAAAAATAAACATTTCACATGGTGAATTACTGCAATTCAACTGGTATATTCAATGAAGGGAATGAAAAAGAACAAAAGAAACTATGCTGCTGTCCTTGGCCATTACAGGGAAGAATGAAAATCACACACTGAGGAGAGGAACAATGAGGGAAGGCAATAATGGAATATTACATCACAAACTGGAAATACTTCAAAATGAAGTACAAATACACATTTCTATTTGTTTCTGTCATTAGCTCTGTACTGGGGTGCAGGAGGTTTGGGGTAAAATTTAATAGAAGTCTATCAGGAGAGTGATGAAACCCCTCTTAACCTTAATTTTTTTGTTTTTCTGGAGTTTTTTTGGTTTTTTTGGTTTGTTTTTTTTTTTTGAGTGGTGACATTTTGTGGTCATATTGAGGAGGTTAGTTTGGGTTTTTTTTTTTGGTTGTTGGCTTTTGGGGTTTTTTTGTTTGTTTTGGGTTTTTTTGTTTGCTTTTAAATTGACAGAAAACAAAAAAAATATATATATACACATAATGGAAATGAATGTCAATAGAAAAATATGTGGAATTCTGAGTTATAACTGCCTCAGTTGTATGTTCCCAGCTCTTCTCCTGGGAAGTGAGCACACCTATACTGCATCATTTGCAGATTCTGTGTGTTCCTTAAACCATGTAATGGCATGTCAAGCATGACAAAACATTTGGACACACTTAGCAGCATACCTTATTTTATTGTTATCTTTGGTTGCTGGAATAGGCACAACAAACTATAATTCTTTACAGTTACAGTTCAATAGCTATAAAGGTTCATCTTTCCCATGGGATTCAGTCACACACTTAGGAAGAAAAAGAAATCCTTTGAGTTAATTGGAAATCACTCATGTTGTATGTCAAACTGCAGTTAGAGCAAAGAAGTTTTGAAAGATCAGTGGCATGAATGATTGTTTGCACAACACTTTCTGGTAGTTGCACTGGAAGAATAGATTGGTACAAGTCAGGAAAGTCAGATCTTTTAATCTTCTCTTTTCCTGGGCAGGGCTGAAAAATAATGTGTGTCTTTTAGAACTACAGCAAAAGCTATATACAAATTAGTCATGTAAAACAAACGTTTAAATCGATCAGAGAAACATTAGTCACTCAGTTCTAATGAAAGGTGTTACAGCCTGATGAAGTGGAGGGGAGAATATGGAGAGAAACAGATGACCCACTTAAAGTTCTTGTTAGGCAGCAGCTTCTGAAAAGAATTCACTCACTACAACAGCTGCAGTTCAGCAAAGCACTTGTTTGTATGTCCTTTTCATCTTCAATAATGAACCCACACCTATGCATACACTTATGGTCTCCTGTATGCTGAACAGCTCTGCCAAATCAAAGCTTATATTATGAAGTCTTTCAAAGTGATGTTTAGAAACTGACATGTAATGTTGCTCTGGATGGGAAAACATGAAGAATTGTTTATCAGACCTCTGTAAAATGCAGAGATCTTCTAGAAGCAATCTTTATGTCGAGATACTTTTGTACTCACAAAATATGACCATGTGTTCCTTTTAAAATGGAGAACTGCTGTTTTGTTGGGTTTTCCCCCCCCCTTTCTGTTTTTGGTTTGGTATCCCCCACCATTGGATCATTCATATTGTTTGGAGCAAATGGCTATCCCATCACTTGACACAGCTGCAGGAAGAATTGTAGCACAGAATTTGTGCTACTTGATAAAAAAACACAAGAAAGAGCAGCACTTTCTCTCTTTGCTCATCAGCAGCTAAATAAATGTGGTTTCAAGGGAACAATATTTGCATGATACAGAAGTTTTTTCTCTAGTTCAGGAGCTAGGAAATTAACAAAGCTTTTTTTAAATTCTCAGCCATCATCCAGAATCTATAAAGGTTGTTTTGAGTAGAGTGGCAAACAGATTATCTTGTGACAAGGCTGAATCTGAAGTGCATGAGGAAAATGCCCTCTGCTACCCACTTACATCAATCTGACTGTAGAGAGATATTTGGGTCTATTTGGAAAAATGCTACTGCTAGTAATACCAAACAGGGATTTTTTTACAAAATGCTACAGTAGCTTTTCCCTGCTTCTATATTTGCATATAAATTATTCATGTTTACATTAGCTTATAAATTAAATTTAGAATTCTTTAGGGTTGTCTACTTAAATATTCTGTACAGACTGCAGAAGACTTTAAGATTACGATTCCTTTAGATCCAACAGCTGCCTTGGATAACATTGGCCATACGGTGTTATTTATGTTTGTGCTCCCTACCAGGAGCAGATGGAATCTTCTTCAAGCAGCTTTGCTGCTTTTCCATGTGGGAGGCCTGGAGAGTAAAACCTGTTGGTAACTACTCATCTGCCCTGCATCCCATTCCATCCTCCCACCTCTTGTCCGTGAGCAGGGGTGAAATGCAGGCTCTGCTCTAATCTTGCCACTGAGGCCAACTCAGCGAAGGCTCTCTCTGTGACGCGCCATCCCTTCAGCCTGCTGCTGCTGGGACACGAAGGTGGCTTGGAGCTTGCAGGGAACTGTCAGGAGGGGTGGTGAGAACTAGGTGGCCAAGGCTCAGTTCAGATATGGCTTGGAAACAGGTGGTGCACAGCACCCTTAAACAAGCTTTGCTATCACCATACTGGGTAACTCTGCACAAGCCTGACAGAAGCTGCTGCAGCAGCTTCCTCTCTGTGCTCCAGCTTACCTGTATAAGCACTTCCACATCCTCCTGGAAAGATTTCAGGGCTGCAGGGAGCCTAGGACTACCATGACAACGCTGCCAGGAGAAGCAGAGCTATCTGTTTTAGTTGACTGGTGTTGAATTAAACAAGTAAAGCAACTTTCTGATAGGGTGTTTTCTCATTTAAAGGCTATATTCATGGCTGTGCCTTGGTCTACAGGTGGTTCTCCTCTTTCCCACTGTGCTATATGCTTGTGAAGCACCAGTGAGGCAAGACTAACTTGTTCTTGGCATGTGATGTTTGAAGGCACAGATTGATATGGCACAAATACATGCAGTGATTAAATAACACTATTTTACAAAGGAAGAGTAGTTCCTGAAGGTGATGAGATTGCAAATAGCTTGTGTATAGGAAATGTCTGAAACTGACAGTGTAGTAAGAGTAAACAAATATGGCTTTTATTTTCTCAATAACAGTGGGGCTCTTCAGGGCTCCATCTTAGGTCCACTGTTATTCAACATCTTCATTGTCGCTATAGGACATGTGAAAGCACACATGAGCCACTGCTATTGCAAGGTAAAGAAGAAGGTTTATTCTCTGACTCCAACTTTTATGCTTTTCCATACTTTTCTCTCTTTTTTTTTCTGTTTTCTCTTCTTTTTTTTTTCCTTATGTAATTCAAAGCCTCACCTCAAAACAGTGGGTAACAGGTTCACACTGCAAGGCTCTTGGCAGTTTATGTTTGTTTTTGTTTTTTTATGTTCAGCATCCATGAAAGAGAGCCGTTCCATGAAACTCAGCAAAGACTCATTATATGAGCAATCATGACCTCCTCTGCTCATGATTATTTATTGATTAAAATACAATGTACTGAATTGCAAATTACTTCTTGGACAGCTTGAATGGCATGTCATTCTTTTATGGCTTAAAAATATAGCAATACATTGGAAACACAGTGTTCTGAGTACATCTACCTATTCTTACCTTCCATTTATAAATTATAAAGTAGTTGGTTTTGATAATAGTAGACTATGTTAGTCTCAATAGAGCAAAACCTTTATAGCTATAAGTAAACATGACATTTAGACTGAATTTTAATTAAATGTGGTTTTTTTTTCTCCTAATTGGGAAACTCAGCAACAGCTTGAAATCATACAAGGAAAGCTTTCTTAATGTTTCTGTTATCTATTAAAGTCTCAAAGGAGTTTTTCCATGTTGTTGTCCAGGGTTTATGTGAACCACAGGTAATTTCAGTCTCTTACTACACTTCTGATGTTTTCATTCAGATGCCTCTAAATAATAATTTTAAAATTTCTTCTCAGCCTGTTAGAAATAATACATACATTGCAACCATAATGGATTAGGTTATTTTAGAGCTGAAACTACATGTATCAATTGGGCACATTTTAAAACTAAAAAGTATTTTTTTCTCAGGTTCAAGAAATATAGCCTGATGATTTATAGGTCCAGAGACAGTAAAATAGGTTCTGTGTATGTAAACAATTTTATGTTCACTTGTGGTTTAGGAATTTATTACAAGTATTTTCAACAACCTGATTTCAAGCACATGTGAGGGAATGTTAATGAAACACTAGGTAATGCTTGAACAGGGCACAAGTGCATCATTTTACAGTAATGAACTGCATTAATGGATGGTTAATAAACACTTTCATATAGTGGTGGACCTGAATCATTAATACTAAAGATAGTAACAAATTTTTATCAAAAATATGTACCTGTTTTCATAATTCAAATAAGCCTGCTTACAAAACCCCATTACTGCAAATGCTTTCCCCCCACAAATAAGCAAAATGTAAATTTACTTGAATATTAAGTTCCATCTACTATTTTCACATGCAGGACCATTCTCACAGATCCTTATTCTCTGTGGATTCCTGTTGGCCCTGCACTCTCACACCTAGGCTGCATTTAGTGCAGGGAGCTCTGTGTGTGAACTGCAGATTGCACTCTGGGAGCTTCCACTTCCTATTGAATGATCATGACAACCCATTTTTTTGGTCATGTTGATGGCTGAAATGGCAAGGGAACCAAAAACAAAAGTGGCTTGGTGAAGATCTCATAGCCACTTGCGGCAGAGATGGAAACTTGGGTCATCTCTATTGATTCCCATCTCAGTGTGTTTATACTCCAGATATTCAAATCTTTTTGGGTGTTGTGGAAACCCCTCTGTATTGAGCTGAAGGCTACCAACAACAGGAGCCTACAAACCTAAGGAAAACAACCTTCAGAAATTATTCTGAAGTCCTCTGGGATATATGGGATAGAGAGATCTTAGAGCAAGTTCTCTCTATAGCCTGTATTATTAGGTTCCTTTGAAATACCTGCCTGAGCATATATCTGTATTTTATTGTTATTTTACACAATCATTCTTAAGTTATTAATTTCACCCAGGCTGGTAGAGTATATAAAACCTACTCTTATGTTATCTCTCTTGATGAAAAAAAAAAGGCAATTTATTATGCCTGGTATTTGCCTAAATTCCTCCTCTATACTCATTTCAGCACATGGAAATTTTATCAGGAAAATGTGCCATTCGCTACCTATGTTAATCCTGTGAAATCTGGAGAAGCTCCATTCAGGTTCATTGCAGGCTTAAAATGCTGTAGCTGATACAGGATGTGTGCCATGGCTCCCTTTTTCTAACGATATTCTAAACTTATCATGTAAATTCACAGTTTTATGTGCTAGTAGGAGGCATTTGTATGTAAATGTTGCACTGCCTTGACTACTCTAAACTGAACAAATAAAGATTTATTTATCCAGAAATACCTGGCAGAGAATGGTAGAGATTTATATTGTATAAATTTGAAGAATTTGTCATTATTTTGGTTGGTTAAGGCTACTGGGGAAACAATATTTTTAGATTTTTTTAAAGGACTTGTGTTAGAGGCCATATAGATAAGCAAATAATATTTTAGCTCATTCATGTCAGCCGAATGTAATATTTATTTGTTGCCTATAACTAAAGTTGTGTGGGAAAGTAGTGAAAGATTATTCTCAGGGAATATTCTGTGCTGAATAATCTGAGAGTGTGAATCAATGTGCCACTGATATTATATTCTAAGCAGGGTTGTGTGCACTGGTTACCATAAAATATCTCTACAGAGAAAGGAGGCAATGAGGTGAAACCATCTGCTGTGTATGTGTGTGTGTGCACATACACATATATGTAAAAATAAAATCTCCTTTGACTTTTCGTAAGTTCAGTTTAATTCAGTAGAACTATTTCTAGTGAAGTGGGATTTTTTTGGTCTGGGATTGCAGACTGATTCAGTGAGTTATCAGGATGACTGATAGCACCTCCTGATTCAGATACATCTGTGGTGATCTTTCACTGGGATGACCCCATTGTAGAATCATAGAATCCTGCCTCTCATGAAGATCAGCATGCAAGAGAAGAGATCCAAAAGAAAAAGAACAATGTTTTATTTATTTTTAAAAAGTACATAAAGAATTTGATTAAATTATAGCAGTCCATATATTATTTTAAAATAAAAAAGTAGTTAGTAATATGTTTATTTTCTACATTCCCCACATTGTCTTCCCGTTTCCCTCATTTGGTTTAGTGTGTGTGTCAACACGAGCGCTGTGTGTCAGCACCAGATTTCTAAAATGAATTAGCAAGTGCTTTCCCATGACGCTGGTTTTCTCTGGGCTAAGATCGCTCTCATCCTTGTTTACAGTCTGGAAAAGCTGCTGCTTAGCTTTTCATTTTTCCCCTCTCCCCTCCTTTCTAGGATAAGTTCAGGAACCCATCCTTTATCCCCCTTATTTATGAGGCAAACAGAGCAGCAGACAAGCTAGTGTTCAACTTCCTGTTTTTCTTAAGCCTCAGTAAAACAGCAGAGAGAAGATGAAAAAGAGACATCTAATTTTCTTCAGAAGGAATCACACTATTGTTCCACTTGTTTATTCAAGTCTGGCTTCATATAACTGCAAAGGCTGCTTTTCATTCTTTTTCCTTTTTTTTTTTAATTAACTTTTCTTTCACTCTTACAGAAATGGCATTGTGTATTTGCCGGAAAGCTCTCCAAAAACTTTGATTTAAATTAGCTGCAATGATCAGAAACTCTTACTGAAGTCTGAAGAGGTTTTGCCCACCCTTTTTTATGTTCCTGTCACAGTTCTCTTGCTTTGTTCTTCTTTATCCACTGTTGCTTTTTATTCTTTTATCTATTTTCCCCCTTTATTTTGAAAATGCTGAGCAGAGTTAAATGGAAGCCCAGACACTTCCCATTCCAGGTCCTTAGGACTGTTCTTAGTGCAGGTGGGCTGATACTTCGTAAGGGATGACTTGCCTCCTCCTTTTTCTTACCTACCTCACTTGAACAAGAACAAATGAAAGATTTGTTTTAGGAGTGTGCTGCTATGTCTAGGCAAAAACATTTGCTCAAATATGTTTTCAAAAGCTGAATGCATGTGCGAGTGCACTCCAATTACCTGATTCCTTCTCTATCCTAATGAAGCTTTATCCTGACAAACAGTGCTTGACTGCCTGATTCTCTTTCCAAATTGCTCCTCTGTCTTACCTGCTACAGCTGCCTTTAGGCTGTCTGTGAAAGTTCACAGACTCTAATTGTTTGGGTCATATATTAGCCTTTGGTTTATAAACGGGGTTAAGTAATCTGAAAATTTCCATGGCATGCCTGACAACTTTAATTATCTATTACTGAATCTATAAGGATTTGAGGTACTCTGTGCTTTACCTTAGTTTTTCTGTGCTAATAAGAGCAAAAAGTCAATCTCATTGCAAAGACAACTTTGCAATGGAAATTGGGCAAATAATGTGTTGGTCAGGCAGAAGCCAGGACTGCTGCCAGAGGGAAAAGTAACAGCTAATTTTTGAGATAATGTGACTGAGTCACTGGAAAGATGCTGTGGGGTTAGACCACTGGTTGTGCTTCCCTGGATACGTCCCACAGTACCAGCTGTCTAAACTTTGAAGGCTGAACTGCAAGAATCTTTCATGAGGCACTAGAATCCCTGGAGCCATTGGATATCAAGAACAAACCTTTGAATTAAGGTTTGTTGTCAACTCACAGAAAATAGTCTCACATTCAATTAAAATACAACGAATTAAGAACCTCCTAACAGATAATTACTAGGTTTTTTGTTTTTTTTTTTTCATTTTAAGGTGAGTAAAGTGTAATCCTAAAGAAGAGCTTCAAGTCAAATTGATTTAACTCTCTAGAACATAGCTGTAGCAGCGATCTGCCACTGCAGAGCCATATCTTGATAGCAGATATTTCCTGAAATTTTTGGTTTGTTTTGCATCTCCTCTATTCAGAAACCATTTGGCCAGTTGCTTTCCTGCAGGTCTGTGTTGGAATTCCACAGGAAATCTCTCGTTTGGTGATGCCCTCTCTGGCTAGGAAAAGAACCTAGGGACAACAGAGCTCAGCCCGGGATACAGACAGCAGTGATGATATACCACTCTGATATTTTTAAGTAGGTTTGCAACTGGAACTTTTCTATCCTGAGAAGAACACCCAATGTGCCAAAAGCTTCCAAACAAGACACTCCAGCTAGCATTTGGGCTAATGAATTTTTAACTGTGAACGTATCAAACACCTGTGGCAAACACATGTTTGGAGAGATCAAAAAGCATCTTGTTTGGGTTTTTCAGTGCTTGAACTTTTGCCAGTATCAGCTGTAGTGAGCAATCAAAGAGCTGTTATGTAGTTGTACTGGGATTTTTCAGACCAAATGAGATCAACAGTTCAGAATCCACATTTCTGCTTAACAAGTTAATTTACAATTAAGAGAATGTACACAGGAATCCACCTCTGCTGTATAACTATTAATTATTAGTAATATTTTTGCTTCTCTCCTAACTCAAGACACCTTATTTCACTGTCTCACAATCTCCTTTTCTGTTTTCAGTCTCCAAGTTTTGAGTCTTCGGCAATATTTAAGAAAATGGATTTCTGCAACTTTAATGTTCTCTTACTGGGAGAAAAAAAAAAGCAGATGTGTGATTTATTTTGTCAAGGAGCAAAATCTTCCTGCTCAAAAGTAAGCTGGATCTTAAAACCAACACTAGTAACATATTCTCTGTGTACTTATAATGGAAGTATTAGCAATCAAAAAGCTTTCTACTCTTTATTTGGAAAGGTAAACACTGACTATTCCCTGCCTCTTCTGTTTGTTCAAAGATGTTCCTCACAGAAGACTTGGACTAACCTGAGCTTCACAAGAAGGGAGACAATTCAATCAATAGACCCACAAATGTGGGGATATATTTTCAAAATAATGCAATTGTATGAATGTTCTTGGGGCTACATCTGCCTGAAAATTAGCTGTAGCTAGACAGGCGGATATATAGCTCTGAATTTGGTGCAAAAGATTATAAAATGCTTTTTAAATGCAAAATTTGTTATGAAATCAACAGAAGCATCATCAGTCATCATGACAAATTCTGAACAATGTGCTTTGAAAAGTTAATATTTCTTACTAAAATGATTAATCTAAAGGAACATGTCACTTGTCATTGGAGTAGACTAATTTCTCCATTTGGTTTAGTGTCTTGCATCAAAGCATATCATCAGACACCATAAACCTGTTGTGGCTGGCCTCATCTCACTAAACAAGTTTATTAAAGACTCTCAAGTGTGAAGGTGTCTCAAACACTTTTGGAGCCCTCTCTGTCTTTGAGAGGACTGTAGAGATGTCTCTGCCTGTGCTGCTTCATAACCATAGTTATACTGACTGCCTGTAAGCACTCATCCTGCTGGAATCCACCAGCCACCTTCCCTTGATGGAACTTCCACCCCTCGACTGAGTCCTGCCCACTAAAGGTGTGTCCCTTCAGCCAGGATGGGATGTGCATGTTTTGGCTGACTGGGATCCATGGAGATGCCTGTGCTTTGGAGGGGATGCTGCACATCAGGCACGCAATCCAGCCAGTGTGCAAGGCTGGCCCGAGTCACAGACCCAGCCTTCTTTCCATGGTCCACCACAACAACAGTTCCTACTGTGGATATTGGTATAATTATGGCTGGGTAAAACCTCTAAAGGTAAATATTAATGTCATGTACAGCTTTGTACTGTCCTAGAGTTATTTGAAGGTGCTGTCAGCATCAGGCAGCACCTGGCTCTAAAAGTTATCTAAACCAAATCCCATAGATTTGTAATAAATTTTTTCTTTTTTCCCTTATGCAAACATAGGTTGTTTCTTCTAAGCTTTTTGTTACTGAAGGGGAACACTTCTATATCATCAAAACCCTAGTGCTCTGCTGTGTGGAGAGGTGCTTGTGGCTGCTGGTGGCTCTCACTACAGCTCCTCTAGGCTTTGTCCTATTTGTTGCCAGACTCCAACATGACTGCTTGCTATTTCAAGTATGTGGCCCAAAGTTTTGGGTCTTAAATGATGCCCTGGATCTACATCATGTGGAAAGTACCAATAGCTGAGCACAACATGTTAGGAGAGGAACAAAAAGTATAAGGGTGACAGGATGAATGGCTGTGCCAGGAAGAACACTGTGAGCTTTGGGTTGAGGGTAGACTTGGCTCTTCTGTGTGATGACCTGATTTTTGTTTTCTTTTTTTTTTTTCTGTAGTATTTATAAAACATGAGATATTATTGGGATGATACACCTAGTCCTGGGAACTTCTCAATGCAATCTATAAACTTCTGATAAGCCCTGACTAGATAAGATTCTACTTCTTACCAACACTTTTGCTTGTCATTTGCCCAGAAACAGGGTTCTGTTACAATGAAATGCAAATATGTTTGTGGGAAGAGTATGGGTTGCTATTGATGTTAGGGTTGTTTTTTTTTTGCCACAAACTTTTGATGTGCATGTGCTCTAGAGGGGGTGAGGAAATGAATAGAGTCTAGGATTTTTCTGGCATGTGTTTCCTTCCAACAGTTTTATCTCCAGTAGTTAATTCTCCAGTATTTTTCAGGATAATGTGCAGCAGATAAACTCATGCATAGTGTAAGAAAATGTAAGTAATTCCAAAATAGCTGGCAGAGACATTTTAATCCTAATTAAAACTGAAGGAGGAAAGAGAAGGAATTAAATGCATTTTATAGTTATGACTTATTCCCCATCAAGGAGATTTTTTCCATTCTAGAATGGCCCTGCATAATTTCTAATCAGCCTTTCAGCCTTCACTATGAGTGACAGAGCAAGGAGGAGAATGTCTGCCAGTATCTTGGGAGAATTTATTTAAGGTTCTTCTGAGCTGTGGAAGGGATTTGTCATTGTCAATATCAGCAACGTGGCTGATCAGCACCCTGGTCAGTCTTGTCATCAGAAGAGGAAATAGAGTATGTGTGTGTGACAGATAAAGAGAGAGCAAGAGAGAAATTGCTTCACAGAAAAATAATACTCATTCTAGCCATCTGTGTCTGTGTGTATTCTAGCTGTTGTTCACTAATTCTTGGGGAAATAAAAATAAGAACCACCATTCAATTTACTCTCTAATTTACTTCACTGAGCACTTGGGAGATGAACCTGTGAGGGCAAGCATGCTGGCCTGGAGAAAGAGGAATGTGGTGCTCATTTCCAAGCTACCCTCTTTTACACACCATGAAATTTTGTCAGTTAATTTCAACTTCTTTGGGAGACCCAGAGAAACTGTGATAAGTGAGCCTCTTATGTTAAGAGGTTTGGGATCTGCAAGGCACACAGAATTCCAGGGGCTTATCTGAGCTTATCAGCAGTAGCTGACACTCTTTGATCTGCCAATTGAGTCAGGAATCTCTTTGAAACAGGTGTCTGTGTGAGGTTTTCCATTGCATTATGATTCTGGTCAGCTTGAGGCTCTCACTGCACTTCCAGTTTGATCTAAAAATACTTTTGCTGACTTGGGCTATAAAACACTCAGTTGTGGGTGAGGTGGTACTGTCTTCCCTAATTGCAAGATTCAGTTATTTGTAATTTCAAAAGTCGAGAGATACATCTGTGATAAAAAAAAATCACCAATATATTTGAGCTCTTCTGGCACAAGCAGGAGGTTTTCCTTTCAGACCATAGATAAATGCAGAAGGCATTTTCTGTACAAAAGGGGATTTCTTTTGCTGAAGCCTGAGATGCCTCAGACTTTCTATTATTGCTTTCTTTTTCTTGCTGGAGCAAAAAAGCTGCTGCACGTTAGGGAATCACAGTCAGCCTGTACAGCAAGTCCCTCCCAGGCTGTTCCCAGAGTCACAAGGGCATGGCTATGGCCAGAGTTCCTCTTGGTTGATTCAGCCTCCTTTGAAGCCATTAGCTGACTCCAAATGGCTGAAACTTAAGTTTAGTAAAGTGATGGCATAAGAGGACAGAGAGAATATTAGTAGACACACTTAGTTTGCTGAGTTTGGGCTCATGTCCTCTTCCTATGTCCTCTTCCTTCCAGGACTCCTTCCTTGGAGTCCTGAAAGTGGGGACAGGAGGAATCAGCTGCATATTATCTCTTCATACACTCATAATTCTGTATTTAGATACTGCTTCTTTGTGTTCTGTGCTTGGTATATGGGAAAGAATAACACTGTAAATCCTTTTTGCTAGCTTGAAGAATATTCAAGGACAAGGATTTAAGTTAGATATCTAGATTATGAAATTTTAATAAGAGAACAGGCTATCAGATAGTCACCCCGTTTTTATTTCTTTTATTTGCTGATTTTTTTCATGAACCAGCTGTACTCTTTACTACATCACAGGGCCTACAAATGTTCTTGAATCTTTTTAGAAAATAATAACAAAAGCTGTTCTGAAGTTCTGGACTTTAATTTCATTGGCATATCCATCATAAGAGGCTATTAAGGATATTAAGCAGTGATAGAGTGAGAACGAAATTTGCACATGGAACTAGAAAAATTCTGACGTGCAAAAATTGTTTGAATGAATGGCTGATTTCCAGCATCACCAAAATTCTGTAGCGACTATCTAAAGCCCAAACAATATTGCTAGAGTTGATGGTGGGTAGGGGAGAGGGAGGGATTTTTGTAATTTTTTTAAAGAAGGAATTTCCAATTTTTCAGATGTAAAATATCAAGTGAAACAAACTGATCTCATGACATTCTAATGAAATGTAGTTCTTTATTGTGCTTGCCTATCCAGGACTGCATCAGCCTAGGTTTCTAGATGTTATGACTCCAAGATAACTTAGACGGTGGATTTTCCACAGATGCAGTGTCAGTTCTCATTCAAAAGGGAACCAGTGGTGCTTGGGGTAGAATATTTCAAACAGCTTAATCTTATATTTAAGGAAGATAATGCTGTCACTCTCTCCTGAGTTTGACTGGGATAGAGTTAATTTTCTTCCTAGTAGATGGTGCAGTGCTGTGTTTTGGAATCAGTATGAGAATAATGTGGTAACACACTGATGTTTTAGTTTTTGCTAAGCAGTGCTTATTCTACGTTAGAGACTTCTCAGCTTCTCTTGTCCTGACAGCAAGAAGGGTGGAGGGGCACAAGAAGCTGGGAGGGGACGCAGCCAGGACAACAGACCCAAACAGGCCAGGGGATATTCCATATATGACAGCATGCCCAGGATATAAACTGGGGAGAAAGCTGGCTTGGGAACTGGTTGGGCACCAGTTGGCAAGTGGTGAGGAATTCCATTGTGCTTCTCTTGTGTTGTATATTCTACCTCTTTTACCATTACTATTATTATTTTCCTTCCTTTCTGTCAAATTAAACTGTCTTTATCTCAACCCATGACTTTTCTCACATTTACTCTTTTGATTCCCTCCCTCATGGGTGTGCATGGTGGGAGCAAGTTGTTTAGTTGCCAGCTGAGGTTAAATCAAGACTCTCTGACTGATTCTTTTATAGAGCACTTTCCACTAAAAATATTTTTAGATCAAATTGAGAGTGCAAATTGAGTGAGGAAATTGGAATGAAACTCACTTCCAAACTCTTACTCATCATTTGGAAGACAGGCCCACAAGGGAAACCATCACAGGGATAAGCTAAGCCTTAACTATGAAGAATTTAGAGAAATAATGAAGCTGAATGTGGAAAGGACTAATTCCCCCCCCCCCAAATTTTTAATTTTGGCTGGCTTCTGTTGAAAACCATACAGCTACTAAAACTCCCTCACTAGGATATTCTCATTTCTTTGCCTTTTTGTTGTTTGTTTGTCCTGTTTTGCCAGCTGTGTGAAAAGACAGGTTATAACAAGTGAAAGTAAGTCTTGAAAAACAATTTTACTGAAAAAATAACTGGACCTGCTTACACATATTGCTGTATTCTACATTGCTTTTATCTTGGGGGAGGAAACGCAGAGAAACTCTTGGTCAGCCAGCCCAAACCTGATTGCTGCTAGCCATCAGAGTTTATTGCTGAAGAGAGCTCACATTAATCAATTCCCTGTGCAGAGTCCATACTGCTATATTTGGCTCCTGCTCAGAAGGGAAAATAATATCTAGGCAACAAAATGTTTTGTGCTGTTCACCTCAAACTTAAGAACAAGTAGCTTGCAGGCTGAAACTAATTGTCAACGATCTTATCCGTTCCATAAAAACATATGAAAGACAAGAGCTATAAAAAATAGGGTCAAATACAGGATGTCTTCTGCTATCCATAGGTGTAACATCCTGGGGGTGACTCAATATATATGGAATTTTTCTGTATAAAGAAGCATGATGGCTACATGGATGAGCAGAAGATGGTTTCTCCCCACCCTACTGAAGTACAAATTGCTTAGCTGTTTTTTCTTTTCCTAAACTCCTGGATGCCTCAGAGCTCTCCCTCAGACTATCATATTCAGAGTGATTTGATTGTCTGCCAGGAAACTGGTGAGAAGCTAATTTACTGAAAGGAAAACAAACAGTGATTGCAAATGAACAGCAAACCTGCAGGTGTGGTCAAGGACCCTGTCATACATGTGGATTTTTCTCTGTCATGATGGTAATCATGCTCCACATCTGAGCAGGTGCCAAAGGAGGTCTGGTGCTACTGTCTGCTTGCCACCATGGTTGCTAAGATATTATTTTGGTGCATTTTTTGCTGACCAGTATTGTTGTTTTTATTTTGAGCATTGTAGCTTTTGAATCCCCCACTGGATAAACCTTAAACTGCATAAAACTGCAGTGGGATTTAATCCTGTAAAGCTTAGTTTTTATTTTCCCCTCTTCACATTTGGCATCAGAAATCAACAGTCACTGAAAATATCTTATATGCAGGAGTATTTGGATTTTTTTTTTATACCAGACTTCACTTTTACCTCTGGGTCATGTTTGCCTCATTTTCATTTCATTTCTCTTGCAATCTTGGAATATTGGATACTGTTGATTGTTGGTGTTGATCTCTCCTGAGTTGAAACCATTGGTTTTAACCAGTCATCTTGCATCCTCCCAAAGGCAAGTCATCCTGTTCTGAGGAGGGCAGCTCAGATGGTTTGCCTTCTGAAGGGCTTGGCTCCATCACTGGCCTTTGACTACAGAGGGAGTAAAGCATCTTGATAATTAGGCTGTGCTGGATGTCTACACCCTCAGTTGGGGGCAAATTCTTCCTCTTTAGGAGAAAGGAAATTTTCATGAATGGAAAACACAGGTGATCCCACAGCTTTAAATCTATCTATGGGGAAATATAAGGAAAGTAAGGTATTAATTTGATTTTAATTGAAAGTATAGATTAAATATGTCTAACACCTGGGGGAAATACATATTTATTGTATGTCTTTACCGAGTTCTGGCACACTCGGAGGCAAAAAAGGTGCAGAAGGTGACAAATTATCTTCTGTGGATGATTCCTGTCTCTATATGTGTTAGATTTGTTAAGGAGTGCAGCTCTTCATGCACTTCTCAGAGGAACAGAGCATTTCCAAGGGAAGAGAAAGGTCACCTTCTCCAAGCTGCAACTGTAAATAACCAGGGTGGAGTCCGGTAATTTGTAAATAAATCATGTCTGACAGAACTGATAATTCTGTTTTGTTGTGAGCGTAAATATCAGAGCTGCACTTATTAATCTATGAGTGCAAAACTTCTCCAGAAAGCCCACTTAGAATTAAGGTAGATGATAATATACCTATGCTTTTTCTCAGAACTGAAGAGAATTACAACGTACAAATATATACACTTCTAATTAAGAAAGCATCTGTTTATGTCAGGAGTTGGTGTTGATATTTTTAATTGCCTTGCCTTTGCTTTTCACATTTAAACGGCTGACTTTTAGGTGGTTCAATCATGACCCCATGAAGCAGGGCAGCACCGTGTTAGAAATCCCCAAGCTGCCTCCACGCGGTGTCTGTGTGGCACAGTGTGACATCGGGAAACCAGGCTAGCACAGCTCCCCAAAGTCCTGTACTTGCACCAACTCTTCCACACATGGAAGGAGCCCCGCTGGCACCAGCACAGGAGCCTTGGCACCAGGCTCCATTGCTCGCTGTGCTTTTCATTCCGTAGCTCACCCAACGCTGGTGAGCTGCCTGTATCTCACAGCGCTGCGCGTGCTCCTGACCTGGGTGACTGCTGCAGCTGAAGGCATAGACTGAATCATTTACTATTAAAGTTTAATCTCTGGTGAGCTGGTTTCACAGAGTTCCACATGTGACTCTGGGAATAATGATAAAGCTGGTTGCCACATGAAAGTCTTATAGCACTGGCTAAATATAGACAGCCCATTAAAGTTCTATGTATGGTTTCCCTTAGGATCTGCTTAGAGATTAATTTTATCCTGAAGACACTCGCTCCCCAAAATTATATTTAAAAAAAAAAAATCTATGCATGCAATTTGTTTACATGCTTTGCATTCCTAAAAGGATGTAAAATTCACTTAATGTTGCTTCTGCTGTGTCGACATGCATGACAAGAAACTTACTGAAAATAAAGACGACAACATTTCAGTCATGTATTGAAAGGTCTGTATACTGGCCCAATTCAATTTTAAGAAATCCAAATGGACTATTTTAATTGTTTTTTAAATAAGCTTATTTTCCTTCTCCAAGTTTCTCTAGGAAACAAAAAGCGCAACTTTCAAAATTGTGAAGAGAAATCAGGGTATTAAACCAACTCCTTCATTTCGTAGCACAAAATTTCCATCACTTCCATTAGTGCATCAGCACTGCAGCTATAAAAGAAAGCAAGTACACAGTACACTTGGCTCAGCTCACAAGAAATAATTCCTAGCAAATAAGATCATTTTGCAGTAGGGTCTTAATCAGTTTTTTTGAAGCCAGAAGAGGACTTCTCCAAACCTCCTTTTTCCCTCCATCCTTTTCTCTTGTAGGAGCACAAGAGAGGAGCCACTCAGTAGCCTGGGGTTAACTTCAGGCTCCTGCTGTGGCCTTTGTATGCCTTTTGCATATGGATGTAGCATTTATCAGTAACTTCAACATTTCAAAGACCTGAAGGCCCTCTGTAATTTGTGCCTTTTTGTCAAAGTTAATGTTATATTCCTACTTGCATCCTATCAAAGTGCACGGAATAGGGCAGGGTCTTTCTCCTACTTTACAGGAGAGGCACAAAGTGTGAGCAGATGCAACAAATACTTCATTTTAATGCTACATTTATTCATTTCCAGATCAATGGGGAGAATTTAGCTGAGAGTTGGATTTAATTACCTCTGACAGTGAACCCCATATCCAGACTTTAAGGTATTTGCTATTCCTGGCAGAGGGCTGAGGGTCTCACTGAAAGCACTGTTTTGGAAAAGGATATTTTTCACAGTCCCAGGAGCTCCAAGGTAATCCTTAGAATTTTGAGCAGTTAATTTTGTTTCTACTTTGGAGGCCAACAGACTGAATTCATGTCAGACAGTGGTGAAGGAAATATCCATCTGGGAAGTGAAATGAAGGGCACTGTGAGCCCTTTACTTCACAAGAAAGTAAGGCAGGATACAAATATTGGAGAATAAGAAGAGAGAAGTGTGGATATTGTTCTTCCTCTCTCTTCCTTTTGATCCCAGGAGTCCTCCAATGCTGCCTCACAGGGAACCAGTGTAACACCTGACCAGGGAGTCAAAGGATGATCCTGTGAGAGACGTTTCACCTAAGTGCAAAGTTAGGCACGGAACCTGAGAGGGAATGATGCCACTTGTACCGAGGATATTGCTAAGGCCAGGGGATTGCAGGCTTCACTGCTTCATTAAACTGTGCCCCAGGGACAGATGCAGCATTTGCCTCTCATCCTTTCTTCTGCCCATTGTTCTGCTATACAAGATATGCCAGCAACAGAGGGGAGGTGATAAGCTACAAGTATGCTTTTCTTCCTGAGAAATCAGATTGTGGGAGATTAGAGAGGCTACAGCCTCTTGGTTTCTCTAGAAAAAGGTAAAAATAATCGATAACAAACTAAAGACTGTTCTTTCATTAACTGTGAAAAAAAGAATTGGTAATCCTTAGCATGAATTGGTAAACCTCAGCATGAAAAATGGTTTCAGTATGGAAATGAAATCTTCATTTAGAATTTAAAAATGCAGACTTTCATATCTGCCTCCTGAGGAAGATAGTCAAAAAAGAGAGTGAGAAAAAAGGAGAAAAAAAGGAAAACAAATAAATTTTTATTTTGCAAATGCAATACTGTTGACTAAGTCCTTTGGGCTATCAGTGTTGTTAGCTGGATGGAATACCTGGGATTTGAAAGTAGTTGAAAAACAGTGTATGTTTATATGGGGCCACTGTGGAATACAAGCACACAGCAATATATCATTTTGAGGAATGAAAAATATTTAGGAATTGGAAGTTATTGTCATCCAATATTTGTCTGCCACCACCTATTCAAGGCATGGCTGTTCAAGACATGGCGCATATCAAAGAGTCAGCAATGGGAATCATGTTGGGAATGGGAAATTTTGTCTCTGCTGGTATTTTCATATATAAGAGAAGTAACTTTACTTTCATCTTTAGAAATAAAAAGGAACTTTTAGACTTCTTTAAAATTCTTTTTTAAGAGTAGCACAGAGCTAGCAAGATGCAGGAGTTTTATATTTTCAACTTTTTTAAGCTTCATGCTAAAATAGAGCCATATTTGCATTGCTTTGACTTTTGTTCCCCACAAGCAGGTCTATGCAAGCTACCTAGAGTCTGTGTGCAGTCAGCTTGGCTGAGCTGTCTGCATTCTGGATTGGATTCTTGCTGATTGTCTGTACAGCTACCTTGAATGCATTTAATAGCACCAAGAATGTGGAAGTTATTATCTTGTGTTCCTGTAGGAGAAACCAGTGTAGTTACCTTCTTTTCCCCATGAAATTTCTTGTTCACAGCCCTGTCATGAGCCATTTTTTCTTTTTTTGGTCACCTGCTTTCTTCAATAATGATGGGCTGACTTTCTCTTGAAACCTCTAATTTCCAACTGATTGCTTGTTTATCCTTACATTTTTCACCACCAGTTCCATCTGTTATATTTTATACTGTTATACTTTGGCTCTTATAGGTGTTGAAAGCAAACACACAACCTGAAAAGTGAACCCAGACATTCCAAACATGGTATCCAGCCAGACAATGCCTTAGGATGCCTTAGGTTTTAGCTTTTATATTTTTCAGATTCTGTGCTGCTTTAGTGTGTGGTTCTGAGCTTCATATTAAGGGATGGTAAGCTTTCTTCACTGAGTAGGTAGACAAAACAATTCCTTTTCTAACTTGGGAGCAATGATAATTGACCCAAATTTCAGGTGGAAGAGCATAAACAATGTGAACTGAAGAGAGAAAAACAAGAAGGCTGGGACTTCCAAACATAAAGCTATATTGGAAAATTAACTCCAGTATGCAAATGGACCAGAAGTCATATAAATGAGAGATCCTGTAACTGGTTGTCTATTTTGTGACCATTTTGGGTTCATCTTGGGTGTAGCTCTGTCTGGGCTCTTGTACTGCCCAAGGTGTATCCATTGAGGCCTTTTAAAAAATTCATACTTTTTTCTTTAACTCCATCTAGCCTCTGTTCTAGGTCAGCCTTCTCAAGGCATCAACTTATTTGGGCTTTTAGATAAACAATTATTTTAAATGCTAAAATATCCACAGAGCTTGTTTCAGTCTGCCTTGCTCTTTTCAAATTCTTATGAGTCCATATAAGGCAGTCAGATTGAGTGTCAATATGCTGTATCATTAATAACTATCACTAGCATCTCTCCATAAAAGTGTGTGTTGTTTCTATCTTTATGGACTGATATTTACATATGTAATGTATATTTTATATGCTACTCATAGTGGATCATTCTGTTCTTGCCAGCTTGAAATTCAGCAGGAACTTAAAAAATCTCATGAGTTTTCAGTGCACTTCTTTAAGCTGCAGTGTGACAGAAACCCTAAGTGGTAGGAATTAATGCAATATACACAAAATTAGGAAAAAGTTTAAACAGATCAGTTTACCAAATAACTCTAGATCTAAGAACATACCTGCTGGCAGCTGAGCTGCCTAATGAAAGACAGTGGTCCTAATCCTTAATTAACAATTAAATTATTAAAAAATGCTAAAGTTTGCTTAAGGGAACCAAATAATGGTGAGAAAATATCCTTGGGACCTGTCAGCTCCCTATGAGGAGAGGATTGAGTACCATGTACATGTGATAAATGTGACTATTTACTCCAGAATGATAGTTCATTTAGTG
The DNA here is from genome assembly GCA_003676055.1 of Chloebia gouldiae. NCBI lineage: Eukaryota > Metazoa > Chordata > Aves > Passeriformes > Passeridae > Chloebia > Chloebia gouldiae. Next base: position 37,211,816 of record QUSF01000003.1, read on the forward strand.
CTGAAGATCTTTATGTTTGTGATAATGGCAGATCTTTGAATTAATCACCAGGATTAGTTCACTTGTCTTTATTCAAACTAAAGTTATATGCAGAAACAGAAGAGAGTGATCTGAGTTATGCTTGTCTTTTGAACATAAAAGCCAAAGTAGATATTTTCTTCCTTTTTGCTAATCTACATAAAAAAAAAATGTGTATGCAACCTCTTAAAGTATTTGTTTTTTGTTTTGTTTTGTTGTTTGTTTTTTTTTGGGGGGGGGGTTTTGTTTGTTTTCGTTTTCGGTTTTTTTGGGGTTTTTTTTGGTTTTTTTTTTTGTTTGTTTGTTTTTTAACATATTTTTAACCTCCATGTTGCTGGAGGTTTTTATAGAAATAAAGAAGCAGATTCTTTCTTGGAGCTAATAACTTGCGTGCATTTTGTATTGTCAAAGACAATGAATTACATAGGGTCAGCAGTGATATTGGAATAGCAGCTGATGATGTAGCCCTGCAGGCTTTTGCACTTGTGGTTCCTCCTGAGCACAGCATGTTCACAAGCTCAGACTTACATGCTAGGTATTAAATTAAAGCCATAGAAAGGCTAATTAGTAGGTTAGCTGTTGCCTATGTGTTTATAAGCAGAACACAGCACTGGATATTTGTCTCAAACCCATTGTATGTGAGAAGGAATATGAGATGATAATTTTGGGAATGTAACACACATAGATTCACCTTATGCTAGAGAAACAGTTTTACTTGGTACTACTTAGTTGACCAATTTTTCTTGCTAATTTGGAGATTTTGATGAAAGGGTGTAACTTTTGGGTACTAAGCCACATGCATGGAAGTTAGTTTTTGCCCTGGAATTCTTCCATGAGCACAAAGACAGTGATCCAGGAGACACTACCTATAGGCCTAAGGAAGGATGACAATTTCTTAATGACCCAGTGTGGGGTGAGACAGAGGGTGATCCAAAGCTCATCCCACCTTGATCTGCTGCCTTTGTCTTCAAGATGCTGCTGCACCCATGGGAGAGGAAAGCAAGTGCATGGAGGCACACCTCCTGCCCACAAGCAGCACTGCAGACATGGGCTGTACACACATCACCAGAGATGGAGGAGATCCAAACCAAAAATATGGCCCAGGCAGACCCAAAAGGCCCTGCCTGACCAGGGGTGCTCTGAGACTGCAGCCAAACAGCTCTTAGGATTTGAAAGGGTGCCTAGAGTGAATAATTAGAAACTTGTTCCATGGTTCTTGGCTGAGTTACAAACCGCCCTCTGTGTGCTGAGATACTGACCTCAGTCAGCATTCGCAGGATTGCTCCCAGAAGTTTTTGAATCTACACAATAACCAATATTTTGGCAGATGTTCAAGACCCGAATGTGTGTATGTGATATTTATTTCTAGATCCTGAGTTGTAGTGTTGTTTGAAACTTCTGTCAAGACATTAGTATGTGCCAAATTTTAAGTGATTTAGATTTCCATTGTGCCTGTTATTCTACTGATTTTTCCTTTTTCTTTTGGCTTTCCAAAGAAAATGAAGGCCAAAAAGTAAATACAAAAATCCTCAAGTATACAGAGAAAAAAAATACACCTCACTTCTTATCCAGTTTCTTTCCAGATTATTCATACCCTTCACATCAGCAGAGTATTAAGTACAGCTGACAAGGATGGAAGAGCAGCTTCAGACAGGCAATAGTTTAGTCTGATACAGGCAATTCTGCCTGGCAGTCTGGGAGCTAAGGAGGATTTGAGGGGAAGGATGAAAATCTTGCCCCCTTGTCAGCCCTACCAGCACCGCAGCTTACCATCGACCCTACACGTATGTTATTTTGCTGGTTGTGCAGCTAAGAAGGTGAAGTAAATGTGGAGGTTTTTTTCTGGAGCAAGGCCAGCTCTTACATCCACAGAACAGCAAGGCTAATGGTATCCATGACCTTTTTCTGGCTTGGACCTCTGATCGCTTTACCAGTCTTGAAGGATGAAATAAAACTAAAATAAGTATCAAGCTGAAAACAATTGAATTATTTGAACAAGGAGAGTAGAGATGTGGATTTTCAAAATGTAGAGCAGTAATTAAATAAAAGTTGGAAAGCCAGATTTGGAGGAGTTTCCAGTTCTTGAAGTTGAAAGGAATCCTCTGTGCTGAAGCCAGAATCTTTGTCACCCATAACCTAGTGTCATGTTCTGCTTTAATGTGTCTGTGGAGTCTTTGCAATGTCTATCTACACCAGTGGGATGGAACTATGACCAGAATGATGCCCTGCCTCCTCTTCAGACCTACAGTACTCGTCACTCTTGAAAGCCACAGTGACTCCCACAACTTATTCGGTGTGAAATTTACACATGGCTCCAAGTTCTGTTTTGCTACAAAGTTACATCAACAACAGCAAAGTTGGAAAAATCAAAATTTAAGTGGGGGGGGGGGTTATTCCTGTTCTTGGATATTATATATAAATTATATACAATGACCTATCAAGTCAGGAAGATGCTGGTATCACTTTATATGCCTGGAAACTTGTACCTGAGTAAGGTTGCACCTTTTCAGTATTCCAAAACTGGGTTTTTTTTTCCATTTTTTTGCTGGTGTTTTAAATTGCTAGCATCTCAGAGGTGCTAATATCCAGCTTAAGTTTTTCCGGAAATTCAATTCAGAAGGTAGTGCTATTGAAGAGCCTCTGGAAGTGAAAGCCAATAATGCACCTCAATGATCCATGACTGTTTGATCTGCTCAATAATATTCAAACATAAGTCCTAATTACAAGAGCTGCAGTGCTAGAGCCTGTGCTTGAGAGGCAGAAGGTCTCAGGGATGTTTTAGGCAGAGTTAGATTAACCAGCAAAAGAAGATAAAGTATGGATAAAATATCTAGCTAGACCATGTAGGAAGAGTATTAGTAAACTAGTAATTGAGGAGATGTTTATACTATTTTCATAAAACAGTATAAACATAGCATATGCTAAAGTTCATTATGGGGGAAAGAATAAGAGTTAATTATGGCAGTAACTTGGAAGTTGGTTTTTCATGTGGTGAGCCCATGGTAAGGACCAGAAAAACTTTTCAGTCACAAGTACAAAAAAATACTTCACTAAAGGGAGGTCCAGAGGCACGGAGTCTCTGCAATAGTCTGAGTCTACAGGATGATTTTCATCCAGATGCAGGCAGCAAGCACAGGTCAGTCACTAAGTGTAACACTTGCTCCATACATTTGTGGAATGCCAAGTAAGTGCAAGCTCCTACTTCTCTCCTAGGGATGTCCTGTGCTCTTCTGGCCTAAGATGCTCATGGGGAAAGCACTGTTTGTGCAGTATCTGTCTTGGTCTTTTATAGCAAATAATTGCCGTATTATTTTCTTGTGATTCTCTGTGTTATGTGAGCAAAGCCCTATCTTCCCATCAAGATAGAATTGCTTGCTGTTCTTGGAAGTGCAAATCTGCTATGGGGACTGTGCTGAAGTGCTCTACTCTGAGATTTGACTGGGATGGTCTCCCAGATGTATCTCCCTTCCACTGCAGTTGTAAGGGTGAATAACATGAGCAGTCACTGCTGACATTGTCTCCATTTGTACCTCCATAGCCCCCTGCAGTTGGCAATCTATTAGTGATTGATACAATAAGTATTACTTCATCATTTATTAGCCTAAAAACGTACTGCTTCTAATTACATGCAGGAAAATCCTGGCAAAAATAAGGATCCAAGGAGGCCCTTGCTTGCATAAATATATGCCATATTCTGTCTTCTGCAAATTTATTGCTTTTCCTTCAAAGACTGAAAGTGTTCTCTCAGTGACCCCCCCCTCCATGAACACCATGACTATCTACAATCTGTCATCTCATAAAAGAAATTAATAGAATATTATATTTATACAGAAGTAATTTTAAAATAGAGTATTTGAGGTAAAAATGTGTTTTAAAAGCTGTAAATTTTTACTCTTTAAAAATTGTATTTGTACAGATACACCTTAATCTAGTTCTACTCTTTTTTTATTCGATTTTTTCCCCAATTTATGTCACAGAACTATAAGGAAACCACTGCCTGAGAATCACTCAGCAGGCAGGCATATGTAGATAACTCTTTATTGAGTTGGCAGAATTTTGTCCCCCATCAAAGATTAAGGAGAAGGAGTAATAGCTCAGTGCATTACCTGGCCAGCTACCCTCCTAGATCATTCTTTCCACTTTGCTGGCAACTCCAAATGGCTGCCCTAAGCCAAGGGGGAAGCACCTGTTCTACTTTGTTCTGCTATTAAGCATATTTCTGCAACTGTGCTTACATTAAGTTTGTTCCGCTGTGACTTCATTGAAAGGCTAAGTGCAACTCAGTGCAAGCAAGGGTTATAGAATAGTCTTCAAAGACTCTTTCATGTTATATTTTTATCTTTGTCCAAAGATAGGCTAGTCGTATCCATAGAGCTGTGATTTCTCTTTGAGAAACAAGGTTCCTTAATATTCTCAAACAGCTTAGTAACATCTATAACAGAACCTCCTATTTATGGTGCTAATCAAAACCCTTTGGGATCCCTACAGACCAAATACCTAAGCTGCTGTCTCTACATCCTTCCTGTCTTTATTCACAGCCAGGGTCCCCAAGGCATCTTATAGACATATGCTCAAAGAAGTTATTTTCACTTTGTTGTATTTTGTTAGAGCTCATAAAAAGATCTATCAGTAAAAAAGTTGTTCTAACTCACCTCACATAAACATACTGATGCCTTAATTCTCACAGTATCCTGCCAGACTTTTAAATATTCCATTATTTATTTACTACTGATTAGATGATTTTTTTACACTAAATTATCTCCTCTTACAGTTTCCATTATACCACTTTCCTGTTGATGATAACAGCAAAAATATGCATGATATGGGATGGAATAATGAACCTGTTAAATAAAACATAAGGTCAGATTTCCTCTATGTAATAATATAGCAATGATAAAATGTTAGATATTCTGCTTTGCTACTGTTTAAAATGTATTGACCTCATCCAGGGATACTGGATTCATTGCATACATGCAGATAGTTTTCAGAGATCCTTACAAAGGTACCATTCCAATAGCAACAAAATATAACAGTACTAACAGGGTCCAAAAATCCAAATTCTTCAAGGTGTAGTGAAATGTTCAAAGCCTTTTTGATTGCTCAATTGTCTGTTTGAGATGTGGCTAGCAAGTTACTGCTTTTTCTCCTGACAGTCAGATAGTATAATCAGAACCTACATGACATATTTGTCTGTCTTAAACATTTTATCACATCACTCTCTTCTTTCATCTAGAAACTAATACTTGTCCTTCTATGCAAATGTATCTATCTATTCATTAGTCTGTCAGAATGTCTATAAATATTAGATTGTTTTGAGGAGGCAGTGCCTAATTTGTCAAATGAAAATATTTTTTCACCAGCTTTCTAGCACACAAATGGTGATGGATGCAGTAAAACCCAGAAGTTATAGCTATTTAGCTGGTGGGTGACTTGAAAGTGTGTCACACAAATTACCCAGCTGGAGAGAATTGAAACCACAGTGAATATCCTGTTATTATCTTCAAAAACATATGGACAGGAAAAAAAAATCAACTTTATGTGGCAGTTGAGGTCCTTTTTAAATGACTTTTTCAGTCACCCATCCATAGGAGCTCAGTCTATGTATGGAGTACCCTGAGTAATATTTCAGTCCTCACATTTCACTGAAGATCTATTTTCTTTCTTGCCCTCATTGAAACCTCTTAAACTATCTGGTTACAAAATGTCTCAAAATATCCTCTGGCAGTCAAGTGAAAGTACTAAAGTGGTTTTGTTTCTTTTGCCTCTTTTCCAAAGTGGCACCATTCTGAAATCCATCAAGCAGCATAACAGCAACACGTTGTGAATACCCTGAAATAGAAGAGGTGTAAAATTTTGTTGGCAACAAGAGTTATTATTAAGAGTGCCTGTCCTTTGTCAGATAGCTTTGTAAGAAGAGAGAGGCATTGCAAGGAATGATACTCACACCAATAACCACATGTCCATTTGTGCTCACAAGTGCACTTTTCAGAACACTACAGTGTGCACTGACAGCCTGCAGAGGATCAGCTTCAAAAATTTCCTTTCAGTCATTTCATAGCCTCCAGCAGGGTCTGGGAAAGGTGTTTGTGATCAAACTGAAATGTAAAACTGTGGTACTATAAATAGTAGCAAGTTCTACTTCATGGAGAATTTCCTTCTCCAGTACAACATCGATTTCTTCTTGAAGACAGTAAAATCAGTATGGTATTGACATTTCTTTTGTATCTATTTTGTGTTAAAGAATGTTGATAATTGCTTACTCTAATAATTTCTGCCTCAGGTAAATAATGGTATTGTTCTTAAAGAAAGGCTTACTTTCATATTACGTTAGGGTTTTGTGTCGTTTTTTTTCTTATATTATTTCTACTCTGATCTGTGGTGAGTCATACATTTTGATATAACCTTTGTTGACTTCCCTGCAAAAATTTCATTGGGTGACAAGTATCCAGAATACTCTATCCTTTGGACAAAAAAATGACCAATCTGCCTTTCCCCTCTACATATGCTTCATATTTTGTAGGTTTCCAACACTGCACCTCAATCTGCGTGTCAGTTTTTCTGCTCGTCCTTAGCCCAATGCCTTCAAGCTCTAGTGCAGCACAATGAAAACAGGAATAAGGAATTAGTGTGCAGTTTGAAGGAGTCTGACAACTGGATAGTCTGGAGGTTCTAGACATGTATTTCTCAAAGTCACTGGGTTGATAGCCACTACCAATTTGTCCTCTTGAGGAACAGTTAGGGAGCAATCATAACAACCTCTATTCCACTGGTATTTAAAGTTTTCATTCCTAAGCAGAAAACTATGCTGCCTGCTCACAGGTCTCAGACATCTTTGGGCACCTGCCTGGGGTTGGAGAGGCATCTTCAATGTTGGTCCCATTCCTCTGTGTGTCTAAGATGCCACTAGGCATCTATGAGCTACAAGTACTGTCAAGAGTTTTGTATCTCAGATATGACCTTTAATCCTAGACCAGAGATTTTCAGGGCCTGAATGAGAAATATGTATACTATCTCTTTTTCAATACATAGTTCAGTTTTTCTTTCATTATATAAGTTGGACAATGAATTCCCTTCCAGAGAGTCAAGGGTTTGCAGCAAAAGCTATCCAGCATATATCTTATTATTCTGCACTGCTTTCTTATTGTAAGGCTGCAAAATGGGGAGGATTAAGAATTCTGAAATTCTGTATTCTTTTCTTCCAGGAAAATGCAGTACATTATGATGGCTTTATTATTGAAGAATTAGGGAAAATAAAGCTATTTTACAGAGGAGAATTGGTTCATTCACTACAGTACTTACTAAATACCTGTATACTTCTATTATGAATACTAGCCCCAGGAGAATGGAGATATCTCCTTTCTTCCTGACAGAGGTTCTGCCAGTGATTCTAGACCACATGAGGTTGCAGCTCTGAAGGAAAGAGTTTGAATTATGAGTGATCATTCTTCAGAGTTCTTTCTGACTTTTTTATTGTCAATATTGATTTTGTTCTTACTTACATGTACAAGGCCAGATGTGCACAGGAAAAATGAGGCAATTACACATATGACCACCAGATAAATTACTACTGGTAAGTGCAAATGTTATTTTCACTAATAGAGTGGATGGTTGGGGACCTGTTTGATATTTGGCCTATAAGAGGCAGCTGGTGACAAGCTAGTAACAAAGGAGAATAGCAGATTGGTTTTGTTGGGACAACAGGCTAGTCAGAGTCAGTGGTGCCATGCTTACCCACATAAGGGAAATCACTAATAGCAAACACCAGAAATATCTTATTATGGGTTTGATTCACACTAATTTTCTCTTTAAAGTAAAGGGAATAACATAATAGCTGTAGTAACAGTTAAAAAGTATTTGGAACAGAAAAGAAACTGTCTGGTATCTCTATTACTCTTCCTTTGTTGCAGTTGCTTCCCAAATCTGTGATTTCAATTCTGTTTTTAATTTTTTTCTTCAGCTAATGAGTCTATACAGTAATTTTCACAACTGAGAAGGAAACACCCCTTTTAGCAGAAAGACAGTGGTTAAATCTCAAAGTTGGAGTTAAATCATCCAGTTGAGTAAAGGATGGGAAATGAGCCATGCAGGCTGGGTGCATGAGCCATGTCTTAGACAGTCAGTGATTAAAAAGAGATTTTAAAAGTCCTAAATAAATAACACAGAGAAGAATTATGAATTTAACAAAAACAGCAATGTGATAGAGTAGGAGTTTCATGCATGTTACTGGTTCCAATAAACAATTTAAATAAGTAAATCTGCAGTAAATAAAGACAAGGAGGAAATGACAAAGTTGAGGGAACAATTATTTCAGAGAGGCTGAACGAGTGTTCCACAAATTAAATGCTCAGGATAATGCTGGTTCTATATTTCTATTGGAGTAGAAAAGTTGAGTTTACAAATCAGCAAAAAGCTGTGCCAAGGCTACAGCTTGACTTGTCAAACATCAACCTCATATATCAGCCCTAAGAGAACTCTTCAGTTGGATAAGGATGAGCTCCTCTTCAGGGCAGGATTTCTTCCATTGGCATTATGTTATGTTATATTTTATGGAGAAATGTTGGAGACCTGTTTAAACAGTTGTTAGTTATATAAAACTAAGTAAGGTTTTTCAGGATCATATCTTTTCAGTAAAATACTCCTCTGCCTTTTTTTGGTGGTAACGCTAAACATTCAGGAATTTAGGTTCTGGGTTAGATTCCCAGATGCTAACAGAGTGCAAATATGGAGATATCCTCCATTCACCATGAACCAAAGATTTTAATATCACCAAAAATAAAGTCAAAATAAGATTTTTGTAAGCCAGCAGGATTGAAGCTGAAGGTACCCATTGACTTGTGTTCATGGGGTACCTATTCAAGAGTCATAGCTTGAATGACAGAAAACAAGTGAGCCACATTCAGGAGCCAGAGGCCTTTTCTGTCCCTTCTGCCACTGCCCAAAGGCTGTGCTGAATTATGAGGCTGCTGACACAGAGGCAGCAAGAAGACACAAGCAGTCTGTGCTTGGTGATGAAAGGCAGCTATAGGATGCCACTGGCACTGCCTGCCCTTGTGCCTGCCCTCTCCATGCAGTGCTACAGGCTTGGGAAAGAGTGGCTGGAAAGCTGCCCAGTGAAAAAGGATCTGGGGATGCTGGTCTACAGCTGGCTGAGCATGAGCCAGCAGTGTGCCTAGCTGGCCAAGAAGACCAGTGGCATTCTGACCTTCATCACAAATAATGTCACCAGGACCATGACAGTACCCAGCAGCAGTGAGGCCACACTTTGAGTGTTGTGTTCAGTTTTAGGCTGTCACTATTAGGCCCTTACTGCAAGAAAGACATTGAGGTGCTGGAGGGTGTCCAGAGAAGGGCAACGAAGCTGGAGAAGGGTCTGGAGCACAACTCCTATGAGAAGAAGCTGAGGAAGCTGTGGGTGTTTAGTCTGGAAAAGAGGAGGCTCAGACACTATTTGAGCCACTCTGCCTTTCCCACACAGCTGAGCCATTTTACATGAAGGTCGCTGTTTTAAATGAGAAGGGGTTAAATACCTAATATTCATGTGCTTGATGTTCTAAACAGTGTTGAATGTTCACTTTTCTTAATGAAAAATGCATTTAAATAATGTAGGCTTTTCAAATTTTGTTGTAATTATCTGTTGTAACAGATTGCTCATACTATGTGAATGCCTATAGGTATTTGGAAGCGTCGCTACTATCATGTTGACTATAAATCTAAATTAACAGAGATACATGATTTATGTAAGCATTCAAGAAGCAGGCTATTTTTAAGAGAAACATAATTCTTTTATTAACTTTCAAAAACACCCTGCTTACTCCTTTGGGAATTCACAGAGAACATGTGTGTATATAATCACATAGGAGCAGTGCAAAAAGGGGTGTGATTATAGGAAATACAATTCTGTTTACTATCTATAACATCTTTGTTGATTGTTTTTGTCTCAGTGCCAAAAAGAATCAGAACATTGACAGGAGTTAGTTCAGGACTAATGATCATAATGAGTATGATTGTCATCTCTTTATATGGAGAAGGAATTTTTTTTTTGTCTGTCTCCAAAACTGGAATTAAATCTTAATTTCCTCTGTATGAAGCAAAACCAACTCTCTACTTGCAGCAGAGCCCCTACCAACATAAAGACAAAAAAATAAATTTGTATTAAAGGACTCTGATTCAACATATTTGGGCTCAATCATTGATTGTTCCACTTGGCCTTTGACATGTCACCTAATTTCCCCACTGAAATCCTTCTGTGAAACTAATTAATAATATTAATGTCTTTAGCTAATTTATTTAGAGTATGCACAGAACCTGGATAGTGGGGGTTTAGACTGGGCTGTGGAGAAACCGCTTTATTACAACTAGCCTGCAATAAGGACCTAGTCCAAAATCCTGCTGTGCCTTAGATTTCTGTTAGTAAACAAGAGGAATGAGGTCTCCTGATCTCCAACACATGCTAGAAAGCATGCTGATTTAGTCAACAATGCCTCATTATCATATTAAAGTGTTTATTGGATTCATTAAGCATGGAAAACTGTGGATGAAAAAGAAGGCGTGCTTTAATTTCCTCATTCCTGCTGCCACTTTTCTCACTTTCTTCACACTGACATTCCTACTTTAATTAAATGTTCAGCTCCTCCTTGTGATTTCTGCACACACCATTTCAACAGCATAAAGTGATGTTTCTTTGTGGCAAAAATACATCTAGATTGTTAGTAGATCTTCTGGTGTTTTAGAGATTACTTACTGGGAATGTCCTCCTAAATATTCCACTTGAAGTGTGTTTGTCTGACTTTCTCCTCTGAGTAAAGAAAGTGTTGCCTAGGACTGGCTAGACAAGCTTGCAGTGCAAAATTGATTTTCGTGTTTTATAAGGTACTGATGACTCTGGTGCTTCTGTTGCAAGTCATTTGCCTCTGGATGGGCTCTCTTTCACACTGAAAGCCCAAGCAGCAGCAGTAAGCTGATCTACATTTGAACTTCAGCAACTGCAAAAACTTGCCCATGCAAGAGAGGACAACTAAATATTTAAGATGTTATTTTTAAGGCATTTTAACCAGTTTCGTGTATTTGTGGGCTGACAGTAACATCTCTCTTTTATGTTGCCTGCCTAATTATTTGACTTAACAAACTAACCTATAGTGGGATTGATATCCAGCAGGGAATATGATTTGAATACAAACCTTCTGAAGACAGATGAGCCAAATTATTAGTTCAATACCCAATGCAAATTCTCCACTTATTTTGGAGAGGACTGCATAGCATTTTGGAGAGGGCTGCACTTTGTAGTCAGACAAAATGAGAAATACAGAATACTCTAGGAGCTGGCAGGAGGTTTCAGCTCAGCTGTTCTTAATTCTTCCATTTTTTCTTTTTTTCTTCATTATTTAACATAATTTATACTGTTTACTATTTTTTAGGCATTATTCTACTGTGTTTAATGACTTGGAGGTGAAAATTCATGGAAATTATTTTTTCAGGTTTCCCATCATTTATCATTAAAGTCAAATTAGTGAGAAGTATTTGTTCTTAAAACAAACAGAGGATAAGAACATCTGGAGTGATTTTTTTTTCTGGAATAGTGGCAAAAACATGGGGTGACCTTCTCACAGAGGCCTGTGATGTCATCAATATTTTCTTTAAGTGCAGTGGAAAAGAGTATTTTCTTTATCTTCAAACTGACTTCATAAGACTACTTTTCATAGCTTTGTACTTGTCAAGGCTCATTGAGTAAAAGTCTGAGACAGTAAAGTGTTATAACTATCTCAGCACATGCCCTCCTATACATCCTGATTTAAGATTTACAATTACTTCTGGCTGTATTTCCGCTTTTTTTATTTTTAATTTCTTTCTGCAGTTAATTGTTATCTTTATAGTCCTTACTGTATTAGTTGCTTAGAAAGGTCTTATTTTTTTACTCTTGATGCATATTTTCAAAAACAGTTCATTAGACGCAAGGTAATATTAACTTTAATCCTAAAATTTTCATGGGGAAAAAAAAATCACATATTGTTAGTAAAGACTATGGTTTATTTAGCTAATGTCTAAGAGGTTCAAGTCTTATTCTCCAGTACTGGGACAAATATATTTATACTGTGGTATTAAGAAACCAAGTTCTTATCCCCTTATTTTGCACAGAAAATATATGATCTGTATTGGATACCAAAATGAGGAACAAAAATCCAGAATGATCTTTCCCCCCCTTTTTCTGAATTCTGTAACATTTTCTTATCTTTTTCAAATTTTGAAGCTGTTGGCAGGAGTCACTGAAATGCATCCTTTGACTTATGGCTCTCTTCTGAAAACTTCTGAAGAGCTTAAATGTCAGCAGTTTGTCAGCCCTAGTGGAAACAAAATGATCCTCAATAAGGGAACAATGGTTTAGGAAGTAGGAAATGTGTTTCAAATTTCATAAGATAAATCTCTGTCCCTGAGAATTGCATTGAACATGAGAAGTGTTGATGCTGTATCTCATTTTTAAAACTATGTTTTATTCTTTTTCTTGATAGTATTATGGTTCAGAATTATAGCAAACTTGTTTTTAATTAGTATTATTAATATTAATTAAATTATTAATGTTTAAAATTTAATTTAATTTGTTTAATTAAATTAAATAATTTAATTAAAACAAGAAAGCCTTATTAAATGATATTTTCAGTCTTTTCACATTGCTTTGGAAGCCTTTTGCTCTCAGTAAAAGTACTTCACGGCATGCTTTAGTACTACAGGCAGAAAGAGCATACATGTCCACTTGTTCAGGCACTTAGAAGTATATAGTTTGTATCAAAAATATGGATATTACTCAGCAAGTTTGAGGAGGCCTTAGACTGAAGTCACACAGTGTCCAGGATGTTTTGTATATTAATACTCTTTTATGTAGCTTCATAATTTGCTGGTTTTAAACTTCAGAGATTTTCATATGCTTAAATTATGATCAGTTATGGTTAAAAAGATGATTGCATCACACAGATGACAACAGGTATATGCTGTCTTTGCATAGATAAAATTTTAAAGTATCTCAGATGGGCATTTTTGCTCCTGTCTTCTTTCAGTGGTTTCAAATGTGAAATATTTTTAATGAGCAAAGAAATATGTTCCCTTTCTAAATCCTTGAGGTTTCAGAAATAATGGGCTTATCTTCATAATTTTCTGACATTTAGCTCTTTGCAGTTGTTGTATTGTTAGAAGCTATGTTTTAAAAATATCTGAACTTGCTTTATAATGGGAAGAAGTATTTTGGAAGAGTAGGAGTTAATGAGGGAGGAAAGCTTTGACTATTCTATTATTGAGAAAGAATGAAAGAATTGGTTCTAAGGAGAATCAAGAAGATTAAAATGGTGTTTGGCCTCAGACTGAGGATGAGATCTTTTTCATTTGCTCTTACCGGGAAAAGTCTGACTTTTTAAGAGTGGCTAATGGGAGCCCAATGTTTCAATTTCAGGACAAATTCAGTAATCTGCTAGAGTGTGTATTTCAGAGTGAGATAGCAGAGATCCTCTTATTTCACTGCTGCTATTTTCCTCAGAGTCCTTTGGAGTTCTGGGGTCTGGACCTCAGCAGTGGAGACACCAGCCATGCCTAAGTCTCTTCCTGCATGTAAATTCTTCCCCAAAATATTAATTTCTCCTCCTTTCTGTTAAATTCTTTCCTTGCCTGCTCCAGAGTTAAAAAGGAAAGCTTTCTATCTTTGTGTTTCCCAGGTAACTTTTTTCAGCTGTGTTCTTGCTGTCTTCTCATCACGTTGGTCTCTTTAGAGGATTGGCATTCCCAGCGGGTAGTACAGCGCTCAGTTGTCACTAGCCTTGATGTCCCCACTGAGAAGCTGAAAGTTTGCCATCAGGTGGCTATCCTAAATAGAAGATTATCACTGGCGTTCTACATTTTAGCTGGTCTTGTGCTATGCAAAAAATTTGTTTACATCCTCTCCTATGGAGTTCAAGTTCTACAGAAGAGCAATGCAGAGCAGAGAAGATAAGCAGCTCTGCATTCCAACTGAAGACTGAAATTTCCTGAAATGCTTTCAAGGATCATGCTGGGTCACATTCATAAGCTCAAACAAATCCTCCATTGTGTTACAGAGTTTTCTCTCTCTGTCTCTCTCTCTTAAAGATGAGGCATTTTAATATTCTGAACTGAATTTTTTTCCTTGTCTTTGGATATTATGTTAGAAGTCATGATTAGGAAGCAATAAAAGAAAGTAATTCTGCAGCAATATGTACTCACATTCACTTTCTCATTTCTCTTACTGTTTGCTAGTGGTACTTCTTACTCTGGAAATTTGGATTATTTCTTCTAGATTTGCTCCAATAATGTTTAGTTGCAATGTGTGCCTTATGTCCTTGTTTTAGACTTTTCTTAACTGCACTTCTGCAAAATACACAGTTTAAATTGTGGAGAGATGGCCTTAAATAATGCAGTGTCATTAGAGGTTTCTTGCCTATGTTCATTATAGCTGATATTTTTCAGCTTTCTCACATTGTGCTGCAGCAGTAAATGCTTCCTTTATGCCTCTGACCTTTAATACATTCATTAAATTTAATGAGCTTAAAATGTAAAAGAAAAATAATCTTGCTAAACAGAACTGTCAGGACTCTTATTTAATATGAAAAAGAGGACCAGATTCACAAAGCAGGTCTATACAAAACTACTTTGTACTCTTTCTACCTGCTATGATATTATGTTGATACTGTTGTTCAGTCTGAAAAGCTGAGGGAAAAATAACAGCAGGCACTTGAATACCATTCTCCCTGTGTGGTGTAAGAGAATTTGCTCTTTTAATGGATAGTCAAGCACTATTTATGTCCAGACATGACCAAAGAGTCTGCTACAAAATGTAAAAAGTGTCTTGTCAGAGGAATCAAACCTGGTTTGTCATTTGTTCACTTTTTATGTTATAGGAAGAGTATAGCCACTGCTGCCTTAGTTATGATTATCAGTAGTTCTTGAAAATTGTGCCGAAGTAATACACAATGAAAAATTTACTTGCTTGTCCTCTTGAGAAAGATCTCCCCATTGTATCAGGCTTGGGAGTGGGACTTGCTCCCTGTCCTGTGTTACAATGACAGAAACTCCTTTTACAGTACCACTGCAAAAAAAACCTCCTTTTCAGGGACAGATTCTGCAAACTGCCTTCTCTCACTCTGTTGTACTGGAGAGTGCAGAAGTCCTTCTACAGACATGCAGGTGTTTTGTTGGTGAAGAAGAGTGAGCTCTTGCCTAGCCTTTTCTGCAATTATTTACTTTTTGTCTGCTGGGTTTGCAAAGACATGAATAAAATCAGACTGCAAACCCTGTAGCTTCTGTTATCATTTTAGCAGTCAAAAATTTTAATATGTGTGCAGAAAATGCAAGAAGTCAATGAGATGTGACAATGCTGACATTGCCTGGGTTTCTCCTGGACTAATCACACTCAACATGGTACCACTTGTGTCCATGGGCTCTTTGCCCCAGCTTCACCTCCAAACTTCACGCTTAATCTCCTACCCCTTCCTGAAGAAGGCATCCTGCTACAATCATGTTGATTCACACAAGCTAAACCAGAAAAATAGCATGGAGTCAAATTGTATTTGCCACTATTGGATTATTCATTCTGTGCATAAGACACATTTTTATCAGCTTCTCTTTGCCTTGATCATTTAGACAGTAAACTCTCTGGGACAGGGACTGGTTTGTAGAAAGATTATGCTCAGCTAATTGCAAGGGTGCTCCAGCAGTTGAGATAAGGACGAATTATAATCAGCAGATATGACTAAGAGGGAGTGACCCTAGTTCTTATTTCCTCATGATTTAAATACCACCTTGAGCACAGACAATGCATGATTATGAACTATCTTTTAAAGAATGATAACAAGCCATATCCTTTTGATATTAATGTTGTGTAGACTTTCAGACCATAAAAGGAGGTAAGATACGGCCTTTTTATTTGTTAGGTTTAAAAAAGGTCTTCAAAAGGTTAAATGTGAAAATATTGACATCCTGTTGAAGCCTTCATAAGAAAGTGGAAAAGCAGAGAGAGGAATTACCTCAGAATAATGTATTAACACAGTGTGATGTATTTAGCATGGGAAAAATTTGAAGCAGAGCATAAAACTTTTGCAAAGCCACTACATACTTACAATGCTTTTGGGTATGACCAGAGGATAAAGATAACTGTACTGATAATCTCCTAAACTTCTGTAATGACATCTCTGGCCATTTCAAACTGTGAGAACCACAAGATATTGGAACAAAATTTTCTACTACAAGGAAGTCATATAAAAGAATGGAGACATTTTTTCTATAACATCTTGCAAGTCCACAGATTTGCCTAGACAAATCTACAGAACTGGTGCATCAGCTTTAGGGTCTTCTGAGGGAAAACAGTATTTTGTTTCTGCTTAATCCTACCATTCTTTAATCTGACACTGAGCCAGCACTTAGATTCAGGGTAGCTTTGACAGGTTTCATGCTTTATAACTCTATTTTCCCCTCTAATTCTTATATCTTAAAACTATGACTTCTTTTTCTGTTTTCAAACTCATATTTGGGCAAAAGTCATTCTAGCCTAATCTTATTGAGATTTATGAAAAAGGGGTTTGTATGTATTCAGTAAGGATGTTGTGAATTGGCTCAATAAAGCTCAAATAGCTTTAGAGTAGCTATTGTCTATTCCATAACCCTGCTCTGAACATAAACTATGGCATTATACTGGAATTAACCAGCTTGACAGATGACTTTAGTCTTGTTTTGAATACATTGATTGATATGTCATTTTGACCTGGAAATAATAATGGAATGCTGGAAAGAGTCTACAGATTTAAGCATCAAAGAATTGCTCAATTTACTTCAATAGTCTTCAACCTCTGTAATAGAACTGCAGAATACATTAAAGATTATTTGGTACTAGATGATCATTTAACTGAAAATGTTATTTCCATGCCTATTTAGAATATTAATTATTTACTATTGCCTTTACTCATGCTATTAGTACATTCAAAGCTGAGGAAAACACTATATTACTTGGAAAATTAATCAGATTTCATATTAATTCTTATATCTCCCAGTTGCCTACAGTCTGAGAATGGATAGCATGAAAAGTACTTTTTCAGAAAAGTTTGTTTTATTAATTGGATTTTACTGAATACATTAGCAGAGAAGAGGCATTAGGATGATCTGCCCTGATTTTGGTTAGGAGGTACATACTTTACTTTCCAGTATCTAATGAATTCTGACAGCTCCAGATTGTCTGTTTCTTCCTCCTCCTCCTTCCTCCATTTTCTTGTTTTTACTTGGCCCATGGTATTGTTCCATAAATTGATGTATACATATTGCTTTTCTAAGGAGTACTCTGTGTTTAACATCAGCTTCCTTCTACCTAACTGCTTTTTATCAAGAATATCTTGTGTTAGATTCATTGTGTCTATGATTGTGTTACCATCATTATTGTCCTTTGTATTGGTTTAAAAAGCTGAAAATCCTGGAAGTACAAAACAAATCACATGCCTTTGTCATGGATCTCCTCTGCATCCATCTCTGTTCTCCTTGGTGATTTCAGTAGGGTGTTTTTGGTGTTTCTTTTAGATAGTCAGAAATCTAATATCCCTCAATTTTCTCAGTTTTATCTCTTCCACATCTGTGGCAAGCCTGTTCCTTTTTGTAGCATAAGCAACCAAAAAATATAGACATTGACTGAAATAAATTTTCATTCCATTGTGTTGGTATAATCTCCTTTGGGTTGCAGCACTCAAAATATACTCACAGACTGAAGTTGTATATAATCTAATTTTTTTGCTGACATTCATTTTGTTCAATAATGGCAATAGTTAGTCCTGGCTTATGGTATATTAAAAGGAAGCAGCACTTATCACAATGCCTCTTAAAAAAAACATTTAAAATCCTTTCAGCTTTCTTATTTCATTATTTTGATATATTTAATTGCCTGACTCACTTATCTACAAAATTGTATTAGCCTGACCAGTGCATTTTGAGTTTTGCTTTTCCCCACTTCAGTTTACGGTCTACTGTTCATCTTCTAATTTACATCACTCTTGACCTTCCATTATTTTAAAATTAAAATTTTCACTTTCTTTCCTCACATCAGACAGGAGTAGTGAACAACACTTAATCCCAGCTCACTGTAGCAGTTGAATCAGCCTCTGTGGAACAGAGTCACGTTACACTTACCCATTACATGAGATTTTATAACTAGTTTTTATCCTTCCATACCCAAATTTCCTAAGGTCTGATGATCTTCCTCACATAGAGAGAGCCAATGGTATTAGTAGCCGTGGATGTCCAAGGATGTATTTTTCGTTAATTTTCTAGTGGTGTAATTCTCAATTTCCAATTTCTGAGAAATTCTCATTGCTCCTCTTTCCCTTTATCTGGATATTGATTATGAAGAAGAAAAGCCATAAATTTATGACTAGCATTGCCATCATCACTGATACAGCAACCTGAGTAGGGGGCATTCCTAAACGTGGCCTTTACCAGAAAATTCTCAAATTTATCTGCCGGGTATCTGGGCAGGCCTTTCCTGTGAAGTATTCCAATGTATCCAAGAAAATGCCTCTGTGGTAGGAAATCCCCACTGCACTGGAGTTACACAATAAATTTCAGGCAGGCACTTGTGCTCCATTTTTCTATGGAGTAGTGACAAAATTATAGCTATGCAGTTCAGGTTTTATTTAATCACTGATGAAATTTCTTTTAACAGAATAGTGTTTGTTTTATTTGGAGAAGCCTGAACAATATAAAATGGTATTTTTCTTAGCAAAAGATGATTGTTAGTGACAGACTGGCAGGAGGACAGCTGTATTCCAGGACTTAATACTGCTCTGACAAAATGAATGGACTGATGCCGGTTTATACCAGCTGAAGGCTGGTGCCACAGCTTGCTTCTGCTGCCTGCCAGGAGAGGTAAAGTGTAAAATTCTGTGGAGGTCAGGGCATAAGTTAAGGCTCTTCACAATTGCAGCTGCCCCAGCATCAAGCACTGCTGTGGTAGCTTAGCACCTCTCCAACTGCATCCTCTAGAATTAATCTGGTGAGCCATTGCTGAATTTCTGAGATAACTGAGCTCCCCTGCAGGCAAACCTTGAGCTTGGATGAACACAGTCTTGATCCTTGTGGCAAGCCTGGTTTGAGCTGGCTCACCTTTCCCTGGATATTCCAGCCTGTCTGGCAGCAGATCACAACCCTATCCCATGTTTAGGTTTCCCCACATCAGGACTTTGGTTATTACAGAATCCTGCAGGTTACTCTGTTTTCTTGAAAATACCTCCATGCACTATGCTTTCTGTCTTAAGCTGTGTTAGTCTGATGTCATTATCCCAAAGCAGTCACAAGAGCAGAACTGTGAAGTGATTGGGGGGAAAATACTACATAATCCAAAGAACATTCTATTATTTCCCTTCCATCTCCAGAAGTGTGCATCAAATTAAATTTACTCAAAATGTGACAAACTTGTCCCACATCAAAAGTTATGAATTGGAATGTATGTTTTCAAGTGCATGTAATAGCATTGATTTACAATTCCTCATACAAAAGAATTTTTTTGGACTTTCTGTAGTCTGTGTCTTTGTCGTAGGCAAAAGTACAAATGTTCTGCTGGGCTTTTTCTCTCTTCTTTGGGTTGTATATGCAGTCAAATAAGGCAACAATGAAGGATTCCGACTTTTACAAAGTTTTTGACTAATAAATGTGAATGTAGGTTAACATTTCAGCATGATTTCAGGAGAATTCTGAGTAGCATTCCCTGATAACTTCTATACTAGGATCTGCTCAGTGCTGGTGGTATTTTCAGCCTGGTGCAAACTCTCAGAATAAGAACATCGCATCTTTAAAAGTGTCCAGGTTCCTCAGCTGAAAGAGGAAAAGCTAAGGCTCTGCATGAAGAAGCATGAAAGCTGCATTGAAAGCAGAGGAGTTCTCTCTTCCACCAGCTTGGTCAATTAACATATAATGGACACAACAGGTAAACAAGTCTTAAAGAAATTGAAATTGAAAGTGTTAAGAGGGAGCCTATTTTGTGAATCCAGATAAGAAAGGCTGCCAGGAGTATAGGAATAGAGATGGAGGAGAATAAAACAAACACAGCATTGACACTGACTTGGCTTTTGTTCAGTTTTAGTCCTAGGTTTTGTTTTGCTTTGCTTTTTTTAAAAAAAAGACTATAAATAATCTAACATGAAATGTAAAATAAATTACTCCAGCATAACAGTCCCCTAAATCTTGCTCCAACACCCCCTTCTTAGTCACTAGAAATGTATGAAAAATGCAAATCACTGAACTCAAAAACTTACAGCCTCAGTAACTGAGGTAACGGGGTTTTGTTTATAAGAATAGCATAGCACTCTGCAGCATAAACCTTCAATTAATCCTTTAGTGCAACCTACAACGATAGACTGCATGGCATTATCAAATTCTGTTTTAGCTGTACCATAAGCACACTAAGTTAAAAGTGCTTCAGGCAGCTAAAATGACACACTTGAAATTTTTTGTTATGTTTCTCTGTTCTGCTTTCAATTGTGCTAACAGGGGAAAAAGGTGAGTGGGAGAGAAGATCAGAGAAACCCACACAGGTTTTAAAATAGAATTTGAAAGGCAATGTTCTTTATTTACGTATTTTACTGTGTTTTTTCCATTGTGTATGCATATAATCCTTTCAATCCTTGCCTTTTTATGTGTGTGTGGGTACAGATCCTTACCTAAGGCAGGCAAAATTGGTGTCAGAGGGAGTGGCGTGGTCTCCAAGTACAGGTTAGACATAAAGGCTCAGGTAACCCTAGATTCAGGTTAGGTGTGTAGGATGAATCTGTGGGTCAGGGAGAAACCAGACTCTGCTCAGGGAAGACCTAGGTGTGCAACACCCTCTCTTTGCTGTGTCCTGGCATGTTGATACAGGGAGGGAGAAGCCAGCAGACAAGAGTTCTTATTGGGAAAGTGAGGATGACCAGGCATGTCATGCTCTGCCCACTCTCCCTGTTTGCCTTTGAGAGGCAGCCACACCTGGCTCAGTTTTCCTTCATAGGTGTCTGGAGAGCTTAACTTTACTACTGGAAAGCCAATGACTTTCCTTTGACTATAAGGAAGCTAGGACAGAATTTATTTCCAATATAGACCATTCAAGAAAATGTCTACAGTAAGTGGGAAGAAACTAGTGAAAAGATCTGTCTTGGGGAAAAAAGCTTGTATATGGGATGTATACAGGAAATGACCTATAATGTACCTTTCTTTGTCTGTATTTCTAGTGTGCAGCCTGAATTCTGTTACCATTGAATGTATGTTTGGCATAAGAATGCACTTAATGCATCTCAAATAAAATGGGATTATTTCTTTGTCCTCTTTTGGCTAGTCTGACAAGAAACAGTAATGTGTTTCTTCAGTTTATTTGCATAGCCTGTATCTTCTCAGCCAAAATTTCCTTTCCTACCTTTCTCAAAAGCTTTTATTGCTCTATTATTTTCTGTTGTTAGAGCTTTACTATTGGCATTCATCAGATATACAGGCACATACGCATTTTCTGTGGACTATAATGCAAATTACTGCTTTACTCTAACAGCAGTATTTGCATTAAAGAGGACCAGTGATCCTTAAATTTAATTTTATTCTGCAAAAAATCCTGAAGGCCCTGAAGAACATGTGCTAGGTGATTTTCATTCCACTATTTTGAAACAGTACTGATAATGAAATATCCTGTAGGGATGGCTTTAGAGAGACAAGTAGTCAGTGTTGCAATGGCAGTGATGGCAGTGCCTGTGGTGCTTTGGATATGTTATTGCCACTGTATTGTGCTCTGGAACATAAGAGAAACAGGGTAGTTATGGGCTGTTTGGCCAGTATTGTTGGATTTCTGTTGTGTGGGCTCCTCTCAAGCTATTCTGAATGATAGAATCTAGGAGGAAGTAGTGGCATTACCCAAGAGAAAATGAACTAACAGATTCCTTGGAGTGTTATTTCTGGCAAACAATGGTTTTCCCTTGGATAGCTTTCAAATTGCTGGAAGAGCCAGCAGGCATCAAAGTGCTAAGGCATGCTATGTTTTCAGACACCTGTGAAGATAAATTGGTTGTGAATTTTGGGCTTTTGAGTTAAGTACCCTCAGGACAGGAGATGAAAAATTAGTCCTCCTGTTTGTGAAATGTTTTATGTGTAGCTAAAACAAATTTTTAAAACCTGGTACGTTTCTTCCGGTGAAAATCAAATCTGCATAAAAAATAATTTCCAAATTAACCCCCATTTGTGTGTGGGGTTTTTTTTCCAAACTGAAGAAGTGTGCTCCAAAGCACTTCATTTTACTGCCAGTATTTCTGTGGAGGATAAACTCCAGACTTGCATGTGTGATTTCAGGAAAGTTTTATTTTCTTTCAACATTTTGTGTCTGTGTTAAGATGGGCTAATCAAAGGCATGGATTCACTGCTCTCTTTCTCTCCAGGTAGCACCAGGCCAGATTAGTGTGCACACTTTACCACCTGCAGTCAGAACTGCAGCTAGACTCCCTCTTTTCTCTCTCACAAATGATAATTATTTTCTCTCATCCTTTATCTTATCTCCTCAGATTATTAATACTGTGGGGCAATGATATTTCTTTGCTTTTTGTTTTTGCTTCACTGAGAAAAATGGGACTCTGATTTGTTATACTTTTTGGGAAAAATTGAACCAAGCTCAATAAACTATTTATGCATATTACAAGGAAAGGATTTTAATTCAGCTAGTAGGAAAACCACCACAGACATTATTTTGTCTATTTCAGGAATGGAAAGAAAAGACTCATGTTGTTCAAGAGGCTTTGTCTTCCTTTTAGATTATTTTTTCTTCCTATTATGAGCTGTTCAAGTGCTGCCTAAAGCAGCTTCTAGATTTCTGATCTAATGGTCATGTTGTTAAAGGTCTTTTTCTAAGCCCCTGGCTTTGTTGTCTCTTAATCCCATTCATTTTTTTCTCCTCTGTTCCCTTCCCCTAGGTGGAACTACCAGGTCCCTCCTGTCCCTGCCAGGCCAACCAGCCCAAAAAGTACCAGGGACCTCATTACTTAGAGAGCTGTGAGTCCCCTTGTGCTGTTTGTCTTTGGGTCTGTAGCATATACAGTCTGCTTTCTTTTTAAAAATCTCTTTGTTTTCTGTCCTGGTTTTTTTGGGGTTTTTTTTTTTTTTTGTCTGAGGGCTTCATTCATAGCAAGCAGAGAGGGCTGACAACTGATAACCTGGAATAGGTTATAACAACTGATAACTGCATCCACAGTCTTTGATAAACCGGGAAGAGGCTACCCTTTCATTACTGATCCTCTTTGTCCCCCAAATATGAGAAAGATGGAAAACGTTGATGAGCTTTTTGTTCACATTGTCTG
This sequence comes from Chloebia gouldiae, assembly GCA_003676055.1. Taxonomy (NCBI): domain Eukaryota; kingdom Metazoa; phylum Chordata; class Aves; order Passeriformes; family Passeridae; genus Chloebia; species Chloebia gouldiae. The sequence goes on from QUSF01000003.1 coordinate 37,235,155, forward strand.
GCTGGTTAGAGAGAGAAGTGAGAACTGGCAGTGGGGTAGATTAAAAAGCCTGCACAACCCTCAGTGCTGCCGTAGTTACATGACAGGAAAAGGACACTAAGAGCTGAACTGGTCCACAAAACTCTCTCTCACATCTGTTCAGCTTTCCTTCCTATTACAAGTGGATATCCCTATTGAGAAATTATATTTGTCCTCTCTAGCACTTTTGTCCCACATGTGCATTATCAATCCATACCATATGCAATCCTTTAAGTTTCAGCAGAAAATGAGCTATTTTGGAAGAAAAATGGGTTCTTTTGCTGCTACTCAGGCAGGGATAGATGAAGGCCACAAGAAGAGGATCAGTGAAGGTGGCATGTAATGACATTAGTCTCCTTTGAAAACGGCTGAGGTGTTTGAATTTGAAGCCTTTGAATTTCACAGAAAATCCTTGCTGTGGTGTCAGGTGTTGGCTGCACACTTTAATATGGTTGTTTATAAGTTTTTCCACTTGTTAAATCTATGTACATAGCCTCATGTATTTTTTGAATAAGAATATTTGCATTTTTATCTTGGGATCGCTGAAAAGGAGATGTAGTGAAGCAGTAATGTGTACTGTTGTGTACATTTTCTTCCTTTGCTGTGAGGAAAAATAGTAAACATGGTATTTAAAAATATTCAGAGGTCTTGAATGTCACTTTTGCAAGAACAGAGTGCTGCAGATGAAGTCTTTGATCTCTGAGAGGCTCCTTCAACTAAGCTTTAATGAATGCATTACCTAACTGTCCTTCAAGAAAGGCCATGATTATTACTTTGTTGTGTAACATTTCAGAAACTGAAATGCTGAGATTCTTCACCAGAAATTATTGTTCTCTCATATGCCTGGCTCTGATTTGCAGTGAAGTAGCATCTCCTGTGCTGCTGGAATACAAGTTTGTTAAATGTTGGTTCAGGATAGTCAAGATGCAGGATGGGCTCCCATTAGGTGAGGCTGATGTGCTTGCAGACCAGAAAATGTTGCTGCTCCCCAGCTGACCTGGCTGAATGACTGAGTCTCTGCTCCACAGGATGTGCTGTGCTGACATGCAAAATATGTGGTTTTGGTCACCCTCAAAAATGCACAGTCTGACACCCCATTTTCCCCTGGTGGATTCTGGGTGGAGTGAGATGGGTATCTGGAGGAATCCTGTGCTGCTCATCTGTGGCAGAAGTGCAGAGGAGACCTGTGAATCTCCTATAGTTCCTAATTGCTTCCAGATAACACAGCTCTGGAGCAGTACAGTTACCACATAGCCAGGAGAAAATCCACGATTCCTGTGGTTCCTGTGCTGAGCCTTGGACATCACCTGAGTGAGATATTAATGATGAGTACAAAAGCCTGCCCACTGGTGTCAAAATCCTTCAAAAGTGAGGGGTTCTCTATGGAGTTTCTAGGTTTAGGAAATATCTTAAAAATAAATGTGCAAAGATGCTTCATGAAGAATTTTCTGTCTACTCATAAACACTAGGCATTAATTCCAAGCCTCTGTACTCTTTTCAGTCCACTGACTTCACTTCTGGCTGATGTACAGCATGCCTTACACCAAACTCAAGAGAACTTTTAATTATAGTTTCAGAAGGTGGGGTTTGGGATTTTAAAATCTTTTCCAGTGATTATTTAGTATGTCATGCACGGCTTTCCAGAATGTTTAAAAAATATGACTTCAAGCATCTTCAACTTCAGGGCAAAGCAGAGAATGCAAAAGCTGGGCTACTCACAAGATTTATGTTTCTGTTTGCCGCCAGCCAGATGGATTGTTGACTCGCAGGTGGGAGAGATTAGAAAAGAATCAATGAATCACAGGGGCAGCCCCTGGTAGAAATGCCTCCAAATGCTCAAATGAATATTTCCAAGGACCATCTATTCAGAGACTCAGTCTGCAGCACTCTCTCTGCACAGCTTTCTTCATCTTACTTGCTCATGAAGAACAAAGCACTTGCCTTAGCAGATTTGTCAGTAGTGCCACCCTACTCACAACTAACCTCCATTTTCTTGCAAATAGGAATAAATCCTTAAAGAGAGCAACAAAATATTCTCACACATCATATGGCAAATGATGGCCCAAAGTCAGGGTGTGATATTTACTAACCAGAAGGAAAATGTCTGCGTGCACACTCATTCACAAAGAAGAAAAAATTGCTATATTATTTTTCTTAGTAATTAAAAATGAAAACTACAATCCTGATTTGGTACCTCCTGCACAGCCCAACCTCTACAAAGATTTCAACAGCCTTAGGAGCACCATTGATATCTTCATGTAAAGCCTGATTTTAAAAACAGCTGTTTCTGTCACTGCCATCTGGATATACTACCCATCTGGGAATTCTCAGAGAATCTTTGAGTGCATATGAGGTGCCCCTATTGAGGATAGTGGGGAGCTGGTGTGGGACCAGCAGCCTGGCTTTGGTCTCCTCTGCCTGCTGCTGTAGGGTCTTTATGCAGGAAGGCTTTCAGGTCACTTTAAATGTCAATGCTACATCAGCAAGATAATTTCTTAAAAAAAAAAAAAAACCAAAAACAAACACCTCAGCATGTTATGTTCCTATAGAAAATACCACAGAGAATTATAGGAATTAAAAAAAAAAAAAAAAAGAAAAAATTAAAAAAGGGGTTTGATAGAGGGGAAAATATTCAAGTTTCAAGAGGCTTTAGGTTACAGACTATTTTCCCTAGGGGATGAGAAAGTATGAGCTTTCAGGAGTTTAACTGCCCCACTGAAAGAAGCTACTTGGGGGCTACTCTGCCCAGGTCTGGTTTTCACCATCACCCATTAAGTGGCAGGGAGTGAACAGTCTTTACTCACATGATCCTGCTTATACTCTGCCCACTCATTTTCTGGAGCCTTCCCTGCTGTTTTGATCCCTATTTTGATGACCCTGGACTGTATTCTCATTCATTTCACCCTTGGAACAGATGGGGTTTTTTAAATCTTTTTTTACTTGCTCACCTTGACCTGCCTTGATTGTGGCCTTTTTCATTTGCTTTCACCTGATTGTCAATGCAGCCTACAAAATAGATTTATTGCCTTGTCTCTGTCAAAAGGGAGAGAACTTTTCTCTTGTTGTTCAGTAAATCAGGGGTTTTTGTGCCTTTCCTTGTCCCAGCAACCACTAGTTCCTGCTGATAAGGCAATGGAGCGGGCAGAATACAGAGCTTTGAACAGTTATAGAAATACTTTCTTGCTTTGTGTCATTTGTAACTGCTGTAATACTAGAAGTCAGATAGAACTGAAGAAATCATAACTAATAAGGATATAACAGAAATGTGTTATTTAACTAGAAATTCCTTGTATTCTAAAAAGAAAGACTTGCAGAAGGAACTAACCTGAGAGTCAGTTCAAGTACTGAACCTGAGCAGAACCTAGTAGAACTCTATGTATTCATTACCTCTTCTTGATTTTTGCACTTCACATGCAACATGATTCATAGCTTTGTACTCCACTGTATAAAATTAATATTTGTAGTGCTGGAAACACTGATTCTGAAAGTGTCTGACAGTCTGTGTCTCTGCCACATTGTTCTTCTGCTTAAAAAAAAAATATGATCAACTCCTTTTACAAGGAATTTCGGTGAGTCTTCCTGGCATAAACCTCTTTTGGAATTCAGATTTTTGTATTATTATCACAGGATCAAATACTGCTGCCCTTATTCAGTCAAAATTGTCACAGATTTCAGCAAAGCCTTGCCTAACTAGGGTGTGAAGATCAGGAAAGAAGGTCTAAATTTTTGCAGGTACAATATTTAAGAAGCCATAAATATCTGTGTTAACCTTCTGTTCATAACATAATGGAGAGAATTTTAAAAAATAATAGCATTGTCCTGGGTATCTAGGAAGAGGGATGGCCACGGGGTCCACTTTCTTACTTCACTGATGATAGTTTGTAGGTCTTCAGCCACTTCTAATCCATTGTGGTTTTGTTAAATTTCAAAGCAATATCCAGCTTACTGGCAAGACTGAAAGTGCCAATGATCTCTAGATATGTTGTTTTCCAATAAATATTGAAGAATTTGGTGATTGGAATTATTTGATAAAATTACGTTAAAGATGTGAGGTATTTACAAATACATTCAGAATGGGAACTTTAGCATGTTGGAGGAGGACAGCTTAAGGTTACTATGCAAATAATCTTCATCCATTTATGTCTTGCAGTTTGCTCAGGTTAACCCACTTCTCGTGCAGTATCCTAGGTACTTGTCTAACTGGTATAGGCAACTAGAAGTCTGCAATAGCTAGACATTTAGTTATTTAATTTTTAGTAAACTGGTAACTACATTAATCAGCCTTGTCACTTTTCTCTCAGAGTTATTTCTTCAGCTTAGGTTTTTACCTTTAGGAGGAGTTAGAATGAGCAAACTAGTTGGACAGCTGAAACATTACAGTTTAGCACCAACTGAATTGTTCTAGTCAAATTGTCCACTCAATCCAAATCCCTTGCTACTTTACTGAGGTATAAAGTAGCACAGAAAAAGCACTCCGCTGTCTAGAAAATAGACAAAATCTGGTTCTGCTCAAAAGAGAAGCAGAAACTGCAATAAAACTCACTTTTTTTCCAAGTGAAGAATATCAGGGAGAACAGTCACTATTTCTGTCAACGCCAAAGAAAGATCTGGTCTTTAAAGCAAATCTGACAGCGATAATGCAGTATAAAACTACTGCAGTTTTGAGACCATTGCAATTTCCCAGCTAATGTGTGCACAGATTGCTTATGAGGCACTCCTGTGAAATGCATTTGCCTGAACATCAGGCTAGACTGCAGTGTATTAAAGGGCACACAGAAATGAGTCCTTAATAAGTAATCCACCTGCCATTCTCTGTTTCAGCAAAAGTGTTACAGAAACTGGTAGTGAAGATTGGCATCTTCTGGTGACCAAAAAGTCTCAAGCGTGCCCAGCACTGCTGGGCAGTTCAGTCCTGGCTGACAGCATGGGCTTTCCAGACACACAGTTCCTTTTCTGCTGGCACATGCTGTCCTCATTAAGGAATCTTTTTGCAGACTACTACTCTTTGTGAAATTTGCCCACGGCAGTACAACAGGGGCTCCTCATGGAACACAGTATGGTGTCTTATGAAGACTCCTTTATTTTTGCAGGCTAGTGAGCCTTTCACTTTCATGATTTTATAAGGGTACTTCAAAATATGAACAAGAAAAAAACAGAAGAGGAAGAATGTACTTTTTGCCATCACAATGCTAATCTTTAATGATTTACACCAAGGAGCTTGTATTTTCATTATCTTCCTTTAATGAAAAACTACAGGAAACAAAATTAACAACACCAGGCAAAAGGTCATTGTCAAATTGGCCAGAAATCTAATAATGAAGACTGACCACAAATTCACAACAAATAGCTATGGCTTGGTTTCTTTTGCATTAGTAAAATGTTCTATAGGTAGGTGACTTGCCCCTCTGAAATACTTTTAGAAAGAAGAGCAGATGGTCTGTGATGTCCCCTCCTAAAAAGAGCCAGGTGTTCAACAACAAGTAGGAAAATCTGAGCAAATTTATGACTCCAGATGCAAATGTGGAGTTGGGCTACTTCATTACAAGCAAACCAGGAAGAAGAGAACATGTTGTCTGATGTCCTGCTGTATTTACCTATTTTCCAAGATTGAAAAATAGAAGTTCTTATGCCTTTTCTGTTGTTAGGCCTGGTGCTCATCTATTAACCTGGTCCAGGTCCAAGTTGTTGTTTATTAAATCATAACTGCAACAATGATTCTCCCCTGTAAGCATGCAGAAAATTTGAATAAAAATAGATTTTATTTTCAGTAGCTAAATTAAAGGGAGACAAATACAGCACAGTGAGAAGCACAGCAGTAAATTATTCCACTCTCACATTTATCTGTCCAACTAATCAGTGCCTTGTATAAGTGAAGTTGAAAGGAAACTCTGGTGCAGTCAGTGTCCACCTCTGCAGATCAAGTGCTGAGCTGTCAGCTTCAGTGTGGGGATGGGAAAATGGGAACAAACTCTTCCTCTGACCTCTATAATGCCTGTGCATATATTAATGTTAGGTGCACAGATGCAGTGTTTGATGGGGACTTGTATCTGACCACTTTCTGGTAAATCAGCACCAATGATGGCACTTTTTGGGAGGAAAGACAGGGCAGGAGAGCAGGAGGCTGGATCTCTGAATTTCTCTCAGGTATTTCAGAAGTCACAACGTGAGCATTTATGTTGTGTATTTGGCACCCAGTAGGAGATAAAAGAGAACTTGATTTGCTTACATATTTTTACCATCATGGCTGCAGCAAAACTAGTATTACTTTGATGCATAAACACAATCTCTCACCCACACCCAGAGCTCATTTCTACCGACCACATTTGTAAAATAATTTCCTCAAGTGTTTTCTGAGACCTGGAATCATTGCCAGGTAAATAGTTGCAAATTATACTAATGAAAACTAGTGATGAAACTCCTAGGCCCAATTTATATAGAAGAGAACTTGATTACTTTTCAGTATTCATATCAAAACAGATCATGAAAGTATAAAAGGATTTTTTGTTTTGAATTTTGGAAGCACTTAGGAGCACAATAGAAATTAGGTCCTTACTATACCAATCAACAAAAAACAATCTGCAGAGCTGCCCCTCTCTTTGGAGAAAAGTGACATCAAAAACGAAACACTCATAGCCTCAATTTTGCTGAAGAACACCAACACAGAGCTATTAATTGGCTTGCTGAGTGTCATGCAGGATTTGTGTGACTGATGAAAGCACAGAAATCAGGTCTCCTGAGTCCTGTTCTTCTGTCCTGACCACAAGATAATCCTTCATTTCAAATGCCTGCCAATCAATTATCCTGGATATAATGCTGGCTGAAGTGTTACCATTGCAGTATGTAAATGAAACTAGTCAGTGTTCATCAAAGCTGGACAAACAAAGGAAACTCCCATTATCCAGCCTCAGGACTTCAGGTACAGCTTTTTTAGGATTTAGAACAAATTAAATGGGACAAACTCTATGAAACTAGAAAATTCAATAAATCCCCCTTACAAAACAGGACAGCCTGAATAAAGCATGGCCCTGAGCAAGGGGATCACCTACTTTTATATTATTCCTTCAGGAATAATTTCATTTTCAACAGCAACTGTAGAGGTCTTTGATTGGGTTTTTGATAAGTGCAGAGTCAAATGGTCCAGACTGGCTCTCCTTGCTGTGCCAGGAACATGGACAGGCTGTAGGGAGGGCTCTCCATGCTGCCATCTAGCATGTGAATGTCTTTATTTTGTTGTGCTCAGTATTGACATGTGTGTGTTGTGGTCTCTGCAACAGGACGAGGGAGAAAACTGCCTGTGAGAGGACACAGGCTGTATCTTCTCACACAACTTCCTCCCTGTAGAGACCTGACAACCCATTTAGGGGAGAAGCACAAGAGTTTTGCATGTTAAAAAGGGGTCCACAGAGCTGAAAAGATGCACTGACTTGGCAACTGCCTGTAATGTGAGCCAGCTCCTGTGTAATGAGAGCTAAGAGCCCCTTCCCTGCACAGGAAACCTCAGTTAATAATTCCCTGGAAGTAAGGTGTGTAGCCATAGCCCGAGCTCCAATATGATGCAGCTCTTTAAGGAGATAGGAGCGAGTTAGAAAATTAAACTCAGAACTTTAAAAAAGAAACCTTTCAACTATTCGTGTTAGAGTTTTACCCTTAAAAATGAGGCCTAAGACCTGAGGCTTCAAACATCCAGCCTTAAAGCCCAAATCCTCAAAGGTCTTTAGACAGCCAATTCTCAGTGGCATAAACTGCTTTTGAAAATATATTTTATGCATCTAGCACACACAAGTATTTTTTAAAAAGAGCTTGCAAAGGCAGCATTGCTGTTGATAATGGAGCTTCTGTATGTTTAAATTTCAAAGAAATTGTCTTTCTGAATGAGGAAATAATGTGTTTGCTAAAAAAACCCAACAAAAAACAACACAAACCCTAATGTTTTGTCTTATTTATTTATGTATTTATTTATGTCAATTATTGAAAAGTGGATTTCAGTCCAGGCCTACAGTATTTATCTGATTACACACATAGCTGTAGGATGCTGTCGACAAATTATAGGCTTTGGTCTGCTCACACAAGAGCAGTTATGACAAATTTGGCTGGCTTACCTGGAAACATTTTATTTCAATTTTGGACTCCTTTCAGGCAGCTGCATGGTTTTCCTCCTCTGGGTACCATTCACTAATAGGTATCTTTGAACTGCAAATTAAAATTTTGCTTTCTGTGACCAACGTTAAATTTTGAACTATTTCTTCTTACCTAAGAATCTCCTCCTCTGAGAGGTAAATTGCATTTTATGTTAAAAAGAGGGAACAAGAATCAATTTGCACCAGCTCAGTGACTACAAAAGTGTGATGTGTCATGAGAGCTGGCAGCGCCGCAGCTGCCTGGACTTCCCTTGCTAAAGCTGCTGCACAGAGTGAGTCACCAAAATACAGGAATATCTGGTCCATAGTGCTCCCACTCCTCAAGCAGGGCATGCTGCTTGTGCTCAGGAGATGTGCACGGTGCTGTCACAGGAGTTGTCCACAGGAGTTGCCCTCTGGTGCTGTCACAGCAGCTCAGCCCTTCTCCCATCAGCACTGAAAGCATGACTGCCTTAGTCTTGAGCAACTGATGTTGAGCAAATTCATTGTTTGTGCTTGTGTGCCCATGTGCTCAGCACAACATGCTATGGGGAAACTGTGTGCCCTTGCAGCTAATTCTATTGCTTGGGTAGCTGGGAGGGCAGTGAGCTGTAGACTGGTGGTTTTGCTTTTGTGGATAAAACCATGATGTATTTTCCTTACTAGATCAAGCTAACTTGTAAACCCTGGAAAGATCAGTGAGGCATTAGGGACACTGCTTGTACTGTTGTTCCTTGATCCATGATCTCTAGGCCAGGAACTCAGTTTGGCATGCTGAAGTCTTGATCCCAGCTGCTTTATCTAGCAAGAATTAGTGCTCTTTCACTGATGTGGCCCTTGGTGCTGTTAGGCACTGGAGCTAGCAGGAAACCTTCCACTACACTGACTTTTGTCTTTTCTAAGTATATGGTACTAGAATTTGTAAAGAGAAAAAGTGTATTATTAGTAACATCTGCATTTTCTTCAGTACCAAATACTCAATTTTATTTGATAGTCAAATATATGCCTCTCACTTCATTAAAGGGCAATTTGTTCATCTTAAAGCTAACTTTCAAGAGTGGGTTGTGATATTTTTAGCTCTAGACAGTGTGTTTTCTCATTGCTGTATCATATTACCTCCTTGTACACCTTAGCTTGAAATGTCAGAAGTAAAGGATTAATTCTAATTGATAGGAGAGTTGCTTTAATACAACGTCACTTGTTGAATAATTCATTATCTGAACCAATGCTTTGTTTTAAGAAACAGACTACACACACAAGACAGTAAAAATTTTTCAAATGGTAGGGTCTTTGCCTCATCACATGTGAAGAGATAAGGTTTGTTTCTCAGTTAAAGTGAATCAAAGAACCCTACAAATTTTCTATTTCTGCCCCTTCTAGATAGTTTAAATTCATGCTACAACTTTATGCTGCATGATGCATTTTATTAATTGATATTGTAATTTTGAAATCTCATTGATAATGAGCCTGTTCAGGTCATGCTGGTTTTTCACTCCTTGCCCTAATTGCAGTGTTCCCCCAGAGTGGCAAGGCTAAGCTAGTGATAATTGTTCCTCTTTTGTTTTCATACAGTACCTATGGGCGCCGACCTACACCTGAGCTGCAAAACCTCTTGAATCTCTGGTTTCTTCATTTTCCTGTGTCATATTTCTGCATTGAAAACAAAATGAAGAAGCTTTTAGAGCAAATAAAGTATATCCAATAAAATATACCAAGGAGTATGATATAGGCTTAAAAACTTAAATCAGACCTATTTACATGCCTTCCCCTCCTATCCCACCCTCAAAAAGACTATATAATTCCTAGTCAAAGGCTCCAGTAATGAAGATCCATCATATCTATTTTTGTGTTCTATTTTCTTAGGGACATAGAATAGTTCCTAATTTTGCCTCCAAATCTTTTGTTGCAATTGAGACCCAAATCTAAAGAGACAGTAACAAGTTGTTCCCTTCCCCTTTGCAATTGTCTTGTCTGTATTATAAGGCTTCTTTTGAGATAAACAAAATTATCTCAATCACTATTCACTGGTGATGTTTCTTAGTTTTCTGGTACTGTTGTGCTCTTTCTTATGCTCTCCAGGTGCTCCAGGTCAATCTCTAAATGTTTGGTCCAAAACCAGACATACCACTCCAGCTGAGAACTTACTAATAGAGCATCTTTCAGGCTTTACTCCTGAGGTGATTTTTTTCACTTTCCAATAGCATTGTCTCATACAAGCATTATAACTCATTGTAATTATTAGACATTTTTCTAGATCTTACTGTCCAGCTCAATCTATACTCATTTGCTTAGCTGACTGTGCCTGTCTGGCTGTAGTACACTTCACTCACCCTTGCTGAGAACCAACTTGTCCAGAAAGCTTTTCCAATTTATGGAGATTATTTTGTATTCTAATCATATTTATCCATGAAAAATTTGCCAAATATTTATTCACCTGACTTAGTCTCCCTTTAAGAACTCAAATATCTGTTTAAAAGTAACTATGTATTAAAAATTACATCCTTATCCCTGAAGAAATTTCACTGACTCCAGTGGGATTATTAATTTTCCCTAGATGACTCATCCATTCTTTATACCTGAGGTCCTGACAAGACTCATACTTAGCAGATATGTGGTTGCTGGGGGAAGGCAAGTCAGCCCTATTCCTGACCTGGAATGTTCCATCAGCTAATGTCAACTGTAGCACTCTTCTCTCTTTTTCTTGCCTCTTTGCCATCTTTCTCCCCCTTCTCTCTTTAAAAAAAAAAAAAAAAAAAAAAGTTTAAATTTCTCTCTGAAATAAAAATGTAAAAAGTCTAAATAAATAGATACCAGCATTTCTGGTATCTAGCTCAGGCTTGTCTCCTTTTCCACACAGCTGTTCAGCAGGAAGTTTAGATTACAGGTCTTTATGTCAATTTTGTCTTCTTGCTATAGTCTATTGAATTTGCTTAAAAGGTATCATAAGTAAAGCACAGGTAGCTCTTTATGAATGATGTTCAGAAATTTCTCTTAAACATTGTACAGCTCCCTCTTTCCCTGTCTTCTCTCTGTGTGAAAACAAGCTGTGTTTATGAGCCATTCACCCATACATTTTTCCTTTTTGCATTCATGGCATAGAGGATCCAGGGGACAGTGAATGTTCCCACAGCTACTGTGCAAACAGCAGCTACGACTCAGGTCCACCAGGATGGGGGTATATTGCAGTTTTGAAGCTGCTTGATAGGCTGGTTTGTATATTCACATTTTCATATGCATATTTATTGTCTAGAAGCTTATGTAGTCATTTCTTTGAGGAATCTGGAAGATAAATGTTAAAATGGCACAATCTCAGCATGCCCCCATGGCAACCCTTACACATGGTAAGTTCAGAGCCAGTGGATCAGAGATGTTACTCTGGAGAAACACCAGATGTGGCAGACAGGATTTTGACCCAGGCAAGAGGCTCTCCTCTTTACAGATGCTGGTCCTACTCATGCTGTAGCTAATGCTAAGGAAGTGTTTATGGACCTTTCAAAGCTGGCTTGATTTCCCACCAGAAGATGTTCTAATTTGCACCCTGATCCAGCAGCTCCTCTAGACTTAGAGTAGCAAAGGACTGCCCTGTTTCTGGTTTGACTCCCATGGAGTGCCTGTGGCTATAAGCACTGCATATGACTCCTCAATTCCCTGCTTTCTCTAATACTTTTGAAGCTTATTTTGTGCTGGTCTCTGCAATGGAGCAGAGTACCTGAGGAGCGGTGGGAAGTGCTACATCCTATCACTGGTAGCAACTGAACTTCTAGTAATCAAATATGTACTGAAATCACTTATTTATACAGGACCACTCTCTTCTGTCTCCAAATTCTTCTGCTATCAGCTGGAACAGAACAGATGCCCAGTAACATCTGTTGAATACAGAGATTTCTTGCCAGCATTGTACAAAGTGTCTGTGTTGTGTTAAATGCCCTGGCTTTGGAAAGGATAGCATGAAAGTGTAGGATGCCAAAGGAAATTACACAACAGAGACACACTCTGTATTCTCCTGCTGTCCTTGCCATTGCAACAGCTGTAGCCAGCAGCAGTACCTGTGCTGGAGCAGTTTGAAATGTGAAAGTGTGGGTGTCTGGTGCTGTTTCCCTGCAGGTCCTAAAGAAATTGTCCTCATCCTCAGGAGGTGTGCAGAGGGACGAGTGCATGAAGAGAGCTGCACTGGAAAGGGCTTAAATGGGGAACCTGTGCAAGGCTGATTTCACTATTGGGTTGTTTTATCTAATTGGAACTGGCATTTTTGTCAAAATATCTTAAAGGACACTTAATAGTACCTGGAGTCCTCTTGTCAGGTACTTAAAAAACCTGGGGAACAAATACATAAATAACAGCAGGACCAAGGAACACTTTAACATACATAAGAAATCTGGTGCCATCAAACCCTTGATATGAATTCAAATATAATTCATGAGAAACAGCACAATAGCCCATCAGAGCAACTGCTGTGAAACAAAATAAAACAAGATGGCCAAGCCTCAGAGCACAACAGACACCATCCAGCTCTAGTTCTACATAAAAACTGGGTACTTATGAAATTCATAGCCTTTTTCTTCTTTCCTGGAGATCTCCTTTGACGTTGAAAGCTAATTTTGTTTGCTGTGAACCATGTCTTTTGTTACACTTACATATCTGCTCATAGGGAGCAGCTGTTCCATATCCTGGGGTTTTGAGCTAACCAGATGAAGCAGTTAAGTAGGCCTTTATAAAATGATGAGATGTCACAGGAAGTCACTGCTCACCAGGCATCCTGGCAGCAATGAAGCTGTAGATCAGGGGAGGGTTCCCTAAGGCAGGTGGCAAAGGCAAAGTTTTGGGAATTGCTCTCTGAAATGGTTGTGTGAGGAGGAAGAAAAAAAAACAGATCCAAAAAAACAAAATAGAGAAATGGGAGGAAATGAAAGCAGTGATATTTAGCACAAACTCCTTCGGGAAGGCAGAGTCAGGGATCTCAGAATATGGTGATTGATTCTGTTTTGCTCCTGCCTCTTTCATGGAAATAGGGCCCTTGGTGCAGTCTTTGTAAACAGAGGAGGGCAGCAAAGGAAGTACTTGACTAGCATCATCTCTTTATCTTTGCCATGAACAAAAGAGAGCTAAATCCAAAATATTGTCCACAGCCCCAGGCAAAATATGACAAAAATGCTTGTGAAATTATATTCTTTACTTTGGGCTTTGCTATTATCAGAAGGCATACAACTGCCTCTCCCTGCCCACAGGCTCTTTCTGAGATGAAGATGGAGATTATGTATCACCAACACTCATAGTTAATGGTCTTACCTCTTCTTCATACGTAAATACTGTGCAAACAATATCTAATTCATAGTTATTACATAAGTAGATATTAATATTTTCATTTTGATGATAGAACAGAGGAGCAATTTCTTTCTTAATGTCATGTATTGAGTCATTTTCTTGGCAATGCTCGGGCATGGCTGGCTGGAAAGGGGTTAAGTGCTGGATTGTGCCATGAACTAAACAACCTGATCTTAGTCTTCCTGAGTAGTAGCACAGCAGCAGAGAGAACATATGTTAGTTCTCAAAATGGGAAGAACAGAAGTGAATCAGGCCTCGCCACCACTCTCCAAAATACTGGCTACCATCTGGCCTAAAGAGAGCAAACCACTGTGATGATACAGTCCAGTTAAGAAGACTACTCCCACAAGGAAGCAGAGGAGGAACTGCCCTAATCTTGGCAAATAGGGTCTTTCAGAGGCTCTTCTTCACATTTTGGGTCTTTCAGAGGCTCTTCTTCACATTTTGGGTACATTGTCTTGGTCCTGAACCCTGCTTGATTCAAAAAGTAAGACCCTAAGCATATTGTCCTAAGTCAAAGAGCAGGCTTGTCTGGTAGAGCTGTAATAGGACAGATGTGTAGCATCCTAGGTTAGATGATTAGTGTTAAGTCATTAAATTAGGGTATTACCACAGAAATATGAGCCTGTCTTTTTGGTGGATTGTTTTACAAGACTAGGCACCTCCACAGAAGCTATTCAATGCTCCCAGGAGTGAAGAGCAAGATGCTTATTCTGCCAAAGAGAAATAGCAAGACACGTGTGTATCTTAATGGGCTTCTAAATCAGCTTTTTTTCATTAAATATGTCCATCCTTAAATCCATCCTTTCAGTACTTAGTCTATGCCAGAGGGTGCCAGAGGTTTGCCGGAAGGGGAGGAGACAGCAATAACTTGCAGAGGTCACCTGGGAAGTGTGGGCTCTTCTCAGCCTGAGGGCTTCTCTGCAACAGCTTCCTTTTCTAAAAAAAAAGTTGAGTCTTTCCCACGAGGCTGAAATAGAGTTTCTTGCCATTTCTGTGCAGATTGGCCACTGTGCTGGAAGGCAAGATGAAGCAATGAGGAAGGTTCTACAGCAGCACAGGGCCAGGCAGGGGACCAGCTAGAGAACAGCAAGGAGAATATCATTATAATGGTAATTTTCTTGACCTACTTTATTCAACTTTGGCACTTTGAAAGCAGGATCCCTAGCAACAGCATTACAGTCCTGAGGCTTCCTGATAGGGGCCTGGTGTTTGGTTGTTTTCAGCTGCTGTTCCACATCCTGAGCAAGGCAACTTGCCAGCAGCTTAACAAGGACACTGCCAAAGAACCTGTCTCTCTTACCCGTTCATTACTTTATATTGTTACAGTAGTCATGTTTGGGATAAAAAATCAAACAAAACTTTATGCTATGTGAAAAAAAAAAATGGTGAGGAAAAGAATGCTGTAGGGTACTTGTGAGGGTTGCTCTTGTATCTGAGCTCATGATCCTATGGTTAGATACAGATAATGAGTCAGAGCTGAATGCTTCCCATAGAAGCATTGCATTTTCAACAACACACTGCTGAGGTGGTTTTATTAAGTTAAAAGTACACACAGATATACAACAATGAATAGACACTCTTGGGGGAATAGGGAGGGACTTAAAAGCATTTCATGTGTTTGAGTGTCTAAGTAATGGCATTTGTCTAACAAAAAAATTCATAAATACTACTTGGATTTCTTTTATTCAGATATTTGTCTCCTTGCTTCTTTTTAAGTTTCTAGGAACTCAGAGAGAAAATAAAACATTACCAAACCTTTTGTGGTTAGGGTCCTGCTAGCCATCATATTGCTCATGTAACCAGACATGATGTCTATATTGCATAGGTCATATGAAATAAGTTAGTGTCCTCAGTCCAACCTGTAATAGACTGGAGGGATGCTGAATTAGGGTACAGACACCCTTATTACCATCAGGTTTGACAATATCTCAAAACCCTGGTAATTCAGATACAGAAAAAAAGCTGTCATCCCCATCTGCTTTCTCCTAATGCTCCAAGGCCTTTCCTTCCTCCTCTAGGTAGAGACCCAGAGCAGGATTTGTACCTCTCATCCATGCTTCAGTCTCTAATGGGTCTCTGCAAGCAGCACCACAAGCATCTCAGGCCCTGAGGCATAGTAACTGTTAAAGGAACAGGCTCCAGACCATCCCTCTTTTAATAATCCCAAACAGTTAAATTTTCCTCTATTAAACTGTTTTTTGAAGCCATCAAGCTAACCTTTTAGTGCCACAAATGCATTTCAGCTGTTTTCAGTTCTGCTGGCTGTAATAGTTCCCAGGTGCAGAGCCAGTCTCAAAAAGAAGAGGGTTTCAAAGGCTGCCTTGTTTTTCCTGAGGTGTAATCCTTTCTATTACTGCTGGCCAGCAGCCTGAAGTATGCATTGTTGCTGCTGGAGATAAACACATTGTGGGTGGAAAGAAAGACAAGCAGTATTACCTGCTACGAACAGCACGATGTAGAATGTGAATCTCATAGCACCTAAGGAAATCCTGCCCATACTTGAAGTGGTGAACTGAGACTTTGCAAGAAAAGGTTCAAATGGGAGTGTCAAAATTTTCTTCTCCAGAATTGCTCAGAATCACAGAATATGCTGAGTTGGAAGGGACCAAGAGGGACCTAGCTCCAGTTCATACAGAGCTAAAAGAGTTCGTATGGTTCATGTGGGTTTTTTGAATAGTTCTTAATAATTTGCTTACATTGGTCCAAGTCAGATACCAGGGGCGCTGGACTCGATGCTTTCTGGGTTGTTCCAGACCTGGGGCCACTGAGCACACAGCTGGGATCCAGCACAGCAGGCTATCACACATTGTTGGCTCTTTACAAGGCACTATGTTGCCTCCTGAATTAGTATCCAGCTTGATTTGCTAATCTCTGAGCCAGAGGAAGAAAAGGAAACATTGCCCGAGGCATGCAAGCAGAAGCAGCTGTGTGTGTGTGAAGAGAGAGGTGGAGCTGGCAGCCAAGGGGTGTCACAGGGGCAGACCAGCACTGTGGTGACCTAGAGCTGGGGCTGGGGGCAGTCACAGCCTGTAGGGTGCCAGCAGTAGTTACAAGCTGCAGGCCAAACAGCAGAATGAGGGGGTTACATCACTCTATTGCTTTTGCCCAGACTGCCTTTGGGGGCTGTTTTAGAGACAGGTGGCACTTAATCCTTGCTGTGATCTATCAAAGTCACCCGCCAAAACTCTGCTTACAGTGAAATTAAGGAATGAAACATCATGAAGGGGAGCCAGGATTTCATCCATTGCTACCAGGATATCACACTCCTTGCTTGCAGCAGCACTGTGGCATTTCTTCCAGAATGCTGTGAGTGTGCTTGTAGGAATCCCCAAAAAGAGGGGCAGAGGATGCTTAACTGTTTGTCTTGATGCCCTGGTCTCACCACGCAGCTGTTAAGACCCTGATGCTCCAGCAGAGCCTTAACAGGGAATGAAGCCACCCTCTGAGTATAGGTATTTACAGAAAACACCCCTGCTGAAAACATACTAGGAGTAATATATATATATTGAGTTAGTCTCTCTATAGGCATACATGCATATATGTAACAGGGATCTTGACCTATTAAGTGAGGCAAGTCTCAGCTACATGTTGGTACAGAGGATCTGGATGTGTGCTACTACCACTTCTCTTTGTCTGCTTAAAATGGTTTGTAGGTGTCAAAGCCCTGGCTGGCTTTGCTTGTACATAAGGATAACTTTTTTCTTTTTTTTTCCTTTCTAAGTAAGAAGAGAGGAATCATAACAATTTTTTTAACAGATAAACAGCGTCTTTGAATCTGTGTTTCACTTTCCAGAATTCACTTCTTTCAACTGCAGCACTGCAAATGCTTTGTTATAAATCATGCAACAGTGTGTGTATTTTATTTGGACTGATGCAGATTATGCTGCTTTATGCTACTACTACACCATGAGCTGTGCATTTTTGCATGTCCTGAGGTATTTCACCCAGTTTTAGAAGTTCATGGCAGAACACTGATTGATTTGAAGGTACAGAGAATTGCAGTATAATGAAAAATTACCTGAGGTTTTTGCTGAGCTCATGCGTCTGTGAGCATTAATATACTCATTGCTATTCATAAACTGAGATACTGCATGCTACTTTTCAAGGATTTAATTGCAGTTGGCATTATTGACCTATTGCTGGTGGCAGGCATCTTGATGAAATGGGGTGTTTCTGGGGATATCTACTGTGTGAAAGCTTCCCAGGAATCATTGTCATGCCATTTCCAACAGGGCTAAATAGAAGTTATCTGCAGGTACAAGAAAATGTTACATTTCATTTTTAGTGATGCATTTAAACTAGAATGTTAAATTTGAGCCTAGCTTCTGTTAGAGTGACTTCAGATGTTTGATGCCTCATGAAGTGCTGAAATCCAGGAAGTGTTTAGATGCATGAGCTTGGGTCTGGTCAAGTCCACGTACAAAAATATGTGGAAGTCATAACCCAATGTGCAGACGATTCTCATCTCATGTTATCAGGCCTGCTGAAGGGATGGTTTCCCAATGTTTCACTTCAATCAAGGCTAGTTTTCTTTGCTGTCTCTTTCTTTCTGTTCATCCCCTTGTGAACACTACCTCTTCAACAGTTTACCCAGGGCTGTTTGTTGAAAGTACATGTAAAACTATAAGTTGCCTGTGGTCACCCAGTTTGAATGTAGACCTTCTTGGTATTGCTTTGATGACCCTGAAGGGTGGCATAACCAAATGCAAAGTTAGGCAAGACTTGCAGTCCCTCCTCTGCTAGCAGAAAGGCTGCATGAACACTATGATTAGCATTGGCTGGATCAGGCAAGATTGAGAAACAAATGCAGAATAACTCCACATACAATGCAGAATAATGCTCCACCTGTTGGCAGGGAGATTCAGTTCATGGTGAATCTTTGGGGAAGCATGAATGTTTCCAATAAACAAATGGGACATAATCTCTGAGGTTAGGCAGAGGAGGAAGTGCTGTCAGCCATAGTCATGTTCAATTAGTGGTTGTAAAAGTGATATTTGCTCAGTGTATTCTTCTTAGGACAAGTGCTGAAAATACATCTCATCTATTAGCATATCTGACAAACCACAGTGTTTAGCCCACTTTCTCAATATCTTGTCCAGGAGAATAGGTGAGTGTTTACTGAGATATTTTTCAGCATATTTTTCTACCATTATTGAGAAAATGGTCATATTTCAAACAGTGAAGTTTCAGAATATTTCAGAATATGCAGAGTACTGCCTGTCATGTTGACCATGGTTCACTCCTCAGCTAGTGTAGGATGGCACTGCTTGTGCCATAGCTATGAAGTACCTTGTGATGAGTAGAAAGGAGAAGCTCTCTTCCTATTTGGAGGCTTATTCATAAGAAAGAGATATAATCAAACAAGAAATCTCTTCTGTTATTTAGATAGCTACATAAATATTAAAATTACCTCTTTGTGCAGGAATTCTGAAGTTCTCATTGAATTTCTGATTCACTCAAGCTTTCCTAGAAAATACACTTTATTGTTGCAGGGTTTTTTTTGTGTTTAGCCAGATGAGAAACAATAACACTGTTTCAGCTCTTTGGAAAAGTGTGGCTGAGATTTGAACCAGATAGAAGGGATAAATTGCTGAACTGAATGGTGATATGATATGAAGGCAATGGGAGAATGTAAAGTTGCTGTGTCATGACTGCAGCAACAAAAGTATTTTAAGGGGGTGATTTCTGCTAATTGCTTTGAGCCCTTTGCTCATATGTGGTGTCCCTTACCACTGTTCCAACAAGATCTCTCCTATTTTGGATTGTGTTCTGTAGGGAGAGATTAGTGTCTTCATGTTATTTGGAAAGCACCCCGCCTGGGACTGGGCAGCCAATAATGAGAAAATAACTCATGTATTTTGGGAGCCTGTAACAGTAGCTGTGTGGAAAATGGCAAGTCTGTCTGGCTTACTCTGCTGTGTGTGTGTCCTGAGAGAGTGTCTGTACACAGCACGTGTCTCTCTGGCTGATGTGACCACCAGTGACTGTGCAGATTGTGCAGAGTGAACTCTAGAAAACCAGAAATGAGCTGCTGGGAAATAAGTGAGCATTTCACACAGAGCAGATCTGCAGCCAGCAAAGCTGGTGTGTTGTGCTTCTCAGTCCCCATTTTCAGCACTGCCACAACAGCACAATAGCATCCTGACTGGTTGGGTCTCATCCATAACAAGGGTTATAAACATACTGTTTCTTCCTCCCTTCTTCCCTGTCGTGTCTGGAGAATAGCTCTTCCAGACTTCTCTCAGTGGCTCCTTTTGTGTCCCATTTCCTATTCCTTTCATTCAGAAAACCTTGATTCACCACCCATACAGCCAACCCAATGAAGGACATTAAGATGAAAGCATGATACCATCAACAAAGCCAAAAATCTCCTGACATAGTTTATCTAACAGAATGGTGTGTGCCTTCAACGTCCTGCTCCCAAAGTCATAATTTCTTTACTTTCAGCAACGTGAGGATGCTAAAGCCAAGTGTATAAACTGGATCGTTTAATTACCATCACCTTCAAAAATTCAAAGGTATGGGAAGGCAGTGCTTCCAGTTCCAGCACAATACCTGGGGCAGGCAGCACATATCTTTCTCATATTGGGCTGTAAAATAGTTTTTCCTTGGTTCAAACTGGTAAGGTTTTTTTTTTTTATTTTTTAAATTTATTTTGAATTTAAAATAATTCTTTACAATTTGAGATAAAAGGCCCAGTCCCCAAATCCCATGCTCTATTAGTTCAGCATGTATATTAAAAAATTTCCTTTTACAGAGGGAAGGGAGGTTAGGAATGGGAATAGTTCTTCTAGGATTGGCTATGGGAAATAGGAAAGGCTAAGTGTGTCATTGCCTGATGTGCTTAAAATAAGGCTGACTGCCCAGTACCAAGCACTGGAATTGATGGGTGAAGAGCAGCCCCTGCCACCAGAGGGAATCAGACTTTCTGATCTGTTGGCTCTTTTGCATCTCCTGTGACTTAAAATCCATGAGAAAAATTTATGTATAATAACATGGCTTTACTGGGATGTATTTTACTTCTAACACATTGCCTACATTGCCCTAATCCCTTCATCACAGCTTAGTTACTTAGGTGAAGGCTCTTAATTTCAGGGGCTGACAAGCCCCCTAGTCCAAAGGACACACTGCTGCTTACATGTTTGTTGTCATGATCTGGCCACACAACCTTAGTTTTTTCTCTTGTCTGCTACACAGCTACAGCCTGCTGTCCAGTTGCTGTTAGCATTTAATATTTACACTGCAGTGAGAGTGCACTTTCCCAGAGCCCATCTTTGCTAGATTTCCAGTTACAGGAACTAAGGCCACCTCTGGTCCCTTAATCCTTGTACTCTGCTTTTCTAACATCCTCTGTGAATGTTCTTCTTCTACCTTCACTGGAGAAATCTGCAGATTAAAACTGGTTTTCCAGCCACCTTGGATATTCAGTCATCTTTTGGTATTAATGCTGGTTCTTACAGAAATCTTGCTGAAGTTTTAGAAAAATCTTCCTTTTCCTTTTGAACTTCTTGATGCTTTACTAAAGAAGGGTTTGATCTGTGACACAATATTTAAATAGAAACTCACTGCAGAGTATTGTTTTGGTTTACCACGTGTAACAACAAAAAATATTCTGGCAATTCCTACACTGAAAAATTTGCAGGATGAGGCAAAAATTAATTACTGTAAGTAATGCAGTCATTGTACACATTGGTTTTATACAAAGAAGAAATAACCATCAGATTAGGACACTGAGCTCATCTAGAGTTATTGCAGTCAGAGAATTCAAATCAACAGAGATATTTCTCATGCAATACAACATATGCTTTCTGAAAATATAAATCATAACAAATAAACTGCAAAAGGCATGGGACTGACACACATAAAATTACAGAGCAAAAGAGATCTCTCTTGGTTTTCTTTGTTTGATTACAAAAAGCTGAAAGGTAAAGATTTATTTACCTTTTCTTTGTTAGCAAGATTCATCTGTCAGGTCTTTACGGTCTGGGCTGTTTCACATGTGTGGTTATGGCTAAGTAACATTTTACGCACACTATTATTTTATAAAAATACTTTTTTGGAGCCTATGGTTGTACTCAGGTAAGATCAACACAGAAGGAACTCAGCAGTGATTGACTTGAAAGGTCAAGTGGGGGCAACCTCAAAACCAAAACGTTCCCATCAGAAGCTGATTTGGAGGCTTGGAGGGGGATTTTGTAGCTATTGAAGACATCTTGCAGCATAAGTTGTAAAGCATTTCTTGGTTCAAGTGGCAATAGTTAGTAGTTCAAAACATGGCTCAAGGCAGCAATTTCATTTCTCTGGATTTCTGCAGGAGAAAAATGTAATAGTTCACATAGTTGTACTTGACTTGCAATTGAAAAGGAGCTTGCACGCTCTAAATGTATTTTAAACGCTGAGACAAAGCAAATGTGTTCTTATAAACAGCTTTGTAAAGTCAGGTAATCTAGTCTCTGTAGGTATTATATGCCTGGTCTCATAAATCATGAGATATGCATACAGAGTAGTTTATAATGTGAACATTCTGAATTTATCTGTCAGATATTTACAGGCTGGCACTTTTTTTTTTATTTGATGTATTAATATCTTGTATCTTTTTCAATTCTCTTAATCTGAGAGATAGATTTTAAAGGAATTCCAGATGTAAGGCAAACCATAAAAACTCTAAAATCTGTCGGCACATATTTTTGCATGGAAATGTTCAATGGTGTTTCCAAAACACCAGGTCTATTTGACATCTAATATGCATTACTTCTCAAAATTAATTAGTCCTATATCCTTGTGTAGGCTTTTTTATAAATCCTATTTGATGCCCATCTGCACCTTTAAGTATCTAAATACCTTTGCAAATCTGGATTCAAACTCTTGAATACTATCTCAGAATTTAATGATACAGAGAGTTTTGCCTAAGAAAGCATTTCAGTATTCAGCCTTGGAATTAATCAGGTGCAAGCCAGGAAAGTTAGGTTCTAGATAATCCTTCCAAAAATTAATATCTTAACATTCTCTGTAAGTGCTTATTCCCATATACTGTAATACAACAAGGCAAAGATATACTCTGCATCTTTTCAGCAACTCAGTTATTTTTTCTTTTAACAAAGGGCAATAGATCTGCTTCAGCCTAAGTCAACTGGGAACCTAATATCATATTTTGTTTAATTGGACTGAAGTTCCAGAAATGTCTAAATAGAAACATACTTCAATGAGAAATCTTTTTATATTACATTTTCTTTCAGATACTTGAATCTAAGTTTAATGTAAAAATCTTGTACTGCCATCCATTTTGCTAGAAAGTGCTTTGGAGCGACACTTACTTTTTAGGGTTATTTCTTTGTTCTAAGAAGCACTTGAAAATCAGCACATCTCAAATGCAAACCAACAGAAAAGTAATCTCAGTCTTCTTCTAAATGAGGAGAAAGATCGGAATTCTTATTGTTCATCTTGCTCGCTCCATAGCATCTAATTTTCTAGTTGATATCAGAAAGAAAAGCAAAACAAAAATCAATTTTAGAAATGAAGGAAGACATTGAAAGGAATATTGCAATATGTTAAGATCATAACGACCCCAGATCTCTTTGTCTTCCCAAATGCTATTATTTTCAACACTACAAAGATTGCAGCATTAAAAAATAGAAAATCGCACATACACATGCTTTTGTGAGCTCTTGCTGTTTTTCACATAAACAAATAAAGGTCAGAATCTTCTTTTGATATATAAGTTATGGATGAAGTGCCAGACAGGTAGCCTTTAAATGATATTTACATGTTTAATGATAGACATATCTAAAATTAGCCATCTTGTCCTTCCCTGTAGAACCCACACACTTTCTTCCTGTCTTTGATGTTTACTCCAGTGCATAGTCTAGCCTCTTTAAAGATTTCTAATAAATACCAGATGCCCATGAATAAAAATAGAGAAAAAATGAACAGGTCTAATCATGGTTGTGGTGCTGATAGCCTCTAAGTAAAACTGATTTTGCTAGTCGTCAAAAACTAGGAACAAAGATGAGCATTGTCCAAGAAGGTCCCTATCTGCACTTAGTTGCGTTCTCATGGTCATAGTAGGTAGTTAAAATGAGGAGTTATTTTTATATACCTTTTTGTTTGTTTGTTTGTTTTTTGTAGCAAACTAACTTGTGATACAATGGATCTAACTTTTGACAATGATCCTAGCTAAGGACTATTTTGACATTATACTTAGTGTTTTGAGTGTGTCCAGCTGAAATGCCATGTAGCTACCTGGTCACATGTGTTAAGTCCACTTACAGACCAGCCCTTCTTACAGACATACGTCTGTATATTTAATCTCACAAACTCTATTGTTCCTGCAGAATCAGCATTTCTCTAGGAGCTCACTGAACTTTAGGCACACAACAACATTTCATAGAAAATCAAAAATTTACCAGGTTAAATAAAAAAAAACTTTTCTGTTTACTGGACCAAAACTAGAGGCATTTACAGTGTGTGGGATAAAATCAGTGCAGCCAGGAAGTTGATCTGTGAGAAAACTGTGGAAGAAACTAAAAATGCAAATTGACCAGCAATCACTTGTCATGATAGGAAGAGAATTTTGGCATTATGATCTGAATTTGGTCAAAATTAGTGAACTATTTATAACAATGATAAAAGTGTTTGTAACTTAACTAGTATAATGAAGTCTAGTTTTCTCTTCCATTGTGGGTACATATCTTTTTTTGCTTTGTTTTCCCTATTCCCCTTCAGGTTCTCATAAGACCTACAATATGTGAATATCAAAATCTTGTTTGTTTCAGCCAGTATTGATGATCTCATTTTTGATCTTGTTTGCTAATAGGCTAGAACTTTCTGCAAGTGCCACAGCAAAGACAATCTTCTTTGTAAAATGAGTGATATTAATTCTGATCATTTTCTGAAGTAGCAGAGCTTTTCACAGAAGCATTATTTTTAAGTGCTGTTACTGGAATTACTCAGGAGAACTTGGTTTAAATTAGTGATGCTTAAATTAATTAAAGAGAGCGGACTGTGAATTTTCCCATCTGAGTTAGGATTCAAGATCTTATTTGAGAAGGGTTCTTTTTTCTGTGTGTATATTTTCAGCAACAGCAAATTTCAAGAAAATCTGATTTGAATCTTGTCTGCTGCATAGGAAATTACATTAACATTTCAATTAAAAATTACATGCAGGCAATTGCTTGTTTGTCTGGAGGTTTCATATATCTTAGTCTTGTGTAACTCAACATAAACCAGCTACAAGCAGCGATACTACAGTACTTATATGGGCAAGATCCTAGAGAAGATATGTTTGGTAGTGAGAAAAGGGCATGGGAAGTTTGGACACCTGCCTCCTTTCTTGAGCACTACCCTCGTTGCACTGTGCCTTCATGGAATAGGGCAGGAGGAGATGCACTTAATGGAGCAAATGCATGACTGATGAGTAATTTGAATGTGCATGAGCTAATTCAGCTCCCACTGACTTCAGGTGGATGGATTAAATGCAAGAATGAAAAGTACTGCACCTATTTTGAAACATTAATTCATTTATCTAAAGTTGTCTGTTGTGTCTGGGTGCAATAGAGACCAGTGGTCTTAAGGCCTCTCACTAGTGCAGGACTTGTAGCTTTTACATTGCTGGACAAGAATGAGATCAAATGCAAATTCAGGCAGGAGCTACTAAGGAGGAATATGACTATAGATTAAATATGGATGGTGAGAGGTAGTTTACAAAATGTTATGGAAATGTTTCAAGCATAAGCTTATGAAATTTTGTTCTGAAATTAGTAAAGCGGCCTTCTGAAAAAAACATCTTTTCAGTGAAGGTCAAGTTGGCTGGAGCTGACATTTATTTAAATAGCATGAGTTTCTATCCCTTCTACTACTACTCTTTTCCTCCTCTTCTATTTTAAGTAATCAAATCCCTTTGAGAGAAATGGAGCAGTTAAAATTTTCACTTTATGGAAACTGTTGGATTGACAAAGCCTACCCACTAGACCTAATTTATAGAGATCCCAAAGACTTGGCTGAAGGAAATCAATTAGAAGCTCTTCCTAAGGAAGGGGGTTGTACTTCTGAGATGTATGTATGTGTACTAAGCATTTTCCATTCATAAGAAACCATTACTCCTGAAGACTTTTTGTTTTTGCTTGCTGACTGGGACATAATTTTCTTTTATAATATAGGTGGTACAAACACCTGTGAAAATAATACAGGGCTGTTGAAGATATTAGGTTGTCATGATAAATTAGAAATAGAATAATCCTATTTTATGCAATTCCACTGTTCCTCTGAAATTAGATTTCTGATTGTACCTGGTTTAATGGTAAGAGTCTGTCAGTTTTTAAGTTCTGATTTTTGTGACCTCTTCTTCTCTCAGATGAGAAAACCAGAGTGAAGAAGGCTTGCTTTATATAAAGTGTTACCTGTAGAAGCAAAAAAAGAAACCAAAAAACCACCACCAACCATTACAGATGTGTTTATTCCTTAGAAATTTCTTTCAGGGGCTTGGCATCTCTGATGAATACGAAAGGCAGTTTTAACATATATCTCCACATTTAATTCCTCTGTGCATCTGCTTTGACAGAAATCATTACAATGGGGTTGACACATCTGAGAACCTAAAAGGCGTTGTCAGAATATGGAGGAAAGAGCACACAAGATGAAGTAAGAGCATTTGTTCCTTGACAGCTCAGAGACACTGGCAGCCAGATAGGGCTGGGAAAAAAGAGAAGGCACTATAGTTCCTCCTCACTGATCTGAAGCCGGCAAACAGATATCATTTCAGACATAAACACTCTGAGCAGCATGGTTTCCTCAGAGGTTGTTGCAAGAGTCAAGAATACTGATGCCTTCTCTGAAGGTTTATGTTTCATGACCGCATTTTAATGACTGTTTTTTATAACAGTCAGTCTCTGCAAAGATTCTCACTCAACCTATTTATGGTATAAATAAGAGGGTTTTTGGGGAGATTCAAAGTGAAATTTATCTCCTTATCCTTACAGCTTGCAAAAAATAAAGTTTAATGTCTGAACTGCTTCTGAATTATTATATTTTATGTAAATCAAGAAAGGTAAAACCCATTTGATATGCTTACTTTTTCAGACTATTAACGTATGTAACTTCATGTCTGTAGATCTTTTATACTGTAACTAAAAGTATGCATTACTATCAAGCAACTCACCTTGTATCAGTATCAAAAATATCACAACAATTCCATCTCTGGAAAATATTTTGAAAGTTCAATATTGGAAACCCAGTAGTTTCTACTTTTTTTTTTTTCCTAGAAATGCCAGGTCAGTGAATTTGAATGCTGTAAATACTCAGGCTGTGATATGTTTATATTTTTGTATCCAACTACTACAATGACATGCATAGACATGTATCCATTCTCAGCTGTCTTCCAAGCTGGAAAGCTTGTGCTATAGTACGACATGGTTAGTCTTTGGAAAAGACAGATTCCAATATTCAGTGACTAAAATTTTAGAAGTCTTCCTTCTCTGCTATGAACCTAAAAAGCTTGCTCAGGACTACTCCTTCTGCAGCTGGTATCCCAGTGTCTGTTCTACTTATAAATCTATTTATAACTGGTAGTAGTGTCTTAAAGAACCCTACCCCAAGCTACTGAGGAGAAGTGAATGAAGAAAGGTGCAAAGATGAACCCAGGTCACTTGTATCTGCTCAATTCAGACAGAACATGTCTTTGCCAGTGAAGAGATGTCAAATAAAACATTGGCCCAACAAAAACTGGAAAGTTGTGTTGCTGTCACTAGTACTCATGGTATAATGTTGACTAAGGTTGTTTGCTGGTAGACCACAGGCTTCTGTCAGTTCAGAACTGGGAAGTGAGTCTGTTCCTTCCACCCCTGGGGTGAGATTTTTGGATGCAGTTGGTAGCATGGAGAGATCAATTGCCTGTGTGCCAGGCATCCTGCCATACAGCTGCCCACATGCCAGAGCAGTTCTTCACAGCACAGGTCTCCTGACATGTAATTCAGTTGGCATCACTGAGGAAAAGGAGTCTAATAACAACTCCTGGGAATTTTAATTCTGCAGTCCTCATTCTGTCTCCTAATCATACATGGGTATTATTTAGATTCACAATTTCAAAATATATCTCTACATGTCCAGCTCCAAAAATAAGTCAAAATATCTATCCCAGCATCAGTGCAAATAATTCATAGGGTAAGATTAGAAGAAAGGCACCTATAACTGTACATCCTGCAGCCCACCCTGCCTTAACTGCAAGAGGGAAAGTGAGTGCAGAGCAGGATGCCTCAAACAATAACAAAGTGCATGGCTAAGAGCAAGATCTAAACCTATACAGAGGATTTCAAGCCAGCACCTCTCTTTATGAATCTCTGCTTATCTCCCCAGTGGCACCAGAAGATGGAAGTGCAGGGAATTTCTCAAATTCCAAACAATTTAGGACATACAGGGTTAAAGATGGCCTCTTTAGTCCCATGGAGAAGCTTGTTGGAAACAACCAGTGGTTTCAGAGAATTTGTATAATGCATTTTCAGCAGCTTCTCTGTGTAAGACAGGGGCTAAGCATCACTTCAAATACACTGGCAAGCTCTAGCCTGGGTGGCACTAATGACTCAAAAAAAAATTATTCTATTTGCTATAAGATTAAGAAAAATAATCTTTTTGAACAACAGTTCTAAACTCCAGTCTACTTCTTAATACCATACTCTTATGGTTGGAAGATAATTAGTTAATATTCCCATGCGTTTTAGTTAACATTTATTTACTCCCAGACTTGAATAACTTAATCATAATAAAAATAGATTTATTGGTCTGTTTCTTCTTCTAGCCCAATTAGGTAAAGATCAGATTTTTATAGGATATTTAGAACACTGAAGCAGATGCTGAATAATAACAGCTAATCTTTGCTCATTGTGATAAAGCCCAGAAGAGCTTCCAATGATGGCCAAGCTCTGTTATGATCCTGGATTGCATGAAAATTAAATATATCTTTGAAGTACCTCCTCTACAGTACAGACCCATTTTCATTTCCTAGTTAGTCCTCTTCTCTCATATGATCAAAATCCCATGACTTCCTATATATGCAGAATAGCTATTCCTGATCCTATGTTCACTTAGAGGGAAAGATTGTGACTACCCCAATGTCTTTTTTAACAGGGCCAAAAATGACTGAGGTTGCCATGGGTAATTGCAAGTGTTCCTTCATTTATGCTGATTTTAATGAAATGTAAGTTTCAAAAATATGGTATATACAAACCAGCATTAATGATAAGGCCACGAGTGCTTTTGGGGCTATCTATGTGGAGTCCACAGAGAGCACAACACCTATGAAATATGAGGAGTCTCCAATCTACAGGAGAAATGTATAGTCAAAATGCAATAATCCTGGTTAAATTAGTGCAGGGTCACACTCTTCCAGATGACTTTTTGGATTTCATGTCATGTAAGATATTACAGCATAGGGTATTCCTTCCCAGGTGATACACTTGTTCCACACATGCATATACCTGAGCTAAGTTTCTCAATCATTCTATCTCCTCTCCAACACTGCATTTTTCTTATCCCACCACTGTCTGGTCTCCCATTCCCAAATAAATATAGTCTGAAAGACTAAATTTTAGTAGAAATGGTGACTGGAAAATTCTTACAGGTGACACCACCCATCTTGCAAGCACTGAAGTAGTAAGTCATGGCAATTAACGTGTTGTTTCTTAATGAGAGTGATATATAGTATCCCTGCTTTTATTGCATCTCTTGCTGCTTTTTGAAGTGTGTTAGACAACTCTAAAAATAGATTTAATTGCCAGCAGTTGCAAAGGAGCCTGTTTGTGAATGCCAAAGAGATTTAAAGGTAGATACATTTTGAAAAAATTGAGGTGGAGTACTTTCTTTCCTTCATCCTGCACGTTGTTTGGGGGAATGCAAGAGCAGAGGGCATCTACGCCTGACGAAATGCAGCTCTACCTGCAATCCACAGCAAAAGGGACAATAAGGTCCACAGACAGTAGAAATGGGGCTGTTTAATAAAACATATGCCACCTATTTCAATACAGTTTTTTTCCTCCAAAACAACAAATGCAATGGTTTTGTGCATACGTTTCAATGCTTATGAAAGCTACCAGTTGCAGATACTCATATAGACTGTCACAGCTTTCCTGAAGGTGACAGAAATAAGAGAGTTTAATAATTCCCTATTTGCTCCAGAGAAGTGAAAGAAAATGTGCAGTCTTGCTACTTTCTTTTGCTCCAGCTTGATCCCAATCTTGAGAAGTCACCATCTTGTTCCAGACAGACAAAATGCTTCCCTTGTCCCATTCTGCCTATTGCCCTTGATGACAACCAGCCACTGATGACTCAGAGGCAGCAGACAGGGTTTGCTAGACCCTGGGCATAAATGAAAGCTTGGGTGCTGCTGATGGTTTGGAAGCCAGGGCAGCTCCAGTGCAAAGTCTGTACAGGAATATTTAGGTAGTTAGCATGTGCATACTGTGTAACAGCCACAAATTATGTTTGTGGAGGGCTGCATAAAGGAGCAATGCCTAAGAGTGATTTATGAGAGGATCCCTTGGTGCTCTTCACTGCTCTGCTTTTGATGGGACTGGAAAAATGATCCTATCCCCCAGATGTGACCACTCACTTGCAATGTGAGGAAATTTACACTTAGTCCCCAGGCTAGTGACTGCCCTGCAAGGCCTGTTTGGTGACCTGAGACTTAGAGCAACTCTGAGCAAGCTTCACCACAATTGTGGCTAAGGAGTATATTACCTGTTGGTAATAACTAATGGCCTATTCCCATTTTCATGAATCATCCGATTATTTGCTTCAAAGCCTATAAATTAAAATTTTCAGTTGCAAAACTTTTAGCGGTATACTTCCAAATATATTTCCTTCTTAGTTCTGAAAACGTAAGGAGTAACTGCCACAGGGAAAAAAAAATAAAACAGAAAATGCATTCCCTGTCAAGTGTATGTATATAATGCATCTCTATATACATACTGCAAGAGTTTTCAAATTCATCTTTCTTGAAATAATTTTAGGCACAAAGATTTTTTTCTTTGAAGACTGGTAATGACCAAAATTTTTAGTTTTGCATTGAACTTTATCTTTCTTAAACAAAAACAACTAACTGTAGTTAGGTGTGAAACATGAGCTCTTTGACACTCAAAACACCTTACAAAGGAGCACAGTGTGCAATTCATCATCATACCCCATCATATCAAAAGACTCATGTTATTATCAACAGATATTTAAAACCAAATTCCATGGAATTTCAACTATCTCTGAACATTATTTTTACCCACTAGTACTGGGTATACCAATATTGCAATATTGCTTGCCTAATTTGGCATGGCCATTACCTCAGATTATGAACTCTCATCTTCTTGAAAAATTGGCTTTTAAAGACAAAGATGCCTTGTGCAATCTGAATACCTGAAAACTTCCACTAGCCTTTTTGTTTGTCTTTGAGCTGGGTAAGAGTTGAGCTATTTAATTTTATCAAACTGCCCAAATAAACCACTCTTGTGCTGGTGGAGTAGTGTGCCAAATAGTAGCCTAGAACAGAACTGCTCAGCACTGTTAAACTCCTGAACTGATAGACTCACAATGAAAACAATTCAAACCAATCTGTAATAAGTATGGAAGGGCCCATGAACCTCTCACTAAAGTGAATCTGCTTCTTCATTACCATGCTGTGGTAACAGGGGCCATGTTTTGACTCACCCTGCAAAATGTGCACAGTAATTGTTCACTAAGCCCTCCACAAGGGGATTGCTCAGTGCATATAAATGTAAGACTGGAAACAAGGAACCAGATGTAAATCAGTGCTTGACTTAGAAAGGATAAAGATCCCACTTCAGTTCTGTCTTTAAGGCTTAAATGGAAGAAAATTGCACAGGCCTCTTTCTGCATTAGGGGTGGATGCTGTTCTGAAATGTGGTGCTGTTTAGCATGCCCAACAGGGAAGAGAGGAATGCTGTGTAAAAAATTGTCTTCTTTGTAGGTCAGATACAGATACATGTCTTGACTCAGTGATGACTAATAAGAACTTCAAATTTAGTTATTTTTTTCTTTTCCAGTATACAGTTCCAAATGAGTTAAAGAACTTCTTTCCATCCTGTTTTTTACTGAATCATATTATTTCCAAGGTCAAGACCTTCTGATCTCATGTATACACAGAGATCTTATGATGAGAATATTTTCAAGCACTCATCTTCCTCAAATTCATTTTTACACATATTTTCATAATGCTTCTGTATGATCTAGAGAATATGTGTCCTAAAATGAAAAAATGATGTGCAGCTGACTCTTTACCTGTTCTCCTTGGCTTTTGAAATGGATCTGGTTTTGGTTTTAGACAAACAATGCTATATCAGAAATGTCTCATTAGAAAAAAAACAATAACGTAGTTGATGTTTTTGTCCTGACAATATAGCATCCTATATAAGATCCAGTATTACTGTGCTTGTGTTACATTTCTGCTAGCACAAAAAATGTATCATCACTGGACAATTATTTTGCCAGATGAAAGCTGTGACTTTGTCCTCTGAGAGTTGGCTGTAAGCAGATAATACTGTTGAACTAAACAGAGGGATTTACAATGAAACTCTTTTTAGTTTAGTCCAGGGAGCTTCTGAAAATGGTCCCTCTTTGAGTAATTTTAATATGTTTCTAAAACATTTAAACTGATATAGTGTCAGAATTATATGTATGGCTATTTTTAAATAGTAGTGTAAAACCCCAGCTACACAGCTTTGTGTTCATATTTTATTAATCAGTCTGTTTTAATGTCCTCACATCTCGCTCTCTCTCATTATCTTCCTTTAAGTCCCTGCCCAACTACTTCCTAGAGACCATTTTAAAATTAATTCTAATGATTTTAGGCACTTTTAATATGACTGTCATCATAAGACTGTTCTCTTAGTGAACTAAAATATTAGCTGACAGCAGTATTATTTGGGGACCTTGTCTTACCATTTCCCCCAAGCTAGCAAGAGTCAGGCCAAATCCTTGGTCTAATCCTGTTTACTTATTTACAATTTAAATAAATTTAAATGAATATGCCACAGGATAATTGACTCCCTTAAAATGTAATAGGAAAATAAAAAGGATCTAAGATCCAGCTGTTTTTCAGAGAGGAAGACAACTCAGACAAATGCTGTGACCAGGGTCATTTCCTGCAACCAGAAAAACCCTGAACACATGGGGCATTTTCTTTGGCCTATTGGGAATCTGGGGCAATTTGTCCCCTCTGATTAAAGATCAGTATGGCTAACAGCTTCAGATACTCCACTGAGTCTGAAAGAATTCTTGGCAGACTACCAATTTTAACTGGTATCTAATGGTTTTTTGGGTTAAACACTCTGGATGGAAACTTTTAGTGCCTTTTAACACAATAGTGAATGAGAAAACCAGCCAAAATTTGTGCATTTGACTAGTTAAAGAAGAGCAAAAATGTCTGATCTTATTGACATCCAGAAGAAGTGAGACAATTATGCTTCTAAGATTTCTGGTTACTTGAACATCTTTTCGTTTCTTTTACCATTGTTCTTGTGCATCACTGTGTATCTATCATGACTCTGAAACTTCAGCTTTGGCAATTTGCCTAAAATCAGTACCTTGTAACAAAAAAATCCCTTAGTGGACTTCTTTGCAGAAAGTCCTGCCTCTCTCATTTCCTAAAACCAGAAAGACAGTGTTCCTGCATGTCATTTTCTCTGGACCTCTAGTTCTTTTATGGTGTACATCTTCTTAGGGTTTCAATGTTGGTCCTCCCTAGTGTTCGGCACCAGAGAAGAGCAATAACAAGGGATTGCTAATATCTGAGAAGAGAAAGAAATCTTCAGACATAGGACACACACACACACACACACACACATATATATATATATATATATATATTTATATATATATACACAGACACACATATATATATATGTATGTTACTACAGATCATGTCATCTCCCCTGTAATACCTGTTATTGCACCATATTATATTTGTCTATATCAGAACACGCCTATTATTGCACCAAAATATAATTTTCTCATGAGACAACTTCAAGGAAGATAAAAGCACTTTTTTTCAACAAACTGGCTGTAGAAAAACAATAGCAATCTCATAGTAATAACTGCTTTTATGGATCATATTTATCTTGTGAGCAAGATCTACCTTGAAAGTAAATTGCATATACTTTCCCATTTTATCTAGGTGCCAAAGCATGAGGTATCATTTAACCTACATATTTTGTTCTCCCAGTGTTTCGGTAGGTATTGTTACAAGTGTCATTCAACAGAAGACTTAAGCACACAGTTTACTTTAAAACCTTTAAAAGGCTCAGTTGAAGTCAACACCAGTACTTTTGGCACATTATATTTAGCAGATGTGTAAATACCTGCAGGATCAGTATCTTAGGTTAGTAGCTTCTTTGGGGCGAACCATACTTCTATTAATGTAAAAATACCACATAAATATGTGGAAAAAAATGCATTTTCTGTGAATATACACAATAACTCAGTAAATTTGGCTGAGTTTTGTACATAACAATAATAGACCTAATTTAAAAAATTCAACCTAAAATCAGTCAGTCAAGCCAATTATTCTGAAAGACTCAATATAGCACATCCTAGGTACCATGTGAATTCTTCCAGAGCAAAGAAGTTCTGTAAGTCTTCATGATACTGTACATAAAGAAATATCATCAATATCCTCTGAACAGAGTCTCAAATGTGCACATCTTAGATGGCTGAAATGCATAGCTGTTATGCTATTGTCAGTTGTTGCTGGACTACATTTTAAAAATCTTTTTTTTTTTCTCCTGTTTAGGGAAGACAATAAATCCACCAAAGTTTCTCATTTTCTGCCCAGACACCCTGCAATCTGCTTCTGGGATAGTGCTGGTTGTTTCTTATATGTCACATCATAAACAGAAATTCTTTATGGAAACATCTTTTCCATCTAGCTACTAAAAATGACAGCAAAGATTATGCAACAGAGGAGTTGCTTGGAAAACATCATTTGCAGTCTGTACATACACTCAATGACACAAGCCCATTTCTTAAATAAAACTGTAGTTTAAGAGAAACTTGTGATAAATCTAAACTGAGAAGAATATATTGATGAGCTAAGGCTATAATGTGTCCTTTTCTCCTACCCTTCAGCAACAAAAAATATCCACTTTCTGTAATGTTAAGCATTATATGAAACTATACCAATTGTCATTTTGTAGACTTCCAGGTGCAAACATCTTAGGGATCTATAATATCATTTTTGTTTATAAATAATTTGCAGTGTCACACTGTTCATTGCACTTACTAGTGATACATACAACACTTATTTTGCAACTATATTATTCAGAGGAAGTAAGACATGGAGATGTGTTTCTACCTTGTTTCACCAGTCTGCGTTGGTGTTCTCCATTCCTTTTTATGACTCTTTGGGTAAGATGTTAGAAACAAGTTTTCACTAATTATGTCAATCTACACAGAGAAACAGTTAATTAATGTTTATTAGGTAATTGTTTCCTGGATGCAGCCACTCAAACCTTCCAACCACACCAAAACACCATGGTGTGTTTATAAATGTTTTGCCAGAGGTGTTAAATATCCAAGTTTTCCTGCAAGGATGCTGAGCACCCTTGCATGTCATGAAGATGGAACATCTCATAGTTTAAGACTGCACATCTTCAGACACCTGCTTTCAATAGGGCTTTTCCACAACCAAGCTGCCACTCTGCCCTGCAGTTGTGTCTGACAGCCTAGGCAGAATGGGACTACTGATGGCAGAGGCTGTGATGACAGGTCTCTCCTACTACAGGCAGATACCTCTGATAACTTCTTCAGATGCTTGTAAGGCATAAAAACCTGCAAGCAATTGGCAATATTTTGTGCTTGCGTGTTTTTAAATTTTGGTGGGAATTGCTTGGTTTTTGAATTCTCAGTGAGGTTTTCTATCTCTGACCATTGGCACTGGAGACTATTTGGTACTTGTGGCTCATGGTGTAACCATGGTCTGAGAGCTCTGGAGATTAGAGGCTGTTGTTATGTACGAGTATTAAATTTCCTTACAATTTAAGGCCAAGAGAGATCATCAGACTGTCTAATCTGTCTTGCATATAGGTGCCTATTTAATGTTGTACATGTATGCCAAGGCTGAAAGAACTACTTTCATTCACCCGTAGTATTTTTGTCCTCGAGAAACCAAACTAAAACAGTGCCTACAACAGTACCTGAGCTTCCTATGATACTTGGGAACTGATCAAGCATACCCAGACAACCACAGAAAAAAATCCACGCAAAATATCCACCATGCTTGCCAATCTGAGCTATTAAAATTTCTACTGCTTCTGGACTGGGCTTAATTCAAACCCAAGCATCAGATGTCTAAAATACTTTTCTGCATTGGTTTAATTTCTTCCTGGCTACAGCAAGATATATAATACATGGGAAGGCAAAAAATTCTTCTGCAGAATATACGAGACCAAATATCTCTCAGAGGAGAAGGAGAAGAGATTCTTCCTCCCTGCTGTAGGCAGCCAACTGGAGCTCTCAAGTATGCGATTTGATTATACTTATTACCTTAATGCCAGCCTGAAAATGTCTGAGTGGGCAGGGTGCAATTCAAACCATCTTGTTCCAGCCATAATGGAAGAAGTTGCACAGATGCATTGTTCTAATGGATGTAGGGCCAGAGGGATCACCAGGGGACCTAGCCTTATGTGGCCCTCCTTCCCTCCCTGAGCCTGCTCTGTCCATTAGAAGTTCTCCAGAAGCTGAAGTAAAGCTGTACCTAAGAAAGACAGCCTTTTTTACGACAAGATAAAGCAATGGTGAGTGCACCACCTCCCTTCATAAGCTGTTACAGAGTTTAATTACCTTTACTGCTAGGAAATTGCATCTGATTTCAAGGTTGATTACGTCTAACCTGAAACTTCCAGTCACTGGATTTAGTTGTGCTTTTGTCAGCAAAAGTCAAAAAGCTCACCATTGTTATCTATTCCCTGTATCCTCTTACTCTTTTCTTAAGTAGAACATGTCCAGCTCTTTAAACCTCCTATCTCAAGACTTGTACTTGACATACAAAATATTTGGATTTTCTCCAACATTTTCTCATCTTCTTTAAACTGCAGGCACCAGAACTGTGCTCGATATCTTGGAAATATGCAAGGACTGTGCTGAGTCCTTTCCTCACCAATGTACTGAGACTCATGTAAGGGGTGATTAGGATAATCACTTTTTACCATTCTGAGTCTCTGCTCTCAGAGCCAGTGTTCATTTGTACGAGCTTTTGGACTGTAGTGAAATGAATTTAGTGCGCTGCTTGTTGGACAGTGATCATTTGGCCCAATCAAATTACTGCAGAAGTAATATATCTTCTTTATTTATTGTGCTCTATGGAAGCCTTTAAAGCAAAGATTCTATCTCATGGCCTGATGTTGGAACCTAGGGCACAATGAATGTGCCCTAAAAGACCCAAAGTGCTGAAAACAAAAGAAAACAGTATCAGGTAAAGACTGTTTCTGATTCTGTTTGGAAAGCTCCTCACATTGAATGAAATCTCACCATTAAAAGGCTACATTTTGAAATTTGTCAGTGAGACACTTCTTAAGCCTCGCAATAGGTGACCTGTTAATTCCATGTAATGCAAGACTTGAAATCAAAATGTCATGTGGTATTAACTGCCTTGCAGAAATCCAAGTACCTGCTATCAATACAGCTGCTTTTCTCCTGCAGACCTGTAATCTTTCATATAAATCTTCAAAATAACCAAAAATTCCACAGCAAGTGTATGTGTTAAGAACTAACTGCCACTAATCTGTTTTGACCAGGATTAAATAGATTTATTCTTTTTCTAATATTTAAGTATCCCAGAAATACATGCTATTTTGTAAGAAGACCAAAACATCAGTTTCACCTAATGGATGGCAGGCACATAGCAGAAAAAATGTACTTCCCTACTTATATTGTTCTCTAAATCAGAGGTAGGTGGAGTATGAGCTGAACTAGTTGGGTTTATTTACAACCACTGCTTCTCTCTCAGAGTTAATGAATTACTGACAGTCTTCTGTTATTTAAAACAGAAGCTCTCTCCTAAAAGTCACTTAGGCTCTTTCTTGTAAAGGGACTAAGTAAAAGACCAACAAAAGCTTTCAAATTATGGAATCTGCCCAATACAGGTACAACAGAAACTACTGGTGCTTCTTGAAGGGAGTTTTTAATGCCCAGTCCTCAAAGTCTTGTTGAGAGTACCTGTGCTTAGATGGTCTGCATATTGCCAGCACAGAGCTTAAAAAGATTAAGAGACACAATGGATTTGTACTGGCCTCTGTAAAGAGGATTTTCATTTGTTACTAATCTTCTCAGGGCAAAACCTCAGCACCTGCTACCAAGCAGTAGCAGTACCTATGGGCTGAGAGGAGAATGGGGACTGCTGGTACCATCAAGCCTAGAGAGAGAGCAGAAACAGGTATACAATTTAGAAATGCAGCTATAGTGTGAACATTGTGATTTGTGTTGCTTTTAGTATTTCCAGATTGCAGAATTTAATGCTTTTTGCTATTTTTGTGGCTCAACACAGACTACTGCTCTGCACCCTGCCCGTGTCCTCCCTTGGAGCACGGAGTAATCCCAGGGAGAATGTGCTCCTGACATGTCTTCACACTGCTCTCTACAAAAAATCACACTCTGGACCATGAACAGAATATTCCCTCTAAACTCCTAAGCATGGGCTACTCGAGTTAAAAATGTTGTGAGATTTAGCTCTTTAATGCACCTACATCTAGAATATTAATTTCATATTACTGTTGGCTATGAAAAGAATTGATCCTGTAATGAAAGGAATATTAGTCAAGGGATAAAGAGAAGGTCACTCAATTTATCTCAGCACTAGAAGAAGCGGTATTCTTTGCTGATTTTGTAAAACGCTATTAATGTCTCAGAAAATAAAGGGAATAGATGGTACCAGATGATTCTTTAATTTAGCCATTGAAATATTTTGTTAATATTTATACATTTTTAAGAATCTAATCTTATAAAGTCTTATTTATATGAATAATCCTTACTCACAAACAGTCTTGCTGAATTATGTAGGTTTTTTTGCGTTAGAAAAAAATAATTTGTGTAAAGATCAGTACTACCAGGCCCTTAAATATTTATAAACACTCATCAAAATTATTTTATGAGGGAAACTGAAGAACCATCTGGTATCCCCTGTTATTTAATGCTCCCTGATTTTTCTAACTACGTGTAGAAGTCAGCAAATATAAACATTTTCTTTCTATCTGAGGGCAGCCAAATTACCTTCTCCTTATCCTTTAAACTTACAGTCCTTCCTAACAGAGGACTAATCCCTTCATTTCTACTTATGTAAAATGGATAGGTGATGCCTGTAAGCCAGTCAGAAAATCTGCTGCTGGGTTTGTTCAAGGACCAAAGTTTCTTTCACCTAGAATAATAATATAGTCTTTCTTCTGCACACAACTGCCATGACATCAGCAGTATTTCAGTCCTTAAAAACTGTGACATTTTTTAACAGCAAGTAACTGTGCATCCCTTTACAGTAATTTTCCCCCCCAAAAATACTCTATTCTTCTTTCAGAGACATACTAAACACCCACTTTTCAACTGAAGTTGTAGATGCTTAGCTGTTTTCAAAGATTCACTCAGGAGTGAGTCGTTGAATACAAACCTGCAAACCAGCTACGCATATGCAGCTAGTCAAAAAACATTTTGTTAGGTGCAATTTTAACAACAACAACAACATAGTATTTCTATATTTTTGTGAGGTTCTGTTTTCCTTGGCAATTACACTTAAATAATTAGGATGAATGTCATCATGGCTAATGCAGTAAGTGAAGTTATGCTGTTGTGATATTTAACAATGCAAACAGCTTGTTCCACAAAGTACCAATAGAGGTTCAGTTTCAAAGGGAAATGACTGGTTTTTCTTCTTCTTTTTTTTTTTTTTTTTTTTTGGGGGGGGGGGGGGGGGTGTAAACCCAAATAAAAAGCAGATCTGCTAACTTTTTTTTTTTTTAATCTAAAAGATATTTGACAACAGCAAATCACAACAAGGAAGTTTACAATGCTTGTAATGTGGCGTATTGCAACCAAGTCCATCCATTCTGGGTACTACACCCCGCTGCCATATCTATATACCAAACAGTAAAAATATATGAACACAAGCTGTATTTGAAGAAAGAGATGCTGCACATTAGATTTTCCGTTTGGGTTATCAACAATGACTAATATTTTTCTACTTCTTTAAAATGAATCTGAGTTGGTTTCAGCTATAGGTATAAAACTCACAAAGCCTGAAAATTGTTCCTCATTGCCAATAATACAGGGCTGGTAATGTATTCATGGCTTCTTCAGTCAGTTTCATCAGCTTTGTGACACAGTCAAACACACTGCAAAAAGAAATGCATGCTCGTGTACTGGGTTTTTATTTTTTAACTGATCGTGTCTTCAAAGCTGGGTTGAGTCAGTGCAAGAATTGTGCAAGGAAGTAATAAAACTGATTTTTATTAAGTTGTTTTTTGTATTTTTAAAATTTTGTCTTATACTAATAAGAATTTAAAATGACAGGCATACATATAAGTGTTCATGAGCCAATTTGCAAATATTCCTAGGAGAAAAAACAGCAGGCTTTGCTACAGTACAAAGGCACTATCTTGCTAATATGATTCAGATAGATTATTCAGAGAGGTAAATATTTACTTGGATAAAAACCTCACAGGACTGAGGTTTCATGATGAAAATTGACATTTGGCAATGTGGTAGTTGCATGCCTTTCCTTTGTCCCCCTTTCCCTCTAAAGACATCCTCTCTGTGGCAATATCACTGGTCCTTCAGATTTAGAAGTTTCTTTTTGACAATGGCTGATATGGAGATAAAACAGTTTTATATAGTTACAGGCAAAAAAAAAAACCAGCCCAGAGGAAATCAATGCCAATTCATTTTCTGTTCCATGCAGCATCCTAGGCAGTCTTCACCTTAAAGCAAACCAGCTAAGATGGATCTTTCTAAAACCCATCTACCCAAGTGCTCTCAACTGGAGACAGGCAACAAAATTCTTTGCTGCACGAAATGAATAGAATGATTACTTTGCAGAGCCAGAGTAGAAAAGTGCACAACAGAAAAAGTATGTTTGAGTGAGAGAGGCAACCAATTGGTGATGTTTCTTAAAGTCTGGGTTACGACAGGCCATACAACTGCTGCAACACAGCACATTTCACAGAAGTACCTCTTGGAGAATAAAGTCAGCCTTGCAAGAACCGTGGTTAAGCCCGAAGCAGGATGTGAATAACTGGATCATAACAAAAGGTTGGTGAGCATAGCATAAGTTCACCTATCGTAGCAAGTATTACACATTGGCAATGACAGCTGCTCACTCAGATGAGCAAAACAATTAACCTTATTCCTATTTTGCTGGGGAACCCGGTGGGCACTGGGGGGAGCAGAAGCACCCTCTGAAGGCACCCCACGGTGCTCCCGACAGGCCGGGCTATTCTCCCCATCGGCCCGGCGCGGGCGGCCGCGGCCCTACCCCTAAAGCTGGAGGGCGAGAGCCACAGTCAGCCCCGGGAGGCAGACGGGCAGCACCTCCCCGCTGTGTGGTGGGAGCGAGAGGGAGGTCTCCTCCTTCTCTCCCTCCCCGCCCCGCTCTCTCCTCCCTCCGTGCCCGCAGCCGCAGCGCAGGGCAGGGGAGCGGCGGCGCGGCAGGCAGAGCGGAGCGGAGCGGCGGGCGCCCGGCGAGGCAGCAGGGCGGGCGGGCGGGCGTTGGCTGCGCCCGGCCCCGCCGCGCCGCCCGCAGGCTCCGCCCGGCGCTCCCATGGCGCGGCGGCCCCGCGCCAGGTGAGCAGCGCTGCCTGTTGCGCCGAGCGGAGCGGAGCCGAGCCGCCGGGGCCACACGCCGAGAAGTTTTGCGGGAAGGCGCCGCGATGTGAGTTGCGGCGCCCCGCGGATGCACTGGGTGGGGGGCGGCAGCTGCGGGAGAAAACTCGACGGGGAGGGAGCGGGGGGAAGGCGATCATCGCTGCTGCCTCCGAGGGGCCACCGTGCCACCTTGCCCGGCAGCGATCGGCGAGGGCCACCGGCGATGCCTCCTCCCCCAGCCCGTGCTGGCGAACCTCCGGTGTCCGTGAGTCCCGGGGGGTGACGGGGTCGGGATTCCGCCGAGGCAGCGGGAGATGGGGAAGGAATCCAGAGGCGGAGGCTCTGGGGAGGGGGTTGACACCCTCTCGCTTGGGAGCAAACGAGGGATTTGAGAGCCGCGGCCCCCGATCCCGTACCGGAGCAACATCAGAAAAAGGGGTGGAATATACAGCGCCCCTCCCATCCGTGCGTGTTCCCGGGGCGCCTGGCCGCTGTCCCTGCCCGGCCGTGTACGGGCGGGCTGCCGGAGGTCGGTCGCGCTGCTCGGCGTGCGGGCGGCGGCCGGGGCGCCGAGCAGGGCTGCCGGGGAAGGAGGGCGGCGGGGACGGGAGGGAAGACGCCGTGTGTGTTGCCGTAGGATTTTTCCACTTTGAGACCTATCAGGACCGATTGCTACTGTTCTGGCGGCGGTGGCCGCGATGCGGGGGGAGGGGGGAAGAGGGCATCTCCCTCCGAACGCGAGCAACAAATGGCAGCGGCGGGCGGCAGCCGGGCTCAGGACCGCGGCGGTG
The DNA here is from genome assembly GCA_003676055.1 of Chloebia gouldiae. Taxonomy (NCBI): domain Eukaryota; kingdom Metazoa; phylum Chordata; class Aves; order Passeriformes; family Passeridae; genus Chloebia; species Chloebia gouldiae. The sequence continues at coordinate 37,277,234 of QUSF01000003.1, forward strand.
CCTGCTGCGCCCAGGTGAGCCGCGACGCCCCCGCTGCCCGGCGAGCTACCGGGCGGAACCGTAGCGGGTGGCGCTGGAGCCGCCCCGGGGGCCGCGGCGGGGTGCGGGGTGCCCCCGGCCCGGGACAGGAACGGGGGTTCAGGGATCCCGTGGCCGCGGGGAGCTCCATGCGACCCGGCGCTCTGAGCGGGGCACGGTCGCGACCTCTGAGCCCGCAGAGAAATGTCGCGATCTCTTGCAGCAAGCGTGTGCTGGGTACTGTGTGTCTGTGGGAACCGCGGGCTCTTCTCTCGCCTTTCTGGCAAGCTACACGTCCAGAATTTCCCTCGCCAAAAATTTGGAAAATGGCTCAGATATGCCAGCAAGAATTCTTCTTTCCGTCTTTGCTTCTGCCTTCAAAAATGATGAGATTTTAGAGTATCGGTTAGAAAATGTGAAAGTGATCCAGGCTGCGGCTTATCATCCTATCTTTCTGATTGTCCCTAGACAGCAGAAATGGTGTAATTACAGAAAGAAAACAGCTGAACAACTTGAAAAGCATAAATAAACCAACCACCTAAAGAGTCAGAATGAGAACCAGATAAACAGCATTTACTGCTCTCCTCAAAGAGGTAATCCTAAAGTTACATGGATATGAAAATGACAGAATAAGTGAAAGCTTTTGAGATTATTTGAATTAATTAAAATGCAATAGCCACGAGAAGATGTTACAGATTTGTTAAGGAAAGGAAAACAACCCTTCTTAAAGCTGAATATTCTGACTGGGATAGCCTTTTCTGAATGTTGAAAAGACCTGCCAAAAATTTCTTCTTATGGTAGCCTAATAATTTGTAGGTTTAAATTGGAAGGTGTGTATCACACCCTACTGAAAGCAGTAGCTTGAAGGCTTTGATATAGAGCACCACAATGTTTATATGGCTTACCTATTGATATTATTCTTAGTAATTTAATTTAAAAGTGTAAGCTTCTAGTTTGGTTTAAAGGGAAGTGAAATGAGCTGTAGAATGAACTAAATTTGCAAAACCTTTGCTATGTTGAGAGTCTAATTTTCTAGTTTAATTTCTAAATAGTAAAATTGCTCAGAATTAATTATAGCTGTGATTGCGGCAGCCCTTACTTGTGCAGTTTGGGATTTCTGTGGGATTACTTCTACAGGTAATATTCTGATGGCTCAAGATAGCAGGATCAGGCCCATGGTCAGAGAGTTCCAGTGTGCAGCACTGTGTAGGGTTGTGCCCACTGGCGCTAAGGAGATGATTTGGACTTTGGCAAGAGAAGAATGTGAGGTTAAGTTCAGATCTCTTGCATTTATTCAGCTATTGCTGGCTGGGTCACTGAACCCTGATCTTGCCTTCCCCTGAGGTTTGCTGTAAAATTTGCGCTGACTTCAGTCCAACCAAAACGAGCTCCTGTGTGACCGTAGTTTCCAGTTGCCTTAGGGTGGGTTGAAGCTGCCGAGTGTCTTGGAGATCCGGGCCTGAGTAAATGAGGATTGTACCTGCAGCTATCAAGAATCAATGTGTTTTCCCTCAAATGTGAGATTAATTGAAAGAGAAGTATAATTTAATAGGCATATAAGACTATGCTCTGGATCCAGTCCTGAGCTAATAAAGTCCATGAGAGCTTTGCTGTATATAAATGGAATAGCAAGACTTAAGGGTACAGGTGTGATTTGTCTTTTCCATGTGCTTTATGGATCCATATTTCAAGTCTTTTGGGAGGTAGGAAATTCTTCCTCTCACACTGAAACAGCATTAGAGTAACTAGAGTAACAGAGCAAGTGAATTATATGCATTATATGTATTCTCACAGCAGGAGAACTGGAATTTATAAAATTCAGCTTTATTCAGAAATGCTAATTCAAGTGTCTAAAGCCAGTGAAAATGTATTGCTTCATTTCAAAAGCACCTTTAGATATTCAGTTAAATAATTAGGTGCTCCAAAGCCTTGTTTTTAAGGATATTTCCTGTCACTTCACTAGGAATATTTATGTGAATAGCACAAGGGATACAGGCTCACTGGCAGGAAGATTTTAAACTTTTTAATGAAGTGGATGATTTAAACAAGAAGGGGTATGGGTAGAAATATTTCTTGTTACCACTTCAGTTAATCAGAAGATGAGCTAAGGAAGGTACTTCCTCTCAGAGTGGAATACTGCATTTGTTATGACTTATAGGATTTGCATGTAACTACTGTCCTTGTTGTCATCTGCATGCCTGGTCTTTGAACCAGGACTCATTAGAGAATGCAAATTAAATTTGTGTTCTGTGGCTAGCAAAATAATATCCCTAATTTTGCCTCATTCAGTAAGCTTTGTTCATAAGCTTAGACAAAACTCTTGTAAAGCAATTTATAAACTTAAAATAATGTTAGACAGAACCTTATTTCAAAATGATGGTATTTTGAGCCAAGAATAAATTATTTGAGTTCATAGAATATGTAGCATTTACCTTGGCTTGTTTGGCCAAGCATTTTTAAGTTGATATTTTATTTACTAAAAGTAAGCTCCAGAAAGTGAAATTTTGGGCACTTCAGTACTGGTATGAATCAAATACCAGTATGTCTATTAAAGTACAAGCAGAAAGGATTTAGGAATTTCTCAGCACCTTCAATAAGCATTTTTAAAGGGATTACAACCTGTGAATACATGGATGAATGAGGTATATCTTTTGCTCGTAAATCCAATGTGCTGTGGGTGAAGTAGCATCAAATTAAGAGATGTTTTGGTGAATTTAATCTCTACTACTAGTTTCAGTCTAGCTCTTTTCATAAGTAGTGTCTGTGCTTCCATCATTCTGGCGTGGTTTGTTAGTCTGCATGTACAGCAGACTTGTGGGTGCATCCCAGAGGGAAAAAGAGTGTGATGAGGAATTGGTTTTACTCACTGCTTCATCAGAGCATCAGATAAACAATTGCTGTGGAACTCAGTGTGGAGGAGGATGTCATTAGTTCACAGTGCTTAAAGATGCATGATCCTGCTTCATGGAGATTTCTGTGGGTGACTGGCGCCTGTGTCTGTACTTGCCGCTGATGACCTGCGCTGCTTATGCCCATCAGCACCTGTATCCAGCTCTGGCTTTGCTTTACACACTTAGTTTGGACTTGGAAAGACAAATGCAATGCTTACTGTTACCAAAGTACCTTTTATTCCTCTCTCTGGATATTTAAGTGCTCCACTCTGTACCTTCACCAAGCAAATCTTTTTAAAAAATGGACGTGTTTCTGACTTCCACAATGGACGTGGGGAAGTCCTTTTCATAAGGATGATCCCTGCTCCTGAGTTCTGTTTTCCAGCAGCAAGGAAAAGGCAATGGTTGCTGAATTTAAATGGCATTTCTTTCTCTGGAGGGTATGAACTTTTGTAGTGATGAGAAAAAAAGAGGTAGACAAATGGGAACAGATGAAGAAGGCCCAATGCCCTCAAAACAGGGCAGAAGTAGATGACAAGAGGGAGAAAGTAGTGGCTGATCTGAGTAGTTTGGCTCTTCAAGTTGAGGTGATCTGGGCTGTACCATAGATAGCCCTTTGGCTCAGCTCTGTGCTGTGCCATGGATTTGTGACGGCCCTGCCATGGGCCTTCAGAAAAGATGTGTTGGTTGATTTCAGTGGCACTAGAATCTAACCTTGCTGAAGAATTGAATTTGGCTTTTTGTATCTCAGCTCCACTGACAGAAAGGAGATAAAAAATGCTTCTTGAGGAAATGGGACTGGGAAAAAGCCTTTTCAGAGATACATTGATCTGGATAATTGGACTTTTTACTTAAACAGAGATGAAAATTACCACTACAGATCTTGATGTACTTGATTAAGGTTTACCTCTGCTTTTCAGCTAGCTAGTGTGTGTGTTTTAAATTAATTTGGCACTTCATTAATGGTACTTTCATAAAGCTGCTAACTTTAGAGAAGAAGAAAAAAGTTAACCTCTGCTTGCCAAATAGTACTATAAAGATACGCTAATAAGAAAAAATGAAAAGTGATAGAAGTGAGTGACAATACCTAAATGGGATGCTACTCTGGCCTGAAAGCAGGAAAGCACATGGACACTATTTAATTATTTAAGGAACAATAAATGAGAAGTCCAGTTCTCAGGTGACAGTAAAAGGAGAGATGAACAGAATTTTAAAAGGTTAGGAAAGGGAAACAATACATAAAGAAAGTAGAAGGTGGACAGGAAGGGACCAAAGGGTCAGGGTCAGACTTTAGATTTCTATGGAATTTTCAGCTGGAAAATATTACCTCTATATTGTGGTGTTTGCATAACAGCCGGTATTTTACTCAAATTGTGTAAATTTGGCACACAGTGTCCTCCTGGGGGGTCACTTCATGTTCCCACTTCATCCTCTGGATGTACAACCTCATTTAATAGGGCATGTGCTTGTAAAGATGGCATGTGCTTGTAAAGATGGCATGTTTTAGGTGTCGGGCTCTCTTAAGAGGCTTATTTTGTGGATGTTGTTAGTTGTAAAGGTGCTATCATTTACTTCTATCAAAGTTGCTTCCTCCACCAAACAATAGCATTGGTTTTAAATGAAGCATTTTTTGCAATTTACCAAAATTGGGTTACACACTTTTGCAACTGTACTCACTAAAGGTACATTGTATGTAAAGATCATACCTATTAAGCATTTCATTACAAATGTTTGCATTGGGAGTTAGTGGGACACATTGTTTCCCTCATGTAGATTACGAATGGGTATTGTTTTGGCAGAATTTGCTTCATGCAGAATATTCTTGTAGTCCTACAAAGTATACATTTTTTATGTGCTTGTGAATAATTTGCAGCAAAAGGGTGAGGCCTTTGGACATGAAAATAAACTCATGGTTCTTGCCATTGTAAAGGCATTGTAATTAAAAGAAAAGAAAAAGCACTGGGTAAATGGTACTGAGTTCCTGTTAGTACTCCCTCACCTTTAAAACCAGAGACAAATACTTCTTCCTCTTTAAAGAGGAGCTGCAGCAAAAAATTTGTGTGAAATATCTTGTTACGTCATATATGATTAAGCAAGCAATGGTGGTTATATATCTTCGTGATGGAACTTCATCTTGTAAGCATTAAAACCAAAATAAATTTGTTATTGGTGTTATAATTCTTGACTTTTAAACCTGTTTCTATTCTGTGTTTGAAAATGGAAATAAGCACAATCTCTTTAGTCTTCCATTTCAATGATTTTTAATTTTAAGTCTTTATATAGCAGTGTTTGTATATTGTTTTCTATACACTCTTTTCTTAAAAAAAATAAAAAAAGAAAAAACCCCAGAAAGCCTTTTCTTACACTTACAAAAATACTTCTGTAATGCCTTTTTTTTTTTCATGTGGAAGACTTATTTGGAAATGTTGGTGTTCTGTTATACTTAGCTCCATCTATGCAAAAAAAAATAGCATTTGCAAGGATCAAAAGTTGTGGAATCAATAGAAGTTGTAGAAGAGGGGAGGTCCTCAACAGCAGGAGACTGACTGTTCACAGGACTGGAAATTGATAAATGCAGGGGTCAGTCTTTATAGTAGATCTTGCTAGAGCTGGGTTTGGTTTTGTTGGATTTGTTTCCCCTATATGTACTGCAAATGGTCTTTAACATTTATCTTGATTCTTACATTTTATTAAGTGTAATTATTGTTATAAATGTCAAAAGAATGACCCTTACTTCTTTTCTCCTAAAATGAAGTTAACAGGCTAATTCTGCCATTGCAACCTTCAAATAGTATGATTGTGTTTCTAAACGTCCTTTTTGCCCTTGTTTTCAGCTTTGTTGACACCAAGTCATTGAGATGAGAACTGGTGACTTTTAAACAGTCTATTTTTAACAAAGTTTGTAATAGAGTATTATGGTTTATGAATGTGTGTCAGTCCCAGTTTGCACAAGCACTAAAAGGGAAGGTTTGTATCAGAGGAGATCTGCTTCTACCTTCTCATTTTCAGCTTTGTTGTTCTCTGGGTGTTCCTGGTCCTGTTTTTCAGGTGGGAGTACCAATTTTTACTCTGCTGCTGCAAGGACATCTCATCTTCTTCAAAGCTGAGAGATTTCAAACAGAAACCTTTTTGAAAGGAATGGTCTATATCATGTTATAAAATGAGATACAAGTGGGGAATTTTGGTTTCTAGGCTCATCTAACTTAAGAGTGAAATAACTCCTCAAACTTCAGGTCACAGTATTTCTCAGACCTGTAGGAGTCACTTCTAACACACTGCATATAACCTTAGCACACAATTCAAATAGAATAAGAACATCTCAGCTTTGACTAAAAAGCAGTACATGGATGACAGCATGCAATCCAAGTAATCTTTTCTTTTTCCTGTATGATTTGAGGCTGCAGAGCTGACATATCATGACCCTATACACCGGATTTGTGATCCCTTCTTGGTTATAAGCAAGACTGTTGTCACTGAAAGGTTAATAATTTCTGTTCAGAAAATGTATTGGTCATTTTGTCTTTCCAGAGTCTTTCACAGGTTTTGCCCTTTGTCAGAAAACATTTAATCTATATTCTGCTCATCACTTTCATCAATTACTTGGTATACTTATTGACATCTCTGATGCATAGTGGGTGTTAGGAATAATTTCTTGACAGAAAGGGTTACCAAGCATTGGAACAGGTGTTTGAGTCACCATCCTTGTAGGTGTTTGGAAGATGTATAGATAAGGCACTTAGGGACATGGTTTAGTGGTGGATTTGGCAGTGCTGAGTTAACAGTTGGACTCAAAGATCTTCTCTAACCTAAATGATTCTGTGATTCTATAAATACTTATTTTGCTAGAGTAGGACTTGACAGGATTTAGACATGCAAGAAACCTAAATCTTTGGCTCAGGAAACAATCCTGATGGATACAAATGGTATTTCAATAACTTTTGATCCAAAAATGCTTCTTGCACAGTGACAGGACTGTTCTTCTTGCCAGTCATGGCAGGTGCTCCATCTGTACAAATACCACCTAATTTGAACAAGTCAAGCTTAACGAGTTGTTTTTTCCCCGCTATCTGCCACATTTTCAACAATTTTTTCTCTATTTAAACAAGTGTGAGCGAGGCAGCAGTGTGGAATCAAATGGACAGAGGCCAACCAATTACTTAATTATAGTAGATTTTTTTAAACACATTGAAAAACAACTGTCAACCGTGCAGTGTCGGTAGCATTGCAACTTCCCTTGGTTCTGGGCACAAAAGAAATAAAAAAAGCATGAATCTGTTAAAAATTGAAATGCGTGCTGTTGTACTCTCTAGTGTCATCTCAGCCCTTCCCATTGTTATGCTGTGTGAACAACTGTGGACATATCAGCTGTGTGCTGTTTTTTCAGTCTGGTGTGTGCAGCAATATTTGATGTACCCTCTTGTATTCAGGCTTTGTTTTCTGAGAACAGCGCTTTCTCACAAGCTTGCCATAAGGGATATTTGCTATTGCACCTTTGTCACTGCTTTCAGCTCATAGATGTGTATTTATTTTTTCCATGTAAAAAGCTGTCATGCTAGGGATCTTTCTTGAGGTGAAATCTGACCATGGGTCAGATGCAATAGAATGTAATGTTTTACATTACTTTCAGGATTAGTTTGTTATAGAAGTACCGTTCCAATTTGGACTTTCCGTGACTGTATCACCGCGAACATACTTCTACACATCCTATCTTCCAAAGAACTTCACTGAGAGAAACAATCTCTGTGCAGTGTCAGCTCCATGCATTGTCATCTTAATTTTTTTTCACTGTGGCATGCAATGCTTTGATGATGAGTAAGTGGATTTTAAATGTTTGTGAACATTTGAATTAACTGGGAAATCATTAGAAAAACATAAGGTAAGTGAGGTTGTGCAGGTCCTTTATTTTCCCCTTGCTGTGGGGTTGCAGAGCAGGTCCCAAAAGGAGTCCCAAAAGAAGTCTTGTTGACTGGAGTTAGTGTGTCTTGTTTCAGTATTTTATCAGTGAGCTAAGACTGCTGGTTTTAAATTCTGATTCTTGAAGCTGTGGAGTGCAGCTTTGAATACCAAGTAAATGCTTGGGCATTTGCAAAGGGAGATTAAAATATTATCAGGCTAACAGAGCACTTCTTCATTAATGTAAAGCATTGGTGGGCTAGGGGCTGATTCTGTGACCTCATGTATTTTTCCATTCACTTGGCTGTTCCAAGTAGCCTCCTCCATTTCCTATGCATCCACAGTTTCCTCAAATGATTTTTTTAAAGGTATATTGTTGCCTTTCTTCTAAAAGTATATAAAGCTTGAGGTTTGACCATTGAATTTAATAAATATTGTTATTGAAATAGAATTTCATTTTCTACATTTTTGTAAATATAGATGTGATATGTGTATGAGGAGCTCATGTGACTTTAAAAGCATTTGGTCTCAGCCCATCTGACATTGTTTCTGCATTTTGGACCAGCCACTTGCAGATAAAGGGCACTGACAGAGTAACATTTTGGTGACTTTAAATAGCACAGCTGACAGAGAAAGATTGAATTTTTAAGGATCAGCTATTGGGGAAGTGCACTTCAGTATTCCCATCTAGGAAAAAAAACCAACCATGTTTGTTTTTAATTACAGATACTGAGCTTCTTGTGGTCAGTTGATGCAGAGGTAGCCTGACTGCAGAGGTGGAAAGTTTGTGGTAGTGAAAATTGGAGCTGAGTGAGAGGTACACTTCTTGATAACATTTATATTACTCAGATTCACTGTTTTTGACTGGTTCTTGGAATTACCTAGCAGCATTTGGCATGAAAATGTTGCTCCTGGAAAGAGTTTCAATCTGAGAATTTAGCCATAAACTTTGACCCTTTTCTGGTATAACTTAGACTAGATGGTTTTATCTGACAACTTAATAGTTGTACCCAAGCTGTCTCTAAAAATATTTTGCACTAGAACTTCATTAGTCTTGCATATATTACTTTTTCAAATGAATTTTTATAGTTCCTGTTAAATAAAGGATGAACTTGGAAAAAGAAAATTAAAAGCAAGTGATCTGTATCTTCACTTAAAAAGAAATACAATATAAATAATTACATTTCCACAACATTTACTTTTCAACATTTTCACACCAGAATGGGAAAAAAGAAAAAGCCCGTCTGTGTAAACCTTCTGAAGCCTACTTCCTGTGTCATTGCCTGTGCTCCTTCAGGTTAAAGATAAACCCTGTATTCCTCAAATGCCATAAGGAGAACATTGCTATTCAATGGTTGTGGCAACAAGTAAAGAAAACACTGGGCTGTGCTGTAGCTTCCCATAATGGTGAAAGCCTTTAATTTTTCATTAGGGTTTTGACCCTTGGTTCATTTGAAGGGTGAACTTGATTTCTTTGCCCCTACAGAAAAAAAAAAAAGAAAAACAAACCCAAAAAGACTAAGCAAAAGCACCGGCCGCTGTCATTACTAATTCATCAGATGTGACAGGGGTGGTGTTCTTCAGCTTTGGTTTGCGTGTCAGGATTTAGGGAAACTGGAATGAGAGGGAAGGGATGTCTATAAAGAGCTGGCAGGGATGTACCAGATAAAATACCCCTGTAAGTAGGCTCATATGAAGAGATGAAAGGCAGAGTAATCAGCACCTGCAGAAACGTTTCCTTTAAGGTTTGTACTTCTGGTGAGAGGCAAAAGATAAAACACACCACTGATACTACAGCATGTCCTTGCTAAGCCTACAACTTCCTTCTTGGCAGCCTCAGTGGAGGCATTTTACTGGGCCCTGGGAAAAAGAGTGTTTGGACATGCACAGGTGATGAGGATTTTTCAAGGCTGAGACATGAGCCCTGGTGCAGAGGCCAAGTCATGGAGCTCCTAATGCATCCAGGGAGGCTTCTCAGACAGGAGCTCAGTCTCTGGGCTCACAGCTGTCAGCAGTGATAGGCATCCCTTAAAAGTTTGCTCAAGTGCTGAGCTTTTCTACAAAAGTGGAGTTTCTTTATAGGTTAGGTGGCTGGTCCAGGGTGAAAGAGGAATGATGGCAGGTTTTTCAGTTACGCTCCCTGCACTCCAAAGCACCAGTCTGACTGTTAACATGAGTGTTGTCAGTGTAAGTAGACGGTGTTTTTAATTGCTGTTGCTTACATGAGGCTCTCAAGGTCGTCATTGAAGGCTCAGGAAGGCTATTCCAAAGCCTTAATGAGCAAAAGGGCTCAATTCCTTTTCCTTACTGAGTGCCATGGTGTAGGGGTGAAATGGATAGATGAGATTTCAGTGTTCTCAGCACTGGGTGGAAAGGAGACCCCCATGTGACTTTTGCAATATGGGTTTGCAATATTTTCTAACTTGCCAGGCATTTCTCCTTTGTTTTGTTTTTCTTCCCCAGTACTTTTGAAACCTTATTCTAGTTTTCCTCTGAACCAATGTGATGTTTAAAGAACAAAGTCTAGGAAAAATGTTGGTACAACAAAGAAAAAAATTCCTAGAAGATGTTTAGGAGGTCTGAAATGGGAGATGAATAGTTCTTTTCTTATCTCAGGGGAAAATGGTCCTTCTAAATAAGAAGGTCAAGTGTTCTCAGGTGCCAGAAGAGTCTTCAAAATGCTTAAACAAGTAAAAAAAAATCTTCGTTTCCCAATCAAGAGGGGAAAGATGTTTTATTATAAAACAGATCTTTAATAAGTTAAAAAAAAAGTAAATTTTGTGTAATTTTCCTTGTAAGTATTTTGATACTAATGAGAATCTTTACAGTCCCTAAACTTCTAGAGCTTTCTTTTTATCCTGCTATCTTCCCTTTTCACTGCTGCTGCTCAGAAAAAGCTGTTTACCCTCTCTCCAAGGTGTCATCTATGCAGGACTCTTTCAAGGCACCAACTTGACCCTTTATGTGGGCTAAAGGTTGCATGAAACAGGGCAGAAAAAGTCTTTCAGTGCAGGTGCCTGAAGCTGGCCTTCCTGTACCCTTGCTGGAGCTGGTGACTGGATCTGCTGGGGAAGAAGCTGGATTTTTTGAGAAGAGGGGACCATGGGAATGTGCTTAGGTTCAGACCTGAGACTGGGGTTGTGCAGAGGTTGTGATTAGATTGGTATTTAGTTTGGAAACATCAGAGTTGTGGATTTATTTTTCTTTTTTTTTGCTTGATAATCACTCATATTTAAAGATTTCAGGTAAACCTTTGTCTGAGCTTGGTGGAAATGCTTTGATTTATGTGGGTGTAAGGCATAATAGATTTATGTCCATAATGTGCATGCTGTCTCAATTTTTTACAGACTTATGCAAAATCATAATGAAAATACCTTGAGAATGGATTTTATTTGTACTGATTTGAACACAGATATTTCCACATGGGAAGTGAGGTATTGTTCCTAACTTGCAATATAAAAATACTTGAAATAACTGTTTCTGGGACTTGAGTATTATCTGTTGAATTCATATCTACCCCTGTCATCTGGCAGACTACTAAAACAAGATTCTGCTCAAAATGATGGAAGTGACAGTCTTACAATGCATTTCATTCCTGCTGAGCCCTGTTAGGTAGGTAGTCTGGGGAGATTTGGATCTCACTTCAGTCATTCAAAGGCATTCCTTTGGAAGCTATTTGCAGAATATGAAATTGTGCCCATAAATCCCTCACTCCCCCTGTAAATAGGGTAGAATTTCTGTTGCCACCGTACTGTGTTGAGGAAGTAGCTTCCCCCCCCCACCCCACCCCCCTTTTTCAAAGCCCAGGAATTGTGGTGAATTCCCTCTGCCACTGGCCATGCTTCATTCCTCTGCAGCGTGGTTACATATAAATTCTTTTGTGTTCTGTCAGTGTTTGATCCCTTCCAAGTGGCAGTGAATCGAAGAAATCATATGTATGGACACCCAAACTCTGCCCTTAGCTACACTTGTGAAAACCTGTGGCATTATACGGTTGGCTTGGAAAGGCTTAAGGAATCCCATGAGATCCACTCCGCTGAAAGTCGCTCTGTAAATGTTAGACAGGGCTGTTGTTTTTGTTCTAGTACATTTTACTTTAAAGCTGCACCTGAGCTGCAGTCGATGATGCTGTTTCATAACATTGAAAAAGAGGGACGGATGTGGAGTATGTGATGTGCCATGCTGTCAGTGGAGTTTGTCACTGAAATTGTCATAGCTGGGGGCCATGGCAGTGTCTGCGCTGCAAGAAAAATGTGCTCAGTGGGGTTCTGGTTCCTGGCACCTTCAAGCCACTGGTCACCATGCAACCATCCTCCTCAACAGCCTGATCTCCTCTGGGAAAGAACCAGGGCTATCTGCTAGCAGGGTTGGCAGCAGTGGTGGCCAGCGCCCCAGGGTATCTTGATGGACCCTGACCTTGCACAAGAGTGAGCTCCAGGCAGCAGAGGATGTTTCTTCTGAGCCAAGAAAATTGTGGTTAGGTCTGACACATTCCTAGCATCATCCAGTATGGAGGAAGAACAGGTCTTCAGGCACTGGGGAAGGTCTGGGTGCTGGCCTGTGGTGGTGTAGCTGAGTGCCCTGTGACTGTGAAACGGAGTGTAAAGGAGATGTATGTTGGTGTGTGGATGGGCCCATATGATCCTTTTGTTTCAAGTTTAGTGCAGAACCACAGGAAATAATCTTCAGGCAGATACTGTACTGACACAGCATTTTTGACTTATGCTGGTCTTTGCCAGTGTGGAGGATACTTCATGCAGCTGGTCCACAAATAACCAAAGAGCTTGAATAGTTGTATAATACATCTTTTTAAAAGCGTTGCAGTGACCTGAGCAGATTGAAGTGCATTCAAAAAAGCCCTGCCCTGAGTAATTTACTTTAATTCTTGCTCTCTGTATCTTGGGACCCTTAGGAGACAAAGAAACAAATTATGAGATGTGAGGAAGGTAAGCAGAAGATACGATGACAGGTATTATACTCACCTCCAGGACTGTTATTGGGTATTTTTATCTTCTTTTAAATTTTGGAAAATTTCCAAGAAGAAGAGTTCTATGTATTTTTCTTCCAGACTGAATGGAAATTTTGCCATTGGTTAATATAGAAAGGAAGTTCAGAAATATTAGAATGACGTGTGAATTATTTATGTATCCAATTTGCTACTGTGAACGGAGGAACAAGGATCTTAAATGCTGTTAATTACTGTGGATTTTATTTCACTGACTATGGTTGTAGCTGCAGGCCATGTAGCCTCCAGAGGTGACCTGGGTGCCATGCAGTTTAAGAGCACTTCTGGAAGGGAGGAGGGAATGTGAAAAGTGGTCTGGGAAGTCAGGTGACATCTGGATGTTTTATCATGTTAGCAGAGAAAAGTGATGTTTTTCCTTCAAGTCCTGAAGGATTAACAGCTTTATTTATATTTCTTCTGGTATGTCCAGAACAGAAAAAATAATGGAAAAAAGTTACAATTCTGTAGTACAGCATCTTCACATTATTCTGTGCTTCCTATATTCAAGGGATTTCCTAGCAAGAATAGAAACATCTGCAGTAGCAGCTCCTATTTATGTTAATCTTTTCCAATCAGCATGCAGCCTGCAATAATTACAATAAATGCACTGTCTGCTCCAAACACTCACAACTTCCATTTATTTCAGGCTTCTTTTCTTTGCAAGTCTGAGAACATAATCCTTCATTCTGCTCTGCTTCATCTCCTTTGCATGAATTTATCCAACAGTATCTTTTGTGAGCTTCATTAACGATGGTCATGCCATGATAAATTACATAAATTGAGAATTTTTAATTAACTAAGTTAACAAAACAGCCCCACAAAGCATAATAAATTTAATTAGGTAACGTTTTCCTCTAATAAGTTTGCACATGAGGTGTGTAATGAAGTAGGCCAGAGTAAAATCTGTAATCTGAAGGTTTTTAGATTTCATAGCTGCAGAAAATGTTTCTTTTTAGAAAATGTATTTTTATAAGATCATGTGCTAAACATACCTTGTTGTGCAAAGGATTATGCAAACTTGGCAGAAAAACAATAGTTACTGACAAAGACATGACTAAGAGTATGTTTGAAGAGAAGAAGACATCTTCCAGTCTTTCCTCCCCTGCTTCTGCCAGAGCTGCTCTTCAAGTCAGGGTCATTTTCTTCAGTTTGGCAGTGGTGCTTTGGCTCTGGTTGGTTTTTTTTAGTTTTGTTTTTTTGTTTCTGAGCGGAATTGATGGGTGTTTTTGGTCAAATTGGCTAATGTATGTGGTGTAAAGAGCACATTCAGAGTAGAGTCTCCTTGCTGGTGCTGTGTGTGTTTAGCTGGGCTACTTGCCCAGGTATGTGGGAAGGAAAAGTAAGATCAGCTTTGGCTCATGTATGGAGTGCTGTAGAGCGACTTCTCAGGTGTCCTCTGCAGCTAACAGCATCTGTCTTTGCTTTTTCTTGTCTAAACTTGCATCCAAAAATATTAAGATTGTTATCCCCTGCCACCTACCCTCCTACACAGCCCAGCCAGGCTGCTTTTGCTTGAGCAATGCTCCCATCTAAGGAATTTGGTTCAAAAATAAGAACTTTGCTTTCCCTTTATGTCCAGGACAGCTTTGTGACAGTAAATGGTACTCTTGATTTTTGATCGTGAGACCACGAAGCAATTAAACAAAAAACAGTGGGATAGGACAAGAAAGGAATTCTTTAAATTATGAATATTGGTTTGTGTTTTTCCCAGACTCTCTGCAGCCACAGAGAGCAGTGCAAAGGGAGTATGCAGGTACATCACATTTACTGCTTTCGTTTCATGATGCATTAAGTCAGAGTAAGGTTTTGTAATTGTCTTTCACAAGTGCAAATGAGTGTGTATTGAAGGCTGTAAAAAATAGTTACCATTATTTATTATCTCTGTGAAGTGTCCTTTTTATATTTTAATTTAGGGCTGATTTAGAAAGACAAATTTGATGTCAGCAACATCAGTTTACAGTTTGGAGTGGTTTCTGGAGCCCACTCATGTTGTTTACCATCAAACTCTGAAACCAGGGAATGGGACTTTTGGACATTCTGTGAAAAATACATAGCACTACCTAATCTGATTTGTGTGTGCATATAATTATTCTGCTATCAGCAAGAGATATGTATTTAACCAGGTGAGCTCTGTTGTGAAGATGGAATGGCAACTTACCTGAACTGGTGAATAACTCCTAACCAGAAAGGTCACAAAATTGTGAGAAGTAGACCTCTTTCAGTTTTCTGACTCGCAGACTACAGTGACTTGTCCATCAGAAGACATTGTAAAGCATTTCAGCATGTGTATATATCCTATCTCTCTCTGTTCCTGCCTTTTTATAATCAAGAGTGAAGCGGCTGTAATTCTAGAGAAGGTAGGAGGGCATAAAGTTTATGTAGCAGAAGCACATCTATTTTACAGAAAATGTCCCACTTAAATGTCCCACTTTAAATTTTAGGGTTCTACCAGAATAGTTTGAACAGTTGCCAGACACACTCCTAAGCTTGTAGAGTACTGCACAGAAATCCTGACTGTACTCCTTTGCAGAATTCGAGATAACCTGTAGCATGCATGGTAGTCTGGTGGTAAAGAGGGACACACAGGTCTGGAGAGCAAAACAGAGTGAAAGAAAAGAGTTGACAGGAACAAAAAATAGGGGGGAAAATTAATGCACAGAAGCAAGGAAGGAAATTATTGAAGGAAATAATAGCAATTAAAATACGAAGTGTTGGCTGAGAAAAGCAGCTCACCAGCAGTTGCTTGCTGAGGTTGAGAACATTGTATGTTCAAAATCTTTTTGATTCAAGCAGACCTTCCCCAGAGATTTCTGAATCTTCCAGGTGAAGGACCTTGGGATGAGCAAGAAGATACTTGGCCTCCTAAAGTGTTACAAGGTAGGTAACTGAGGCAGATAAATTTTCCAATAGTAACTAGAAAAGAAGATATTAGAAATTAAGGTCTTGATGACAGGAGTATGTCAAATTAATGCATGATGTATTTTTGGAATTATACAATGTGTCATAAGCCAGTTTTGTTCCAGGGGAAATGTGACATCTTCTCCCTTGTCAGTGAGGTTTCCAAAATGCTGAAAAGCACGGAAAATGGAAAGAAAGCAAAAAGTGAAGTTGTCATGTGGAGAAGAAAAGCATCGCCTGTGGTATTTAAATTGTATAAACTAATGTTGATGTATCCTGCTCCTCAGCCCCTTCTGATAGCTCTGTCTGTTTCAGCTGCTACACCTGTTTTCCATTTTCAGCCTGTTTCAGGACAGTAAATTTTACCTTGACCTGTGAAGCCAGTCATATCCTTTTACATAGCAGTGACTTTCCAGGAAGCAGAAGCATTAATCTGTACTGTTGCCATGAAATACATGCTGTGCCTCACAGCAGATCTGTTTCTTAACTCACAAAAATGTGTGCAAGAGTATTTTGCTGGGCTGCTGAAAACATTTGTGCTGCAGTTTTACATACTGTATTCTTGTTTCTTCTGCTTTCAGGATCTGGACTGTTTAGAAAGGAAATGTAGAGTTAACATCTGCAATCTGATGAGGTCTTCCATTTCAGAAAAATCCTGTTTCTGGCATTCATGTTGGGAAAGAGGAGCCATCCTTTCCAAGACTTTCAGTATAGGTATAAAAATGTTCAAAGAGCTGACAGTTAGTAATTATTATTCATTGGTGCTACTTTTCTTCTAGTACAGTGAACATATTTTTGAAGTAGAATTAAATCCAAGTCTCTCCAGGGGTTGTTGGTATTTTGCTAATGCTAAATTAAAGCGTGCCATGTGCTGTGCACTAGAGGTGGTCAGTGGTGGCTTGACAGAAGTTAATTGTGTGTGTGGCAGGGGTGCTCTGAGTCACTGCGTGGTAGGTGTGATGCAGCTGCAGTCTGGTGGGAAGTCACAGCCCCTTGTGTTTTCATGAGCAGGAAGGAGACATTCCTCAGCTGCTTTACATCCTGCCTGCAGGTTAGGTGGTCCAGCTCCTGGAGTGGTTATCCTGTGTAGCCAGTTTTTGTTTCTCCTGCTCGTCACTTATCCCATTGCTTTTTCAACTCCCAAGCTGTAAATACGTAAAATGATAAATATGCTAAATTAGAAGCCATGAAATAGAGATGGAAGCTGAGCTTCCTTAAAATGTCAGTAAGTGAAGAAGCAGGTCTGGATTGGAGAAGAAGGGATGTAGTCTTTTTAATCTTCAAAATCATCATCCTATTAAGCTGTTGACTCATGTGTTTGGAGGCGTCAATATAAAAATTTAGTAGTATTCCATCTTTGGGACATGCTAGTATATGTTGGACATTTTTAAATGGCACTGCCCTATTTTGAGCACTCATCCTTTTAATACATTTTTGGTATAACTTTCCTTGATGAGGTCCTCACCCTTCTCAGCCAGACACTTGGAGCGTGTTAACCGTGCCCAGATGATGCAGTCAGTGCACAGGATGTTGCAGCATGGCTGGGCTGAAGTGTTAGTGGGAAGAGAAGCACCACAATTTGAACTTGTGAATGGTGCATCTGAGCCAGCAGAGTGTGGGGAAGTTTTCCTGAGGAGCTGAGCTGAAGGCCTTATTCCAAGGCTCTCCTTCTTCACACTCTCTTTTCCTTGTCTCAGTGAGGGCTAAACTAGCTCAGGCAGTCATGCTCTGGATGTGGATAAGGTTCCTTGGAGGTGGTAGATACGATCTCTGTAGTATGAAGTAATTAAAGGGAAATTAATGGGATGCAATGCTCAGGTGCAGGTGCAGATGAAGGATCGGGGAGCAAATCCTCCTGCTTTGTATTGCACCCACAGTGATCCATGGTGCTGCCTTGGAACAGGGAAGGAGAAGGAGCTGTGGCTGCAGCTCAGTGCAGGTGCTGTGGCTAGTTAGGTGGAGACAGAGCAGAAGAGTTCAGGAGGAGAGCAAAATATTTGAATATTCAAAGGGCTAGTGTGATATTTGGGAATTGCTGTGTGGAATGGTGGCATTTTGTTAATTTATTTTGTAATCTGTGATGACAGTAAGCTGAATACTGAGCAGCTTAAATCTAAGCAACTGTCATTTCATGCTTTGGTGAAGAGGGAGTGGGTGAGTGAGATAGTAGGGGTAAATTGTTAATAGAAGTGAAACCAATATGTGCAGCTTTCTCGGAACCAGCCCACCTATTTTTTTTTTTTTTGTGTAATATTGAGCAGCTGGGGCTGTGCTATCTCAGCTTACCATCACTAATCAGGGTATAGATCTCTGGGGACATGCTTTGCTCTCAGTTGCTGTGGTAGAAATCTAAGCTTGTTACCTTGATTACTTGCATATAGACCAGCAAAACCACATAAACAGATTTTGAGCCTTTTTTGTCAGTATGTTTTAGGAGACATACTTTCATTTTTTGAGTGCTCTTTGCTTAGTCAAAGAAGAAACCTCTTGTACTCAAAATGAAAAAGCATTTGCACTGTTGCCTTTTTTTTCCTTCTTTGTAGGAAATTGTACTGCTTTTATTAGAACTAAAATTAATAGAGTTCACTGGAAATTAAATTATTAACTTTGTTTAAAAATGACATTTTCATAGTCCATAGTCTGTATGCCTGCCTGTAAGGACACAGGACACAAAGTTGACCAACTTAGTTACAGAAGTGTTTGCTGCTATAATTGAATTTCTTTGGCTGTTCCAAGCATTTTTCAGGGAGATTTTCCCTCTTCCTTGAATTCCATGGAGTTTTTATCTTAAGTATCCCACTGGTGACCCTATATACAGTTTTTAATGCTGTGATAGGTAGGTCTGTTTATGAGTTGCTCTGTCCAGAGATGTAATTTATTACTGGTGTTTCATTCATTACTATGCTTACCTTGGTCTGAATCTACAGTTTTGTCTGTTCCTTAACTTTTAGACTGATGACTCATTCCTTTGCTTCATGGGATTGCTGCATGTGATCTTATCTCACTCTGAGATGAGCTTTGGAAGTCAGCTAATAAGAAATGTTTACAGAATTCAGCATAAATCACAATTCCACAGCAAAACATAAGGGGAAAAAAAAGGGAAAAAAGTGATTCCCATAACTTGGAGATGAATCTATACCTAAGGGATAGATTTCATGTTTTCTTCTAGGTAGCAAGTGACAGGACCAGAGAAGATGCCTCATTGCACCAGGGGAGGTTTAGATTGGATGTTAAAAGAATGTTCTTCACTGAAGTGGTGTTGAAGGCATTGGAAGAGGCTGCCAGGAAAGTGGTGGAATCACCATCCCTGGAAGCGTTCAGAAGGCGTGTGGATATGGCACTTGTGGACCTGCTTTAGTTATGGACGTGGATGCGGCCAGGTTGATGGTTGGACTTGATGACAGGTCTTTTCCAACTTCAATGAGTCTGTGATTTTAAACCATTTTAATTATTTGTCTGTTTCGTATGACTCCCTTGAGTCTCAGTATATGCAAGAAGATTCTCTCTGCCCCTTTCTAACCTTCATGAGAAGGTGTGCAGAAGCAGATTGGTGCTTCCATTCAAGAATGAGGTGTAGGAAAACCACCTGTGGGAATCTATGTGAAAAAAGAAATCTTAGTGGGATGTCCATTGTATTTGCAGGCGTTTTCTTTAGAAGAGCAGTTCCTTGTGTGCCGTGTCCCTGCATGACTTAGCAGCATCCTGTAGGTGTGAATGCCTGTCTCTGCAGAGCAGGGTATGCAAAAGATGAGGGGATGGGTGGTGGAGGTAGACATGGTGACTAACTCTTTATTCCTGGAAGTGCATCCTCCGTGTGGAGGACGGCATTAAGTATGTCCCAGATAGGCTTCTCACACTGCGTCATTGCTGGGGATTAAGCCATTTTCCCCAAGGATTCTGTACTTGGCAGAAAGCTCTGCAGGAAGTGCTAGTGTGCCTCCAGACTTAAACATATCAGCACTTGCATAATAGATTTTTTCTTTATTATCCACCTTTTTTTTTTTTTCTGTTCTGTGGCACGGGCTTCAGATACTGCACATGATGATTTTGCTCCTGCTGCCATGTGGTCCTATCACATGGTGAAGGAAGGATGTTCAGACTTGAATTATTTAATTTCCCAGAATCTGACAGTTTTACATTGCCACTTCACTTCATTTTCTTCCTAGTGTCTCTTCTGGTATTTTTATTTTTATTTTTAAAAAATCAAACATTAAGGCTAGTGATTGCTACCACAAAACTGGTTGTTCTTGTTTCCAACTAAAAGATAATTAGTGAACTGCAACTGAAAGAATTATCAGGGTTTAATTTTGCCTTTTTTGGGGAGGTGGAGGGAATTTGCTTACATCAATCTTTCTGTTTTGCTAGGTCTGTGAAGACCACAAGGTTGCACTTCTCTAAGTGATTCTAACTTGTTGATGCTGATTTTGAAAGATAAGAGGAAATTTGCAATAAAGACTTGTCATGAAATTTGAGGAGTGAGTACCTTTATGCTCAAGGTAAATTAATAATCTCTTTCTGTACTTAGGTACAGGTCTCAGGCAGCCCTCTTGCTGATGCTATCCTTTAGAACTAACCTGGGTTATTGTACGTGCAGAGCACAAACTGTGAAATGGTACCAGGTAATGTTTTTGTGGTTATCTGTTTGTAGGGGGTGTCATGGTAGCTAAAGGCAGCATTGAGTTTACACTCGGCATGTTCGACTTGTCTTCCAAATGCTGTGTTCCAAATAACCCTTTGCTGCCAGCCACCTGGGACCTGTTTTCACCTGGTAAATGTTTCTTGTGGCCATTTGGAGGGTCTGCATGACTACAGTCCACAAGATTTTTCTTCAAGCTGGCCAGCCATGTTTGCACAAGTTATAGCTAGGTGGCAAGGGTCAAAACTGGGATTTTTCCAAAGTTCTGTGTATTAGGTTCCTTCAGAGCACGGGAAAGATGTGAAAGAGGAGTGTGGACTAATTCTGTTTAACAGCTTTTGCAAAATATATGTAGGAGTGTAAAGAAGAAACTGTCACTACAGAATCTCAGAAGAAGTAAATGTAAGGAAAATGTTTAGAATTCAGGGAGGAAGAAAATAATGTGCACAGATATAATGTGAAGCATCAAGTTCTTGTTCAAAAAGGAAAGCTATTCAAAGGACTTTTGGGAAATTTAGATAGTTTTCAGTGGGCATATTCTGTTGTATCTTGCTACCAATTAACAAGTCTCTAAGTTTTTGGTCCATGTCATAGTTTTGCCACATACCACTGCAGCTTGCTGACTAAGGCTAGTGAAATTTGGTTTTACTGAGGATGGATGTCCTCACAGGACATGCAATATAGAGGTTGGCTGATTTATTCTTCATCTTTTGAGAGAGCTAAAATGTTCATTACAACCAACTTGTCAAATAGCAAAGAGCATTTTGTTGATAGTGTTATGTGAACACAAATTTTCTGTGTGATTTATAGAAAGCAAGCAGAAAAAAAAGCACAGCAATTTACCCCATGTATTTGGCTTCTATCAATATAGAAAAATAATCACTTAAATGAATGTGACTTCTCTTTGGTGTTATAAGGGAAAATATGCTTGCACTTGTTCTCTTTGCCATACTGTTTAATCTTGCTTACTTTATGTAGCCATGCTTGAATATACCATATTAAATAGTATTTTTGTGAATTATCTGGGCACTTGAATTTCCTGTGCATGGCTCTTTTCCACCATGAGAAAAGCTGTGAGCAATGGTTTTCAGTGCTCAGAATTAACAACTGTGGACAAGTATGTGGTGGGCTGCCTTTTATTAGGCTTAGTACCTACAGGAGCTTCTCTTCAGTGTAAAACAGAAGTAGAAATTAAACTTGTTGTTTTGAAGTGCAAAACCAAATTGTTCAGGGTATTTAAAAGGAATTTGTCTGCTATCAGTGCAATTACTGCATTAATCTCAAAGATATTTCTGTAACTGTGAACTTGAAAATTCAGATGGTAATTGTTTTGGTTTTTTTCCCCAAGGCAGGAACCGCATGATCCCATGATGTAGGTCCATTGCTTACATGTGGAGGTTATCCTCATGGCTGACTCCCTCCATGGCTTTGGAGAAAGTCTGATCAAGCAGAGGTGCTCCCCTTCTCACCTCCAGATTATCTGGACCTGTTGAGGTAGTGGGCAGAGGTGGTACGCCTTGCTTCTGAAGTATCTTCTGGTGCTTAAGCTTTCCTTCAGAGCTTGGACTCCTGGGGGGCTCTGGGATTTCTGGGTTAAGCAAATAGCCTGACAGAGTATTTGACTGATACCAGGAGATGAAATCATCCAGGCTGGATCTGCTGGAACATAGCAAGAGAAAGCCACACAGGATCCCTGGGCGAATGCAATGACAGATACCAAGTACACCCGAGGGCTCTTTGTTTGGCAAGCTGAGGACCAGCATAAAAAAAGCCTTTTTTCCTTTTAAGGAAGCTTCAGGGAAAACCTTGGTGGCTTGTTCCTGCAGAGTTTGTTTTTTTTTTTTTGTCTTGGCAAATGTCATATCCCTGTAGAGAGTTGTGAATTGGCCTCAGATGTTCTAAGAGAGTATTGTAAATGAAGGATGGAAAAATGTATTTCCTATTACAATCCATTCGACTGACATCTTAAAATTACTAACAAAAGTTGAAATTCTAGAAAGCTTGTTCAGTGGGCTTGTTTTATTTTGAAGCTTTCTAGCTACACTTTGAGGATTATCTTCTGTAATTTGTGTACAGAAAACAGAATGAAAGTTTTCCCTTGTTTTCTTGCCAGTTTGAGAGTAATTTTGGTGCCCAAAAGCATTAAAAAAAGGCTCAAACTTCTTTTTTCTGTCTCTCCATTTGTTTGGTTTCTTTAAGAGCAGTGTTTTTAAAACAGCTTGTATGAGAGTAGGCACCCAAGTTGGTGTTTGATGCATTGAATGCAGTTAATCACTTAATTGGTCCATTAGGTTCTGAGGAATTTATTTACCTAAATAAATTGACTGTGTGTGACTTGTTGTCATTTAAAAAAACTCCTTTCAAGAGTTTATGGATAAATTTATGCACATTGACTGGGGATATTGTCATGCTATCAATTCAGTAATTCAGTTTGTTGACTTCAGTTACAAAAATGAATAAACATTTGCAGTTTTGGTCCTTTGCTTTTGGATGCCAGTGTGAGTTAAAAAACAAGAATACTATTTTGATTTAGAGTCACAGAGCAACACAGTTAATTGTGTCTCTTCCATCTTAGTTGTCTAATATAACCATTTCTCAGGAAGCACTGTTCTTGTGGAAAGGAACATCATTTCAATTAATGCTTTAGACCATGTTCCTTTCAAATAGTATTTTTAAAAGAGAACATCTGTAATTGCATCTGCTTACTTACTGTAGTCATAGTGGAAACTATACTCAGTGGTAAGATATTTCATAAAATCTGAGTGACAGGAATATCTACAACCAAAATCTGGTGTGGGGTAATACTGGTTTATAACTAACTCCCTGTTGCAACTGAAGAACCCCATGAAATGCATCTCTTCTTCACAGACAACTCAGGTTGTAAAGTCATGTGTAACATAAAGAAGAAATAAAAATGTGCATCTGTAGGATTTAAACATTATGCTGCAAAGCCTCTGTCTTAAGTTAGGCTGCTTTTGAGTATTTCTTTTTTTAACTGTAGTCCTTTCAGCTGTTCTGTTTAACTTGATTGGAAGTAATCATGGAATGGTTAAGGCTGGAAAGATTCTCTGGAGATTGCTTAGTCCACTGCCGTGCTCAGGCATGTTGCTCAGAGCTATGTCTACCAGGCTTGGATGGAGATGCCACAACCTCTCTCAGTAACCTGTTCCAGGTTACTCGCCCTCGCAGTAGGGAGAAGGAAAAAAAAGAAAAATAAATTAGTTTCTTACTTTCCGATAGAATTCCCTGTACTTCAGTTTGTGCCCATTGCCTCCTGTCCCTTTGCTGGGCACAACTGGGAAGAGTCTGTCTTCATTCTTGTCTCACATCAGTTGTTTATACATACTGATGAGACCTGTCCTGAGACTTCTCCAAGCTGATCAGTCCTTGGAATCTCTGCCTCTCATACATCAGACCTTTCAGTGCTTTTATCACCTTTGTGGCCTTTGTTGACTTGTTTCAGTCCATGTTTTGCACATACCAGGAAGCCCAGGTCTAACCCAGCTCTGTGCAGGTGTCTCACCAGGGCTGAGTGGAGGGGGAGGAGCACTCTTAACCTGTTGGTGGTACTCTTTCGTGATGCAGCCCATGATGCCTTTCAGTGAGGGCACACACTTTGTGTCTGTCAGGGCTCTGATGTTTCTCTCTGCAAGCCTGATTTCCAGTTGATCAGGCCCCAGCATGTAGTGATGCATGGAGTTGACCATACCCAGGTGCAGAACTTGGAATTCACCTTTGCTGAGTTTCATGAAGTTCCTGCCAGCATGTTCTCCAGCCAGTCCAGGTCCTTCTGGATGGCAGCACACCCACCTGGTGTATCAACTGCTCCTCCCTGGTTTCTGTTATCAGCCAACTTGCTGGAAATTCTCTCCCACCCTCCAGGCTGGTTGTAAAAATGTTATGTTGGTCCCAGTACTGACCCCTTGAGTACTTCACTAGTGATGGGCCTCTAGCTGGACTTTGTGCTGCACAAGCAGTTTTGAGCCAAGCAGTTCAGCTGGTGTTCTCTCCACCTCAACATTTACTTATTTAGTCTGTACTTCATCAGTATGTCAATGAGGATGTTACGGGAGACAGCATCAAAAACTGTGCTGAATCCAAGATAAATAACATCCACTTCTCTCTCATCTCAGCAGGCATCTCATTGCAGAAAACTATCAGGCTGGTCAGACGTGATTTCTGCCTTCATAAATCTATGCTGACTATTCCCAGACATTTAATTTTACTCCATATGTTAAGGTAATTGTTCCCAGATTTATTTGCTGATCACCTCCCCAGGGCTGGAGGTGAAACTGACCTGTCTGTAGTTTATGGGATCCTTTTTCGTGAAAATAGGACTGGCTTTCATGCAGTCCTCAAGAAATTCCTCTGATCCCTACGATCTTTGAAAAATAGTTTAGAGTAGATTCCTGTAAACTTCAGTCAGCTCCCTCAGCACTCATGGATGTATCCCCCCTGGATCCAGGGCTTGTGTATGTCTAGTGTGGTTAAATGTCCCTTCACTGGATCCTCCTCTACTGACAACAAGCCTTTTGTGGCTCCCGATTTTCTCACTGGTTGCAGGGGCCTGGGCTTACTGAGCATAGAATATTGAAGAGAGAAGTATCTTTTTAAATTGATGGCCTTTTTCCTGGTAGTCTGTCTTTCCAGATATCAGAGATTTACTTATTAATGTGCTTTAGACACAAACCAGTCCTGTGCAGAGTGCATGTATTAAAAAAATTTAGAGTCTGTTGATAGACCTGTATTTAAATTAAGCTACTAATGTCTTTCTATGATTACACTAAAAAAGAATTCTGCACAAAGCAGTATGAATCTACCAAAAATGTGTTTTTTCTGTGTATTTCTTTCCTGTGTTGGTTTGGCTGAGTGCTGACTGTGCAGAGCTGTGTAACAGGAGTGACTACAGACAGTGCAGTGATTTCAGAGATGGTTTTCATGTGTCAGAACAACAAGGTGAATTAGTCTGCAGTCACACTCACGTCGCCATCAAGAGCTGTCGTCCATGCCTGAGCAAGGTTGTTTTAAGCTTGCAGGGATGTAACAGTCCCAGTCTACAAGTGTTCATGTGCAGTTGTCAAACGGGAAAAAAGAAGGAGGAAAAAAAAAGGCGACGCTTTTATTTCCAGCTCAGCAGGAACCTGACAGCTCCTGAGCTCAGCAGAACCAGAAACTGCTGCTTCTTGGGTGGAGCCATCAGCCTGAGGCAGGATTTGGGCTCTTGCCTTCGTTTGAGCTCCAAGTCCGGCAGCAGTCTGGGCTAATGTGTGCAAAGCACAGGTCATCCCTTTCCTGCTCAGCATGTGCCACTGACAGGGAGCATAGGTTGGTCAGCCCTGCCCTCCAAAGAGACATGAGGCATCAGCACTGAATGGAGTGAGAGCTGAGGAGCCACTTGTCCTCAGCAGTGTTCATTTACCTTCCCAGCATAGCTCCACCAGATTTATCATAACTTTTTAAAAGCCTTTCCGCCAGTGACTCTCAGAGGGTTACACAGAGCTTAGGACTCAGCCTAGCAGCACGTGGAGATCTTCCAGGGTCACTTCTCCTCCTGCATGGAAGCAAGAATGGCTGTGCATGGGAACTGTGGCACTGCCTCAAAACTAGTGGGAGGCTGCAAGTGCTGCAGTAATTATTCCCAAAAGTAGCTGTACCAACCAACTTCTAGGCTGCTTTCTGCTGGCACTGTTACACAAGAAAGGTTGTTTATTTTCACCAACATATTTGCTGTTGTCATCACATCTTGTGAAGTCAGAATTGCATTGTGTGTGTCTGTTCATGTGGAGCGTTCATAACATAGCCCACATGAGGTGTCTCCTGTGAAAACACATTACATGACCTTACCACAACCAGCTGAGCTTCTGCTTCAGATCATTGCTCAGTTCCTGAGTGTGAGCCCAGCCAAGCAGCATTCTGTTGGGTCACCGTGTTCACCTGTTTGTAAAGAGCCGCAACCTTTAGTGCACCAAAGCACCTTCTCTTTGTTTTGAAGAAAGCTGACTGAAAGCTCCAGAAGGAAGAACTGATCAAGTACCATATTTTTAGAAAGACAGAAAAATGCCAGTGTGGTTTAGATTTTTGTATTTTGGTTGAAGTTTTTCATGTTGTATGATGTTTTTAATTTTTCCAAGTTTTTCAAAATTCATATTTAATAAAGAAAACATGTATGTTCTAATAACACTAAAATATCAATTAAAATTTTAGTAGCAGTATTGATATGAATGCTATGAAAAATGCAGAAGAAATAAGAAAATACTTAACTGAAAGAATGTCACTGTGCAGGAAAAAATATTAATTCTTTTTCCTCTTCATCAAACTTCAGGCCATGTCCTATCTTAATGAGTAAAGCTGGGGTGTAGCATTTTGCCTGGGAAATAGTTGAATAAATTTTAAGTAAAATATGTACTCACATGTTATAAATAGAGTCTTTTTGCCTCTCATTTTACTAATAAAATTTATTCTAAGAGAAGCCTAGTTATTTATTTTGTTATTAATAAATGATTGCCTTACTAAGGCAGATGGAGATTACTAAGTCGTTGATGGAGAACTAATCATTCATTCATAATGGAGCTTTTTATACAGCTGTGAAAGTAGCTTTAATATGAAATGATGATATGATGGGTTAGTATTGTAGATGAGCTTATAAGACACCTCATGGATTGATGGTTGACTTGCCTTCTCCTCCCTGTTTGCAGAGGTCTTTGCCACAGTTCATTTTTGTTTGTAACTTTGAAGAATTCTAGAGGGGTTATTTGCAAAATGACATCTTTTTGGTGGAAAGAGAAAGGAGAGGTTGAATATATTAATCAAAAGGAAAGCAGATTCATCATAGCAGCTTTTCAGGGCTGTTGAGGCTTGTACCCCGAGGAGCCATGGGCTTGCCATCCTGCAAGCCAGTACCACACACTGATGCCATAGCTGTGGGTGTCTCCTTTTCGTGTTCTGGGGACACTTTTGAGCATAGAGCACCGTGAGCACCCTGGTGGTGCAATAACATGTGGCTGTTGCCACTGTGACCACCCTACTGCTGCTCACCTGTCGTGGATTGCCTTGAAAATGGGTGAACAGCACTATGTTGACTGAGGTTTAACACTGGGCTGTTCCTCAGGGTAGCAAAGGTTTTAAATGTAGGATTGCAAGGATGGGCTCTCCTTGCAGCTGGAAGAGATGGAAGATTTGTCATTTTCAGAAAGCATCTTTTTGGGGTGCATACAAACTGTCCTTGGACCAGAATGAGTGACACTGAAAGGTGTATGGCACCACTTCATTACAGAAGCTTAATCTGTTTTGTTGTGCTAGTCTGTTATCCCTGTCCAGTGAGGAAGGGCAAGATGGACCTGGAGGATACCTTTGCTAGACTAAAACCAAGAAGGGAAGCAGTCAGGAGTGCAGGAGTGCTCAGATCTGAACCAGCTCATGAAGATGGCTGCATGTTGCTGTAGCACTGTGGTGCTGCATCTATGGCAACTAAGGAAAGGAGAATGAGTAAGATAATGTGTCTCATGATGGGAAGCACAAGGAAAAAGATTTGAAAATGCTGCTCTCAGTGATACAGTTTGGTTTACTTGTTGTGGTGTTCTTCCTAGTACATAGCCTGGGGCTTGATAACAGTGTTTTTAAAGCTATTTGGACTTCTTTGTGTGTCCTGGGCTCTTGTATTCAGATGTGGGAATTGAATGCATAAGAGATTAAAGATGCCTTTGAAAAAAGAAGGACAGTTAATAGGGTGCTTTTCATTATTGACTCTCATTGTGAAGATATGTAAATATGGGAAAAACTATGGGTTTTTTTTTCCACCATACCAGTGTTAAGTCAGTAGAATGCTGCTACTGCTGGGCTGTTTCATGGTTTGTCATGTAGCTCCTAGAAAATGGTATAATTTAAAGAACTTGTTAAGGCTTGGCAGTTTTGCTGGGCTCCAGGTTGTAAGGAGTTCACCCATGGGCTTGTGTGGTGTCTCATGTGAAACACTCGTGTCTGGCTTCCTCCCTTCATGGTGCGTGTGCGGGCCTGAGATTAACTTCTGGCTCTCTTTCTTCTTCACTCTTCCTGCAATCCCACAGGCTTGTCTGTCAGTCTTAAACTTTCCTGTAGGTACCACCTTTCTTCTAGCCTCTGTCTTTATGTCCTTGAATTAGTAGTTCTCTCAGTGAGATAAAATCTTTTCTTTGTAGCTGGGCCATCTCTGTAAGAGTCCCTGAATTGTATTATTTGGTTCTGACAGAGGAAAAAAGTGGGTGAGTTGCTTTGAATTCACATGCTTTTATTTGGGCCAAACAAAAGAGCAAACCAAAGAAACAAAGAAAAAAGAGGCAAGTGACAAATAAACAGATGAAAATGTCAAAAGAATTTCAAAATTCAAAAGAACATCCATTATTTATTTGCTTTGCCATTATATTTCATTACTTCTCCGTTACTTTTTTTTTTGGAAGAAATTGCTTCTGGAGAGGAAATAGAAGTCTCGTTTTACCAACCAATGCCCAGAACATTTTGGGAAAGTGTGACACAAGGGACGCTTACTGGCAGATAAAGCCACCATCATAGGTGAGCTGAACACACCTCAGTGAGAGTGTGTTCAGAGCTGTTGCTTCAGGAACTCGAGGAGAAGCAGGCAAGGAGGGTGTTTGTGTGCCATGTGCCAGGCACAGATTTCCTTTGCTTTGATTTGACTTTTACTAGAAATGAGTGGGTTAGGGACTGGGCAGGGATTGCAGGTGACACAGTGGGGCTTGGCATACCAAGGAAAACCTGAGGCCACTTGGACTTCTGTACTGAGTGAAAAATTCAGCTTTATGGGTCTCCTGGAGTCTGACTGAAATAAGACTGGTAGTAAACAACTTATGTGCTAATAGCAGGGTGCCTTAGCATGCAGGTTTGGAACAGAAGTAGTGAGTGCCTTTAAGCATTGTTTTATGGTGTTGTGCGTTTCAGACTGAAAAATGGCCACAAGCTTTATTACTTTAAGACTTTTTCACTACTCTCTCCCTCCCCCCTCCTGCAGTCTGCTGCATTCATCCATTATAGTGATTCTTCTTTCCCCTTCACCTGGTGTTTTTCACAGGATGGGGTTCGTGGGTGGCAGGAGGGACAGCTGAGTACATAATGGATCTCATCTGTTGCCGAGTGAAGCCAAAGCCCAGCCTGCCACCAGATAACCTGTTGAGGTAACTTGCAGAGCCCTCAATGATGACAGCATCCCTCCTGCCATTTTTCCACTTTCCAGTGACCTGCAAGGAGACTGCACCTCTTGCATGACCTTTTCTTGCATGACCTTTTCCCTTTAGGTTTTTCCATCCTCCCTCCTGCTCCTTGATGGCAGGGGTTTTGCAGTGCAGATGTTGTTATCCATCCTTTCCCAACCCTTGCAATCAGCTATTTTCACTGCACTTGCCACTAAGGGCTGTGTGCCAGGATGTTTTAAAACTGGGAAACAAGCAGCCATGATTCACAGGATCAAATGTGCCCTGCTTTCTCCTGCAATATGGAGAAATGGTGGTAAAAAGTTTTTTTAAAAATCCTATTCTTATATTCTTTTTCCCATTCCAAGTGTGTCAAGTTAAGTTTATCTCAGTGCCAGTATCAGCAGTAACCAGAGTTAAATTAGCCTTCCTGTTAGCTCTGCCTGGGTTTCACTTTTCAACAAGCCTTAGTAAAATAAATTGTGCCCCACATGTCTTTAAATTTCATTATCATGACCTAACTTAATTTGCTATAAATTATTTCTACCTTCTTCAGCTGTGAACTTGCAGCCTCAAGTGTCTTGCTTGTTGGATCATTGCCCAGCTAATCAAGACTTTTTTTTTTCCTTCATAACTCCTGCTTTTTGTATCACCTAGATCTGCCAAAGTCAACTTGGCTGTTAACCTCAGAGGGGACACACGGAGATACATTCTTGTCTTTAAAATAAGGGCTTTATTGAACCAAGTTTCAGTCTGTTCTGTTCTGCTGTAGTGCCGATAAAGACCTGTTATCCTTTAGTAAAAATGTGACCTCAAGGATTTGTTCTCTTTTTGGAGGTAGCCATTGCAACACTTTCTTTTGGCTCTTCCTTTTGTTTTCTCCTTGGGAAAAGTGACTGACCGGAAGATCTCTGCACTCTAAGTGTCGAGCAGCTGTGCCTATTTTTTTTTTTTTTTTCACAGCTAGATTCTATGTCTGATAAAGGCTGGTGCTTATTTCCACTGAAAAAAGCAGATTTTTTTTTTCTTTAGAGCTGTTCCTTTCATTTAGCAGTTGGTGATAACTTTTATTTCAGCACTGTGAACGTTGAAGGCTCGCTTGTTCCTCACCCAGCTGATAAGCTGCAAACAGTCTGAAGTTTTTTGCTTAGTAAGGGTCAGAGAACCATTAAAGCAGCCTGCAACCTCAAGGTGTAATAACAACTTGCTATCATTGTATGTCCACAGAAGATAAACTTAATACAGCAAGTTTTATTATGACTTTGGAAAAGTACTACTACATGGTTCAAAAAAAAAAAATTACCTGACTTCCTGGGAAGCCTTGGGGATTCTCCAGAGCACTTATTTCAAAATGAAAACATGCTGATTGTTGCTTAGATGTAACACATGTAATTTGAACAGTTTTTTAATGGCAGCTGAGGGCCTGATGTAACTCACCAGCAGATTAAAAAACAGCCAGTTTGTTTGACTTTCGTTTGGAGAGAGTGGTAGCATGCAGCTCTTGATGATGAACAGTGGAACATTTTCTTTCAGTATAGCCTTTCTTTTGAAAACAGACGCTCTTGCTTGGTGTCTGGATCCTGGTGGAGCAGATATGTCTGCTAGAGTAGTTTAGCTCTTATGGTGATTGTTGATACAGGGATTGTTGATACAGGTGCTGCAAGACAGTGGGCACAAAAGGTATTGCCCTGGGCACACAGAAGTCTTCTCAGTTCAGTCATGCTTCAGTCTGACCTAAATTTTTGGGCTCAATATGAGGTTTACTGGTAAAACAACACGTCATGTGATAGGCAGGGGGTCAGATTAGATGATCTAATGGCTCCATCTGGCCTTAAATTCTTAATTAGGGAAGTGTTGCCAGCATAAAATGGCATTGAAGCTTTACACTGCTAGATTTTTCTTTCTTGGGAGATCCTCACCTGAAGCAGGGCTTCAGAATTTGTAATTGGGCTAGTTTTTTCCACAGCCTCTAATGGCAGTAGCTGCCAGCGGAGCTTGAAGTAGGTCCTGATGGGAACCTGGTAATCTTGTTTTCATGGAAGTACAAAATCCCTGTGTCTGTTTGTTCCAGATTACCACATGTTGTGCTTTTATAGTTATAACGATACCTAAATATAGAAGGAAAATCTATTATTAGGACAGGAAAAAAAGAGGTAGTTTTCTCTGGCAAGCTAATGAAAAAGAAATTACAGTTATTTGAAGCTGCTCATAGATTAGAATATTAGAAGTGGGGATGTGGTTTTTGTGTGGTTTGATGGATGAGTTATTTGATACAGTAGGTTATGATACTTTTGCTTGTCACCTTTGGTCCAGAAATGGAAGTGTGGTTGTAGATGTGCTCTTGGCTCCCTCAGCTATGCAAATGGAAGTGTGCAGGTGTAATAACCATTGGCACAGCAAAACCAACATCACTGATCAGCCAGTTTCTTTGGCAAGCTCAAATGGCTTGCAGCTAACTCAGTGTGCCACTTGATTGTAGAAGGTCACTTGAATGTCTTTTAAAGTTGCTTAATTGCTTATTGATCTCATAATTATTCAATACTTACTGTCTCTTCTACTATTTTCTGATAAGTCACAATTTTAATTTCATTAGGAAAAGCTTGTGGTTTTGTGGTGTTGAGCACTCAAGTTTGAGCTTTTAATCTGAACTTTCAAACTTGATTGGTTTCTTTTATATGCTGGAACACATTTTATTTTTCTTGCATTTTTCTAAATTAGTTACTCTACTTCTGCATTCTTTAAGATCCTTTTAATATATAGGTAGCATATTTCAAAGCATAAGGAGCTGAATTAATAACTGCTGAGGTACTATATTTTAACTGCTGTCCCCTTTTGCTAATTTATCTTACGAGGATTTTTCTCCCCTTTAAATTTTTTTCAATGTAATTGCTCTGGAAGTATGTTCTTTTTCTTGCTAGTCTCATCTTGTGTATTACTATTATTCAGGTTGCTTAATTTTAGTAATAGCTTCTGCTGGCTTCTTTCAAATTCTTTGTGCCATGAATTATTGCTCTGTTTTTGTCTCACTGGGAAGTTGTGCAGGAAGAGAAACAGCCTTGACTTCCTGGGTTTTAACACAACAGGGTAATCTAGACCCAGTAAAAGCAAGAGTTTGTGAAAGTGGGTACAGTACTGTAACTGTGACACTTCCTCTGCTCACATCTGTATTTCCTATTGAGCTAAGGCAAGAAATGATTTCATCTGTAGTGACCCATTGTAGTTCCTGGGAACCTGCTCTGTGACAGAGGATCAGCTGGAAAAAGCAGCTTTCAGCCATTTTCCACTTTTTTCTCCTTCTCCCTCTCTTGCTTCGGAGTCTGCAGCACCTCTCTTGAAGCATTCCCTGGTGCCCAGGTGTCTGCTGCCAGCAGCTGTCCTGCTGCTGCTTTGGACAACTGATGGCAGCTTTGCAGAGCCACCAGTGTGTTCCTTGCTGAGCAGTCCCCTGAGGGTAGCATGCTCATTTCTGCCTTGCTGACTTTATTATCAGCACAGCCTCCCCAGCCTAATTACAACCTCTGTCTTCTACTAAGTTGCAGGAGCATTTGGGTGAACCTCAAATGAGCTTAGAGATCACGGTACACAGAACCAAATAAACACCCTTAGAAGTGGAAGAAAGGTCTCTAGGTGGTCTGAATCTTGCTTATCTTTGCAATAGCCTTATTTCCTTAAAGGCCTGTCGTCAATTTCTGATAACACAGTTTTGTTAGCAGGGGTTAGATTTGCACTTTGCAAAAATAGAAGGAGGTCTTCAACTGGGCAAGGACACCATCTGCAGTCACCAGATGCAGTTATCAAGATTAAATTGCAAGACTTGCCACTGATTAGGCTGGTAATCATTGAAGTAATCAGTGTAATTATCTTGAGATCAAGACAAGATTTTCTCTGATCCGATAGATTCTGCCTAATTAAGTTGAAGTAGCATCCATCATTAGCTGCTGGAAAGACTATGGCTCCAACTGGGCACTTGTCTGTTTCACTTTGATCATGTTATTTTATAATATGGGAGAAAAATAAATCGGCAAATATTGTGAAACTGACATCTTACGATGAAAACATTTTCCATTGAGTTGTGTCAGATTTCTTGAAAACCTACAGCATTCCTTATTCATGAACGGTTCCTAGGTATTCTCCTCATAACCAGACTTTAGGAAATACTTTAGTCAAGATCTCTTTACCCAAGGAAGATGAAGTATTTCCACTTCAGGTTATTTTAAGCTTTCAGAGTATATTTTTTTTTACTATAGATCATGTGGAGGATTGACTCAGCTGCAGCTGGAAAGGATTTTCTTGCCAAATAGAATGGTTGTTGATGTTTTCTCAGAAAATGTGACTGAGACTTGGTAGAATATAATCCCAAACTCTGATGCACACTAATAATCTAGAAAAGAATTATAAAGCTTTAGAGAACTCTTCAGAAGTAGTCATGTGTGTTGGAGCATTTTCCTTTAGCATCTGTAATGTGGTTCTTAAAGATTTAATATACAGTGGTAAAAAAATCTTTTTTCAGATGTGCTTGCTGAGCAGTAACTGGCATTTCTTGAGCCTTGATAATTTCTTTTACAGGTTGTCAAGACAATTTCTTCCAAATATAGTGATAAATTATGTTAAAGATTATGATGTATCTTATATCTTGTGCCTTTCATTTTTAACTTGCTTTATGTTGCCACTACATATGCACTGTATGTGTATGTAACATTTTGCTTTCTTCTTCAAATGGCATAGGTATGCATACAAAATGCTGTTTATGTTTCCCATCAGGGTATATTTGTCAGTGAAGGGACAGGAGCAATCTGTAGTCTATGTCAGATAAAGAGGATACAAGAGATAACAAAGAGAAGTAGGCAGCACTGAATACCTTCTAAAAAGCAGGTGATTCAATCTTTGGTAAGGCCCAAAAGAACGAGGTCAAGCAGCATGCCCAACAGCTGTTTCTTTAATTTCCAGTAAGTTATCAAATTTCATTCTGAGAAATGTGTTGCCACAGAAGACTTACAAGAGCAAAGCATCATAGGAGATGATTGGCAATATTTTTCTGTCATCAATCTGTTATTATATCTGCTAAGCATCACACAATTATTTATCAGCTGAGAGTTATGAAATAATTCCTGACTTGCTGTGAAAAGGGAAAAAAGTCTAATACATTTTTTAACACGAACCCAACCCATCAGTCTTAAAGTGCTGATTCGTTTGCCCACACAGTATAATTAAGATGTTAATCAGTAATAAGGAGTGATACATTCAGTGATCTCACAATCAGAAAGTAATTATAGCTTAAAATCTTCATTTGGCTCTCCTCAACCATTTTATTACTCTGTGACAGGTAAGGGAGGGCATTCATAGCTCAGGATCTATAAACCTTTACCTACACACTTTGCTTCTACAACTGGAAAAGGTTTGCAGTTATATATAGATGCCTATACTGGCTCTTTGTTGGGAACAAAATGTCGACTGGCATTCTGAGTCCTGTCCTAGGGGAGAATATTATAGTTTGAGTACATTTGGTGTTTCATTAGATAATGAATCCATTATGTAGTTTAAGTTCAGGCTCACACTGATTAATCATGACATTTCAATTATTCATAGCATCAATGATCTTTTGCACCCCTTTTTTCCCACCTCATTTGCCGTTGGCTTCTATTAATTTCTCTTTTTACTGCTTTAGGATTTTTCATCTTGCCATATTCTGAAATCCTGAAACTCTTCCATTGCTGGAGACTTCCATCTGGGAATTTAAATGACCTGGCACCTTGCAAGCAGCTTGTGGCATCTCTCTGGTTTGGTGCTTCATAGCATCTTAACTGCCTACCTTCAAGGTGGCTGAGCTGTGAAGCAGCCAGTCCTCCACATTTGAGGAGTGACAGGGAAAGATGCATGAAAGACACAGGTTGTCCTGGGAGTCCAAACCAGGTTCTTGTTTCATCTGCTAAATGGAATTTCTTCATGTTGTCCTGGAGCCATGGAGAGGGTTGAGTTGCCTGACTTGTAATCCATCTGTGCACCTAGTGAGATTACCCTTGGCTGTGGTGTGCTGACAGCACATAGGTGGCATTTTTTTAAAGGATTATATTGTTTGTTTGGAAGAATTCACTTGGTACCCATGCAATTTGATGTTCTATAGTGCACAGACAGCACAGAGGTCAGAAGCGGCTGCTGCGTTCCCCTTTGGGTCCTGCTGCTCCTGTCCAGCTCCAGCTCACACATATTTCAGCTTGCATACATTTCAGCTCAGTACCCACTCAGTCAGTCAGTCACATTATCATGGTGTAGTTTTATCATATATACAGGGGTATGTAAAAAACCCCACAACTTAGTTTTACATCAATCTTATTGTGTTTTTAAAATTTGTGGGCTGATTCAGCCTGCAGATGTTGGTGGAGCCAGGCAGGATTTGATGGAGGCTTTTCCCCAATGTGCACAGACTCTGCTGGCCCCCAGAGGCTCAGATGCTCTCAAACCTGCTGCACAGGACAGGCCAGGGTGCAGCTTACTGGGAGGTCTGTATTTACCAGTACTGTAAGATTTACTAAGGGTAGGAGGTATGTAATTAGTTATTTCTCCAAATATCTTCTCTGTTTTAACTCTTCCTAAATATGCTGTTAGCAGTTGTTTGGGAGTAGTGGTGGCAAATCTCTTTCTTTGGGTTCAGGTAAAATTGTCCTGTCCTCAGTCCTCTAGTGAACTGGACTTTTCAGGCTGGATAATCACCTGTTAATTTTAGCCTATAATCTCCATCTTATGACTATCTTGTCAATACTAATTGCAAGGTAATATTTTTAGAGATAAAGTATTACATGGCTTTTAATGACAAGGGGGAAAAAAAAGAGGCGTACAAAGTCACAAAACACAGCTCTATGGATGGGGGATAGCAGTGGATGGCATGTGTGTGTATTTTGTAAGAAGCAGACTGGCATTATAGGAAGCAGAACTCATGGGAAACAATCTATTAGAAAGGGGCATATTTTCTATTTCAATGGTTAATTTGCTAAAACGGATGTAACCCAAAAATACTCAATATGGCAAAGTTAAGACCTGTTTTAATAGAAAATAGAAATGTAGATTTAT
>QUSF01000003.1:37313828-37376114 GCA_003676055.1 Chloebia gouldiae
CAATGTCTTAAAGGAGGGAAAAATGTTATAATAATTTCAGGTCTATATAAAGCATCTCAGTAATTTTCTGGAAGTTAATGATCTTTTTAAATGCTCAATTTAATGGATTTTTAGTTAGAAAATTTTAATATTTATTCAAAGTGCAAGTTTGCTTTAAAGATGTCTAAAAAAAGAGCCCTGTAGGAGTTTATTTCCTAGACTTTTCTATTTCTGTATCAAAATTCCGATGCTGGCATGCAAGAAAGTTTTTACTCTGAAGGATAGGACTTAGACCAGGCTTAAAAAGTTGAGCTCTTTTTCAAGGATCACTTGAGGGCTTACTGGGAGTTGAGAGCTTATTTTGAAGGCAGTAGTGCTGCCCACAGAAATAGGAGCTGTCTCTAGATTCATGTATGAGTTGTATGGTCTGTATGGGAGGAGGATGGGGGGCACCCTGATATGTGCAGTGCATCTCTGATGTGGGGGGCCTGCAGTTGTTCGTGGTGCCTTCAGGATTTACTGAGGATGCAGTGATGTTTGTTGTGGATTCTGTGATCCCAAGGAGTGTGGAGCTCTGCAGTGCCATTTGGGATCCATTTTCAAATGAGGGCTTCTCTAGGCACTGTGCCTAAAGTTAGTAGCAAAGTCATTTAAACTTTACAGCTGTATATCCTTGGAAGTATGGTAAGTGTAGGCCAGGTGAATTGTGCATCAGTCCCTATGATCCACATTTTTAGGAAGCTGGATTGTACATAATTTTTTTCAATTTTTCTGGTGGTTGAAAAGTGACAGACCAGACAGATTGAGCACAGTCATGATGCAGCCAACAGCTCACCCCCTGTGGTTGAACCATTGGCTTCTTCCCTGTTCTGATCTTGCCTGCTCGTTTGAGCACATCAGCTACAGTAACAAGAAATTCCTTTCTAATCATGGAGCCTTCAGTAGCCTTAAGTACAAACTGTATGTGCAGTTCTGAGCATTCGTAGTTAGCTGTGACCCCTTTGACATTGCTGGAGTAATAGATGCAATCTTTTTCATCAGTGGGTCCAGCTTTGAAGAGAGAGCAGAGAGCTACTGCTTATTCTTCCCATCACTGTTTGACAAGCAGGTAAAACAAGTGAGGGTGCTGAGTGTGAGTCTGGGAGCTCTTGTGCTGGCATATACCTGTGTGATCCTCTTCAGACTTAATTTGTGGCCCTTGTTTTGTGATTTAACTGGAATCTTCCCTTAGAAACATTTATACTAAATACTTTAGGTCATGATTTTGTCTTTATGTGTGAGATCTTGCTTGATAAAGAGCTGTCAGGAGAAGGATAATGGTCTTGATTCTTCCTCAAAAATAATGTTTGGGAGTTCACCTGACACTGAGAATTCAGGTGAAATTCCAAGTAGAAGTGTTGTCCTACTGGTATCAACTTGAACAAAGGTATTTTAATGTCACAGGTAATTTTTGTAGCGCTAGGAAGTAATTTTTGAAGGACCCTACTAAAAATGTAGATACACAATGCATGGAGAGGCCATCTGCTGAACAAATAGGGAGTAAATCCTCCTCTTGCATCTGAAAGATACAAATTTGCAGGAAGAGTGTCATCAACAAGTGGCTCCACTGATTTCACCTGAGGGCTTACGGGATTGTGTGCGGTTGTGTTCAACATACTGTAGGCAGAATACCTCTCAAGGTTGCTGTAGTCTCTGCTTTTGAGTTCTCTGACAGCAGCGGCTGGCTCTCAAGTGCAAGTATTTGGTATCTGCTTCGTTCTCTTTTATGGAGGCAGGGGATGTGTGAGTACTTGGGTCATGACCAGAGCTGCCATGTGAACTCTGAAAGTCTCAACACTGCAGCAGAAACCCCTTCCCCTAGTCAGACATCTTTAACTAAACATATATGATGGATTGTCTTTTTATGCATCTTTTTTTTGTCTTAGTATTGCCCTAAACATCAAAGCATCTCATTTTTTGGCTGTTCTGTGTGATGGTTATAGGATTCCTATCCTCCTATATCTTTATTTGAAGACAAAACAGGATAAATTAATATTGCAGGAAGTCTTGTCCTGGACTTTCTGTGTGACTTGCTTGAGTCTGTGGAGCCTTTCTCCATGTCAGTAGTTGGAGGCACTAATGTATCCTCACATCACTAGTTTCTTATGGGGAGAAGTCATTATTCAATTAGAAAATTTAGTAGTGTTGCATTCAGGAGCTAAAATACAGTCTCTGCACCTTGTTTGCAGTAAAGACAAATACTTGCAAATACCTGACACCTGAAGCTCAGTAGAAATCTCACTGTGTATTAAAAGCAATGTGCTTTCCCTGAGGATTTCAGGATTTGTACATTTTCCTACATTGTTGGATGTAGGCACTGAGTGAATGGTCTTGGGGGAGCTTGAGAAGAGGAAGCCTTGGAAACCTGTTTAAATTGCAAGACTGTAAAGAACTCTTCTGTGCAGTCTTTTGTCTGTAGTATTATTCGCCTGCAATATTTGACTTGGTATTAGGTATTCTATGTTTGTACTTGTATCTTAGAAATGTGCACAAAAGGCCTTTTTATACCACAGTGCTGCAAGTGCTCCTGGCATTGCTGTCATTTCCCTTTGCCTTCATTCACTTTTTAATTTCTTTTTTTTTTCTTGCTTTATTTGCAGATTTATAATTAATTCACATATTTTAATTCTGTGTCTTTCATCCCTTTGTCTGTAGTCATTACTATTTCTTCTGGTATATCTCTATTGTGTTTGTTCCAGCTCTGACACCTTCTTAATTTATTGTGTTCCAAGCAAGAGGAAATTAGATATAGCTCAAGAAGCCACAGATCTTCCTACTGGCATTAGAAATGTGTGAATCGTAGTTTTCTTTTCTTTTCTTGCAGTCACTATAAGTAAAGAAAGTTCTTTCTCTGAGTTTATTGTTGAAGCCTAAACCTCAGATATCCCTTCAATAGTATATTCTGGAGCAAACAAAGCTCTGTTTACCCTGACTGATGCTCAGTCCCATTGTGTTTCTTCTGGTTAATTTACTGGGAATTTGCTGAGCTTTGCTCTTACTCAGACAAGTTTTGTTGAGTGGGTTGTTAATTGCAGGTTTAAAATTTTATTTGCTCTATCTAACAACTTAAAACATTGAGAGTTCTTTCCTCTCTATATTAATTCACTTAGTTAGGCCTTTAGAAGAGGCACTGCTTCATTAAACACTATCCTGTTTAGTCTGTAATGACTCTACTTCTTCCACTCTAAACACATTAATACATTAAATAGTTTCATTTGTCTTCACTGGGATGAGGATGTTCTACAAAGGAGCTTGGGGCCTCTTTGATACATGCTCTTTAGTGGTATAACAGTGTTGTGGAGAACTCTGCTGAGTCTACACTGTATTTCCAGGTTGACTGGGTTTTTTTAGCCTGTAATGAAGCAAATTTGATATTCATTTGTCACATTCTGATAAGAACAGGATAATTTTTGTACTTCTATAAAATGAAGCACCCAAGACTACTTCAGGTCTTTGCTCTTTCCCCCCAGTTTCTTGCTGCAGTAGAGCTCCAGTGCCACTGGTGGGAAGCCACTGTGTACAAGTAGTAGGTGATGAGATGATGCTCCTTCTGTGGTGATGAGCTGGAACACTCATCTGCTCCTCTGGTGCAGCAGCACAGTAGTGAGACACATGAACATGAAGGGAAGAGAAAATAGGTGGCTGTTTTTCCAGGGGACTGGCTGTCCTGCCACAACACCCGGGGCTGCTGCAGGGAGCAGCAGATTGCCAGCTCCGAGTGCCAGCGGGAGCAGCTGCCAGCTCCAGCTTGGCCTCTGAATGGGCTGTGCATTTCAGCAAGTACTTAGCGCTTTTGGGCAGGCTGGGGAAAAAACAACTTCTGTAGTTTACCTCCTCCAGTAGCAGATTTCTGTCTGGTCTGAAGAGCAGGCACTGCAGTGACCAAAGAGCCAAAGAGAAAAATGGGAAGGATGCATGCACCCACTGCAACAGGGTTCTTTCATGTAAACCCTGTTTGTTCCATAGAGGTTATGAAGGATTTCATTGACTTGGGAGGTGCTACCTCACCTCTCTTTCCTCAGAGGGAGCTTTTCATGCTCTGCTTAGTTTCCTTTTAAGCAGTTTCACGTTTCCAGGGTTAACTTCACAATTTCTCATTTCTTAGAATTAAATTTCTTTTTAATTTTAGAGTAAAAAATTTATGGAATCCAAGTGTAAGCTTTCTGTTTAGGTTCTTGGGCAATTACTGATTTGAACAATAGGTAAATTGAAGATTAATGGTGATACACTACTCTCCCCAACAGTTGCAGTGAGCATATGCTGAGCTTGTGTGGGCATTCCCAAGCCATGGAGTAACCACAAGTAATGTACATGCTGTTAAGATTGGTTTGGATTATTTTATTTTTCTTTTCTTATGG
Organism: Chloebia gouldiae; assembly: GCA_003676055.1. Taxonomy (NCBI): domain Eukaryota; kingdom Metazoa; phylum Chordata; class Aves; order Passeriformes; family Passeridae; genus Chloebia; species Chloebia gouldiae. The sequence continues at coordinate 37,318,205 of QUSF01000003.1, forward strand.
GGTTACTGACATACTGAGCCTGAGCAGAAAGGGTTAAATAGAACTTGAGCTATGGGTTTGAAATTATGCTTGACACATCTGATCCATATTACTGCCATGTGTCAGCAACTGCCGTTGGTATGTCAGTTTTGCAAGTAAAAAAATGATTGCAATGCAATTTCTTCTTTTTCATGGAAAATCACACATATCCTTCATGCAGGGATTTTCTTGTTCAGTGGGCTACAGTATGGATTTAGAAAAAAACATAATTCATTTATATGTAAATGCAACCTGAAGGCTACACATATCCGAGCTGCTACAAAGACAGAGAGCATGTACATGAAAACAAATGGACCTGTTGTTAGAAATTCATAGTTTACCTTAATAGGGGTGGTGGTGGAGGGGAAGGGTTGTCTTTGAAACCATATAGGTCAGCATTTCAGACTTCTGTATTTGTATTCTAGTTAAAGGAGAAAATGGAAAAGCTTTTGGATATTTGCTATTTTAAAGCCAGCTTCAGGGGGGAGAAGCAAGAAACAGTATTTTCATATGTCCTATTAGCAAATTACATTCTGTGAATAAGATATTTTAATGTTTGGCTTGTATATAGGTTTTGTGAGTTTTATTTGTTTTGGAGGGTGGGATATGGGAATTTTTGGCAATTATTCTGTTTCTTTTTGTTATATGAAAAGAAAATTTAAAAAAACCTGGAAGTAGAAATTATGTCTGTGGGTCTCACAAAATGCTAGGAGGTACAAGAAAACCAGCATTCTAAAGCAAAAGAGAAGGAGGGGGAGACAAACAAGGAGATGGTTGGTGATTTTGGTGTCTTGCAGCAGTCTTTTCTTTACCTGATTTTTGTTCCTTGATACAGTAAAAATATTTCCTTGCTGAAGTACTTGCATTTGGACTTACAATAGCATAAATTATTTTGAGATAAGTTCACATTAACGACCACAAATCCTCACTTATCCTGTCATTGTTGCTGGAGATACAAGTCTTAGCTCCTATCGATGCATCTTCTACTTCAGCAAGGGAAAATGCAATTTAGTTTTATAGCTATTTTAGAAGAGTCTGTGATAAAAGCAAACCAGTGCCTTTCCCTAATAAGTATTAGAGACCAAACCTGTGCAATTTGCAGTAAGTGTAGTCTATCTCCTAAAAATGTCCTGGGGATTTATGCACTAAACTCAGATTAATGCTAATAGGAGTTACCTAAGATAATAAATAATTTCTTTAGTGTGGCATTTCCCTTTGACATCTTACTATTTCTATTTTTTAATGAAAACAAAGTTAGAATTGGAGTTTGTGGTATAAAGAACCTTTTTTTCTTCTTCTCTGTAGGCATGCTTCTAAGAAGCATATTGACCATGAGGAAGCCCATGTGCTAGTAACCAGTTTTTACTAATCACGCCGAAGAAAATGAAGCCACGTTTCAGCTTTGCCAATCCTTTTCCCACCCTGTTGGCTGAATGAGAAATGGTCGTGTGATTATGCTGACAGCCCAGCATGCATTTGGTAGACCTGTGGTTAACTCGTTCCCTCTCCATGTGTCTGCTCTTACAAAGTTTTGTCCTCATGATACTGTGCTTTCATTCTGCCAGTATGTGCCCAAAAGGCTGCCTCTGTTCCCACTCCGGAGGTCTGAATGTCAGCTGTAGCAATGCAAACCTCAAGGAAATACCCAGAGATCTTCCCCCAGAAACAGTCTTACTTTATTTGGACTCCAATCAGATAACATCTATCCCCAATGAAATTTTTAAGGACTTGCACCAACTGAGAGTCCTCAATTTATCAAAAAATGGGATTGAGTTTATTGATGAACATGCCTTTAAAGGGGTGGCAGAAACCTTGCAGACTCTGGATTTGTCCGACAACCGGATTAAAAGCGTGCACAAAAACGCTTTCAACAACCTGAAGGCCAGGGCCAGAATTGCCAACAACCCCTGGCACTGTGACTGCACGCTGCAGCAGGTGCTGCGAAGCATGGCCTCCAACCACGAGACGGCCAACAACGTCATCTGCAAGACCTCTGTGCTGGACGAGCACGCGGGGAGACCCTTCCTCAACGCTGCCAACGACGCCGACCTCTGCAACCTCCCTAAAAAGACTACTGACTACGCCATGCTGGTCACCATGTTTGGCTGGTTCACCATGGTGATCTCCTACGTGGTTTATTACGTCCGACAGAACCAGGAGGATGCAAGGAGGCACCTTGAGTACTTGAAATCCCTGCCAAGCAGGCAAAAGAAACCAGATGAAGCCGATGACATTAGCACTGTGGTATAGTATTCTGAATGCAATGACTGCCTTTGTGATGGGAACTAGAGTTGGATGACGCTAAAACCAGAGGTTTACTTCTAACGTTCATTGTAAACATTAAGACTTTTGGGGCTTTTTTTCCTGTTTAACTGAATTACACCACTGTTGAGCTTTCTAACAGAAAGTTTTGTCCGGGTGGTAAACTTCAATTATTTCTCTGGTGGTATCCTAAAGCAAGCGAATTAATATGTAAACATTAGTTTAGACCCATTCCACTATTTAATAACGAAATTTATTTTTTTAATTTAAAAACCAAATAAAAGCTTAAATTTGAACCACGTAAAGCAGAGTAATTTATTACTCAGAAACCTGTCCAGTGCCAGAGCAGTCTTGGCTTGGTCAGTGCTCATGAGGTAGAAGAGAGGAGCGATGATGAAGTGGGCTGTGAGAGGTCCAGGACTCGAGAGTCCCCAAAGGGCACGTCTCACCCAGAGGTGCAAGGTGAGCAGCTGGTGAATGGTAGCTCATTTTGTGGGCTGCCTGCCATGGTGGGAAAGGGGCACAGTGTGGGCAGAGCAGAATGTCCTGATTATGAGTGTAAGGGATTGATGCTTGCTTAACCTCTTGGAGGGCATTTTGGCAGTGCTGGGGAGGAGGCAGCCTTGAGGAGCTGCACCTCAGGACGTCGAAGAGAGGTAAGCCAGGGGTGTGTGGTGGTTTTCATCTTACACCTTACTGCCTTGCATGAGCTTCAGGGAGGTGACCTCAGCGCTGGGAAGTACAGCGAGAAGGCAACAGCAGGCTTAGTATGATGGTCAAACTAGGGTACCACTAGTGATAATTAAAAAAAAAAAAAAGCTGATGTGTTTAAGCTGTATATTAGTTGATAAGTAAATGTGGCTTCTATTTTTTTTGGAGCAGCCTTTTAAAAAGTTGAAGAAAATAAATGAAATAAATGAATATATAAGGTAGGCATATTCTATTGTGTGTTCTAACATAGCATATATCCATGTTTTTGCATGATTTTGTGGCTAAACATTTGGGAAAATAGAAAGTCCACATGCAGTTAAACTCAGCCTTGCATATGAAATAGATATTTTAAATCTCTACTTTCTTTAAAAACACAGTGTTTTTTCATAGATAAAATTTTCAAAGGGAACAAATCTACAAGAACATATTCCTCTTTTCCTTTATTACCATAATAAAATTATGCTTGTCTCTGGATCCCTAGATCCACTCTAACTGACATTGGAATATATATTACAGAAGGGTGGAATTAAAAGTGTATAAAACACTGCTTTGCAAGAGTAAGTGTTAAAGGTCAGCCTTAAAATATGTAAAAACCCTCCAGAGTAATCTCTCTGATTAGGTTATCTATTATTTCTGTTACAGTTCTGTTACAAGGGCAGAAGCTTGTTTATCTTAATTTTTTTTCACAACACTGTAAAAATAATAGCTAAAACTTGTTTCAAAGCAAGTGACAGAATAAGAAAAAAAATTAAAGGGACATAGAGTCAACTTTTTATGTCATCTTTGCACTTTTTTGTCATCTTCATAGGGTGACTCCTTGTGACCGACTTAGCCGTTTGCATACCTCCATGACCAGTTTTTGGCAAATTAAGAGAATGTTAATGTTTATAAAGGGCACAGTCTATCCATAAAATATCCACTGTCCCTGCCCTGATATTTCTGTCCCTGCAACCAACTCCCTTGAGTAAAAATGTTATTTTCTAAGGAGAGGCTCTTGTTGATGACACATCCTCCTTAGTTAGCATTTTATGCTTTTCTGTTTACAAGCTCTATCTACCCAAGCCCCCCAAACTCTGTGTGGCCTCCTGCAGGACCCAAAAGTAGTTGGATTAGATACACAGGTGAGTCTGAAGAAAGCAGATAAAATGTTATACTGTAGTGGCAATATAACAAACTCTACTGAAGAGGACATGTAGTGTCTCTGTGTAGGCTGAGCAAAATTGCTTCCTGATGTAATTCCCCTAATTTCTCTAAAATTTCCTTTGGAGTTAAATTGGTCTCACTTCTGTCACTGTGTTCCCCAAGCAATATTTAGGATCCCAGCTAATAGGCTACTGTGTGAAAAAACAGAGGGAACTAGCTAAACGATGACTCTAAGCTAGAGGTACTAACAATCAGGAATTTGATCTTGTTTATTCACAGCTGAATGCATAAATTTCCTCACAAAAATTGGGTAGAATTATTTAAACAACATTTAAGAAATCCTAGTCAGTCTTGAAACATTTTAAAAACACTTGGCAGGTTTCAAATATTTCATTCCAAGCTACATTTTTAAAAATAACCCCTCTTCCCAAGACTGACTAAGAAAAAACATAAGTAAGTTATCTTTATGTTTTCTGGTTTTTTTTTCTTTATTACTTGATCCATGAGACAGGATCTGGTGTAGTTTTACCCCAGTGGAACTTCTGCCTTTCCAGCTTTAAATTCTGACCCAAGCGAATTTAAACAAAGTTAAGCATTACTCTGTAGAAATGCTTTGGAGGGATGGTTTCAAGAAGATAAGAAGATGCTTGTTTTTATTGTGTTTACTTTGCACCTTTCTTTCTAAAACTACTCTCTAGAAAAGCCCAGGTGCTGCCCTTTGAGGTCAATGGCACAAACTTTTAGAATTTGATAAATGTTAAACACTTCAAAGAGTTATTTTCATTTACAAAACAATTTTTTTCTGATAAATGAGTAATTTGGTATATTTTTATCTATAATACCTTAGCATGTAAATACAAATGAGAGGAAATGGATGTTTTCTTACTCACAGAAGATAGCATATGATAGAAAATAAGAAGGGATATACATAACAGAGTGATTTTTTTTCTATTAAGATGCTTCAGGAAAAGAAGAGCTGGGACTTAATGGCTTAACTGTGATTAATTTCTCTATCCTGATTTTCTTACAGAAAACATACATATTTTTGTTTCTAAATGGTAAGGGATAACTGTGAACATTTGTTTTTTCTTAAAACTAATGGTGATTTTTTCTCTGGTAATTTTCTAGTGTTATGCTCTGTGGGTAAGGTCTGTGATAGTGCATTTGGTCTGTGTGTATTAAGACTCGGTCTTTCTTTGTTTCTTTTATTATCAGTTTGGTACACTATTAGATACAGCTCTCTTCACTGTTAATTTACATTATATTTTTAAGTCTTTGGTAGCAAGATTTTGCACTGCAATTGCCATAAATTTTGAGGGTTGAGTATGAACAAAAAATATGGTTATCCATGTTCTCGTCTTCCCAGGAAGAAAAGAAGAGAATAGATTTTTTGTTTACCAAATAGATGCCATGCAGAAAATCTTCCACATTTGTTTTTCAGCTTGAAAGGGGAAAATCATAAGCATTAGAAAGCAAAAAAAGGGAAGTAAAAGGAGCAGCTGTAGGCTTAAGCAGTTGAAGGTGTCATGGAGTCTTGCAAGGTGTTTAAATATGCAGAGGTCTCAGAGTGAATCTAAATCAATTTTTAAAAGAGTGTCTCTCTACTTCCACCCCTGGAAAAAGAGTTAAGCAAGCTAAACAAGAGCAAAAGAGATCTGTTTTAAAAACAATCTTTAAACTTGGGAGGGAAATCTAAAGAAGGAAAATATCTGATTTTACATGTACAGCCATAGTATGAGCAAAACAAATGGGAATATTTTTCCTAAGCAAGTAAGAAACAGGAGTCCAGCTAAAGCAAGAGCCAAGAGTTCATTGGGTATTAAGGGAGCACTGTGAATAGGTAGGGCAAATGTTTTGAAAGAAACTAGGCTAGCATTTGAGAAGGGGAAAAAGTCACCTATCAATTAGTTACTGGTTAAAAAATAAGAAACAAAAGTAAGAAGAATTTATCTGTTGACTTGAAGGAGAATGGTTGTCCCATGGAAATCAGAATGGGAGCAATGCTGTACAGTGTATTCCTGGCAGAGGGAGTTGATAATGAGCTGATAACATTTGTGGGTTATAAACTGTTATGGAGGGCAGTCCAGTCTACAGCTAACTGTGAAGAAATACAGAAGGGTCTCACATTTCTAAGTTGGCAAATGATGATACAAAGAAGATTGGATTTTGTGTGAATAATCATAAAGTACTGCAGATGGCACATCTGAACATGAGGATATTCTCTAAATTGGCTGTAATCAAATGGAAGAAGCATCTTGGAGGCACAGTGGGAAGCTCTTCAATGACAAACACCAGAAATTATTAGGAGGGAAAAAAATCAAACAGCGTAGTGGCATAGCATGATAAACCACTGTATAAAATCTGTGATGAACACGCATCTGGAGCATTTAATTTCAGTTCTCCTTCTCTTCAAGAAAAAATGAACTTACTTCTGAAATACTGAATATGTAGAGAAAGATAATAAGATAATCAAGGATATGAAGTTGTTTCCATAGAAGACATCTAACATTCCTGGTCTTGGAGGTGAGCATTAGAACTCACTGTAATAACTGGAGTAGTAAACAAAAGGGAAATTCAGAAGCTCTGATCTCTGTTTCTTGCAACAGAAAACATCAGTCTGGTTAGAAAATATCAGGTGATGGATGCTGGGGTTTTTTTTTTAATATTTTTTTAGAGAGCATGCATTTAAATGAAGTACAGGTTATTGTAGGGGAGAACATATTCAAAGTAGGACTCCACAAATTCTTGGAAGTCAAGGTTGTTAACAATACTAACATTATATAGATACCGTTTTCAACAAGGAAATTCTCTGCTCATCCCAGGAAGCAGGGATGGTTTCCCTAGGATAAGCTTATAGGTTTGTGCTTCTCTGACTCTCTGAGATGCTGTTGTGGGTGTTTGTTGAGGAAGGGAAGGTGGGCTTGATTTGTATGGCACCAGTGCTTTCATATGTCCAGTGGGATGCAAATCAAGCTGCCTCCCTGAGAGGCAGGAGAGAGTATTTGTAATGCAGACAAGGAGATTTCCCATGCATAGGCTGGGAATGAAGTCCAGGAAAAGCAAAATCCCACTTAAGTGTTGGTGTTTTCTTGCAGCACTAACTGCTGGACAAGGTGCTGAGTGCTGTGTTAACTAAAGGAGAGACAGCTTTCCACTGGGGATCTGTGGAAAAATTAATTCAAACCTTGACTGACATACCAAGGCAAATTGATACTACTCTCACAGCTCACCTGGTGGTCCATCTAGAAAGGATGGGAATTTTTCTGCAGGTTCTTCATTAAAACAAGGTTAAGGACTTGATTTTCACAAATAAATCCCTTCATTGTTGTTTCTTCAAGTGAAAACTGGTGTGAATTCTTGAAAGTATAAGTACTTCAACAGTGCCACTTATGACAGGGAAAAGCGTGTAAGCTTTGCTTTTGTTTTGCTCGAGTAAATCTGAGGAGCAAAAGTCACTGACAAGAATTGGACACCATGTTTACATGCCATGCCATAACAATATGTGAAAGAGGTGTTTTTTGCATGCCAGTGAATCCATGGGTATGTGCAGGGCATTCATACACTTCTCAAGTTCACTCATATTTCCCTGTGGTTAGTCATGTGCATGACTGTGTCAGTCAGCTGTACATACACATACAGATAAGAAAGATCTCCTTTGGATGCTTTCATTTGCCCTATTTAATCATGAATAGGGTTGCTTTGTTGCTTCAGAGCCATGATTCATACTGCATTTAAGCCAAGTACACCTCGATCCTCAGCCTTTCACAAAGCTCTGTGATCCCAGTACTAGATACGCAGAATGTGGAAGAAAATGAGGCGACACTGGTACAGCTCATCCTCTTTCTGAGATCCTTAGTCACATCCATTGGCTACCATATCAAGCTTTACAGACCTTTGTCAACAACCTTTTTGTTTTCCACCTGGCTCAGAAAGCAATACAATTTCCTAGAAAGCACGATATTTAGGTGAATGATGTAGCTCATAAGGAGCAGCCCTGTTTGTGAGAACCGGGCAGTACAACTGCAGCTCATGTTCCTGGATCAGTTCTCCTCTTCTGCACTTGTAAACGAGTCAGTTCTTGGCATTACAAGTGTGTTTGGCTGTGTTTTTCTCCTAGGAGATAGTTATAACCCTTGGAGGAAATTCCTTGAGATGGTTGTGGGCCTGAATACAGCTGCTAATTCCAGAAGAAATGCCAGAATGAAAAATGAGATGGTTTTAAGATTTCCCTACTGTAAGGAAACTTGAGAAGCAGTTGTTTTTGGGAAATCTAACATCTGTATTATTCTTAATATGGTTTTGAGCTTTTAAAAGCACGTTGTGAGCGTCCTGCTACTTTGGTGGGGCAGTCTGCAAGCAGATTTCATAACAAAGCAGCAATCTCCATCGCCTCTTAGGGGTGGATTAAACTGGATGTTGAGGAGAAAAAATGCCAAAACCAAACCAACATGACAAAAACACTAACAATAACAACAAAACCCAGATAAGCAAAAAAACCAACCAAACAAGAAGTCCATATGTTAAGCTGTCTGTTTAGGGATCTTCATCCTTCACAATTATTAGTCACTGCTTTATAATGAAAGAGTTTGTGATCTCTTGAATTCTTCACAGCTCCATTTTAATTTGGAGCTAAGAAATAGGTCTGTTTAAATACATCTGCCCTAACACTGGTAGTGTATGAGCTGTCACTATTTAAATGGAGATTGAAGTTGACTGTACTAGCTAAACCTTTTCTGCACCGGGGTCTGTTTCTATGTCTATCTGCACATGTGTAAAAAAACCTTTAGGTATATATTAAAAAAATACACATTTTCTGTAAAGAGGTGTGATTATAAAATCATGCTCTTTCAGATATGCTTTGTAAGTTTTTAATATATAAAAGCAAGGTAAAAATTGGGAAGGAAAAACAGACCCCAGAACTTTCAGGTTGCTTTCAGACATCAAAGCAGGACAAAAAGGAGAGAAAAAAAAAAAGCCCTAACAAAACCTATTATTTTTTTCTTCCTTTGAGGATTAACTTTGTTCTCAATGCTGCATTTCATGGTTTACCAATTTTTATTTCTGTACCTAAGCCAGATTAGCATTCACTTTCAGCAAAGTCTCTTATAAATGGAGCTCTTAGCCACAGAGAATATTGAAACGTATCATGTTGTCTGAAAAAAACCCTGTGACTGCAACAAATAAGCCCTCTAGACAGTATCTCTATACCCTGTTAATTAAATTTACTGGCAAAGGAAAGGAGTTGTTGAATTGAGGTAATAGTAGAGAGATTTCAGGTTCTTGAGTAGATGCCGGCTTTTATGTTCTTAATGTGACTGTGTATGGGACAACCAACATGCCTTTTCACTATTCTATTTCAGAAGCTCCAGGTTTGATTATGGGACACAAAACCCACTGTCTCTGTCTTCACATGGTCCTTAAGGACAAGGGCTTTGGGGAATGCTGTGTCTGGGAAATGCCACCCTGAGCGCAGTCGTTCAGAGTCTCACCTCAGCACTGCCAACTGTGTTGGTTTAGGCCACTTGTAAAAGGAAGGAAACTGCTGTTTGGATGAGATCTGTGAACCCTCTCCCTGTTGAAGGGACTTGCTTACCACTAGTAGGAGATACATCACAGGTCAGGATCCCAGAGACTTCATCCTTTGAAACCATAGGAAGCATGCTTTCCTTCAGAATGATGCAAGTTATTTTTGGTACATCAAACTTTCCAGTACTATAAAGTGAAAAACACCAGCACAGCCTGTTTGATTTTTCAAGACAAGGGTGTCTAACCACATTGCAGCTGTACTCAAACTAGGATATTTTGCCTTGTCTTTAGTCTTTTGTTGTTTAGTGTTACATTTGTGGTTGAATAAACTTCATGTCTCTTCAGATTGAATCTTCAAGCAAGCTTGTTTTCACTTATCAGAAACGATTTCCAATTGCTATCAACAGTAAACCTCACTGGGAAATGTATTCATGGGTCAGCAGAGATTTATTCTTTTCTCATATGTTTTGCAAGACTCATGAACTGATTAATATATTAGGGTTATATTAGTAAATGAGATATGTACGCACAAGCTTTTTTTTAAAAACAGAGCTAATCAAGAAATGGATGAAGTGAAATTTACTGATTCTATTCTGAAGTTCTGAAGTAGAAAAGGACAATCTGTTTAGAAGAGCTGGGTAAGGTAGAAAGGTATTCCTTCAAACAACAAGCTCTGAAGTACATGGAAACATCTTTTTGTTTTCAAGAGTTGTGGCAATACTGAAACTATAGTTACAGGAGAGTAGATGTAAATTGCAATGCTGAAAGTAACTTAGATAATTAAAGAAAATTAATTTCTCTGTTTGGTTCTCACCCTGTGTAATGTACCAAAATTCCTGGATGAACTTGAAGTTGTGCTTTCTTAGTTAGCAAGCTTTCTTCCCAAGTTCAGGAATGTACTTTGGACTCTATGCAAGAATGAAGTTTTGATACTGCCTTCAGTGGGATCAGCATTTCTGCAATAAATGTGTTATTGATTCAGGGTGAACTAAGCCACCATACTGGCAATTGCTTTTGTACTTTTGAAAGGGTTAATTTGGGTTTAACATCTAAATAATAACATCACACAGCTCTGCAGTGGTGCACCCTCAGACTTCTAGCATGGCAATGGGAACTATCCTTTCCTTATCCTGACAATAGCCATGACAATTACCTTGATTTTTTATTGTTTATATGACATAAGACATGTAGTGTCTTTTTGTATTTGGCTCTGCATAGACCTCTGGAATCTCTTAAGTATGTGTTTATGAGGACAGGCTTTTAGAGTGAAGAAAAAGAAGTATATAAGAGGGTTGACTGCATGTAATTAGTTTCCAGTAATGGGTCACAGTTCAGGCATCCATACCCACAAAGATACTGTATAGCAAAATCACTGGAGTCAGCAGGCTTCTGGAAAATACCCACCATTATTGTTTAAATGTTTTTGTTCCAGTATTTTTCCACAATTATTTTTGTTTCTGCAGCATTGTGTTCTCTCTGTGAGGACCACTGTGGAGGAGATTGTTTTGGGAGGAACGAGCTCTGAGTTTCCAAGCTGTCCTGAGGGTGTGCAATAAAGGTCTTTCATGGAAACTACCTCAATTAAAAATATGACTGTACATAATCATGGACCTGAGGAGACCTGACACACATTTCAAGCCTGGCCCCTGACTGCCTGAGTAAATAGATGCTATACTTAGCACAGAGAACAAATGGTTTGGGCTGCGAAGGGTGAGTCATTCAAAGCCAAGTTGCTTTTCCTGAAAGCACACAGAAATGCAATGATTAAATAGGCTTTACATTTGGAAAATCCTGCAGGCAAGTCTTTAATCAGTCTTGAAGTGCTTTTCCATGTGCTGCCAGTAGATTTGTTTTGACACAGCGTGGTGATGGCTCTAGGTACGGCAGTCAGTTTTAGCTGCTAGAGGCGTATGGGTGACGACTGCTCACGTTACGTGAGCACAGTGTTGGGTGTCTGACGAGTGTGCTCCTTCTGCTGCAGGTGCTGGATTGAGCTCAACGGAGAACCAGCTTTTCCACACAAACTGAGAAGATGCCTGAGCTGCGTGGGCTGCCTGAATTCAGGGAGAGTGAGCAGATGGCACCCCTCACTGCAGGCCTGATGATGCTGTTCCTGATGAACTTGGTTTGAAACACTAGTTTTCATCCCTTGTGGAAAAGCACAGTGGTTCATATACATGGACCACAGCTGTTCCAGCTTCCTGTTCCCATACATGTGTCTGTGTGCACTTGTGTGGGTCCAGCAACATTTGTCTCAACTAGGTCTTGCTGGTGGGAGAGCAGAATTTCTGTGCTGGACGTTGTGAGTTACTGTGTATACAGATGATAATATTAGATGGCATCAATATCCCTGGATAGCTCTCTGTGCACTTGTTGGAGAGTGGGTGGGAGAAGGTCAGAGGGTGCTTGCCATAATCGTGCTATTGCAGTATTCATGTAAGTGGAGTTCTTGTTTATTCTGTTTTCTGTTTTCTTACTGGTTTAATACTGGAGCCTCTTCTGTAAAAATGAAAATGTAATTAAATCATTACTTATCAGTAATGCCATAATGTTTCTGCTGTAATGAAGAAGCGCTTAATTACTATATGTTACATGTCACATCAGAGCCTGTCACGTCGCTTTTCTCTGGGAGATTTCCCAGGGAAAGAGTCAGCAGAGTTCTTGGTACATCCCTGCCTGACTGCAGGACACACAACTGAGTAAAACACACCTTGTTCACCTGGCAGCTACACTCAGGAGGGTTCTCTGTGTCTGTCAGAGGCAAACTATCTACTCATCTCTCAAACATTGTGCATTTCCACGTGTAAACTTCATTTCATGTTCATCTTCATCTGGAGAAAAGATGTTATTCAGAGGAGATAGCTGAAGGGTGATGAGAATCTGTGAGTTCTGCTCCCAGGAAGAGAAGAGTGGCTGGGGTGGATGAAGCAGAACTTGATATGAGGCAAGGGGTTACAGGAGTGCCTGGAAAAGTCAGTAAAACCCAGAAATTTGGTGATCTGTATATGGGAGAACCCCTGAACTCTGCAGAGAGTGGAGGAGTAAGAGGGAGAAACGGAGGTAAGGTGCATACCTGGAGAGGATGCTCTGCATGGAGATTGCATTCATTCAGGCAGGTGCTGAGGTGGGAGGGGGAGATGCAGGGAATTCCCCTGTTCAGTTGTCCCAACCCTTGCTGACACCATGCCTTGTTTTCCACCGCCCATAACACCATTGGCCCTGCTATCTGCTCCAGAAAGGCTCTCTAGGGGCAAAGAGGAGCTCAGAGAGGTATTAGGAGGTTTATGCTTCTGATGGTCAGTTACCCAGTCCTGGCTGGCCAGAGTGTTTCTACCTGGACAGCTGGAGCTCCTGAAGCCTGGTGGGGGAAGGCATCCCACCACTGGTGCTGCTCCTGCTGCAAGCCTGTTTCCCACTGAGCGGGGTGGGGGAGAAAAGATTCCAGCCTCTCTGGTGGCTGCTGGGTTGATCTGCCTCTGCCACATTGCTAACCCACAGCTTCCTTCTTCAAACTGATGCTTGGCTCTTTCCTGCCCAGCCTTCATCATGGGCTGAGAGGAAAGATATTTTTCTTTCTAGGAGGTGAATCATAAATAATGCCTATGCTCTGCTTTAACACTGAAAGGTTTTTAAACCAGCTGCATGTCCCCTTTGAAACACAGGGAAGATGTAGTGTACATAATGAAGTCATCCCTTGTATGCTTCTGTCTGTTTTGTATGTTTGTTTTTGGGGTTTGGTTTTTTTTTTTATTTTTAAGCTGGATACCACCTACCCTTCTGTAATGTCTTCCTGAGTGACATCCAAAAGTGTAGAGGGTCAGATCCTTACCTGCAGTAGTTTAATGTAATTCTATTAAAATCTCATTTATCATAGTAAATGATAAAAATAATAGTAAAAGAAAAAAATAGTAAATTAAAAAATTCTTTCTTGCAGAAAGTATTTTTAATTGCCAGCATCCTCACTGAGTGTGAGGGAAAGAAACTCATGGTAATTTGGGGGGAATATTTAGCCAGTCTACATTAAATGTTCTCCTATTTCATTGTACCTAGGGATTCCTATCAGAGGAAAAGATGATGATAAAGGGGATGGTTTAGCACAAGTTTAATTCAACATTGACTTGAGCTGTCAGGGCTATGTAGATCAAGAAGAATAGCATTCAAATTATGACAGCTTCAAGGCTTTGTAGATAAGAGAATCCAATTTTAATTAGGATCTTCACTGAATTTTGAAAATATCATATCGTTTCATCCGTGCATAGAAGGACAAGAATCAGCATGAACTCTTCCACCTTAAAGGTAGGAGCAAACCTGTCTTTTGTTTTAGCCCAAAACCTGTGAAGGACAGTATAACTTCTGTTCTTTTTCCTGGAATTATGTGGTACACTATTATTGTTGCAAAGCTATTAGCATACTGAAAATGTTGCTATACTGCAAAGACAGTAAAGCAGACTTTGCTAAAAGCAAAATTTTTCTTCAGCTGACTGAAGACAAGCCTCCCTCCCAGTTTAGAGGTATCTCCCTCACCCCACAAAATTTTTAAAAAATAATGTTACTTTTAAAATATCAGTGTTAGGGTTTGTCTTAAGTTAAAGCCAGAGGTTTATTAAGGTTAGTGTTTATAGTGCTAGGATTATGTCACTTGCTTCTATGAGAAATTTATGGATAAATAGTTTATAAGCAAGCATTCTGCATTTAAAAAAACCTTGTTTTGCAGGTTTATGTAACTAATTTTAGATACAGTGGCTGTCTCTACTTAAGAGCCTCATCATTGTCAAGGAAATGAGAATTTCTCAGGTCTATTATCATTCTTAATTCCATTAAATGCACTCAAGCACCATGAATGTAAACCCTTGTTGTCTGTTGCCAGCCTCTTCTAGGACCTCATCATTCTTAGATGGGAACAGATGGAATGCTGGTCTGCTGGCCTGCTTGATATCAACAAAGGCTGAGAAACTTCTGTTGAAATAGAGAACAATTGTTCAAATTTTAAACAAATATACCTAGGTGAAGCTCACCTGTGAAGGAAAGACTCTATGGAACATGAAAACAGATTATTCGCTTTTATTATTTCCCTCTTTCTTCTTTTTCACTTTTGAAAATTAAATCCTGCAAAATTTTACAGTGATTGGAGAAATAGAAAAGTAGTGAATTGCCACAGCCAAATGATAGGATGTTTAATAAGAGAAAGGGTTTTTTTTAAGTCAGAATTTCTTAAACTCTGCTATTTTTTCCAGTGACTAATTAACTTCAGATAAAAGAGATTGCAAAGTCTTTAATATAAATTTTGGTTCTTCACGAAGATGCAAGAACTCAAACATCCTTGATGCATCCTTTATTAAGCCATGGAAAGTGTGAAAGACTAAACTCTTTATCTTTGAAATTGATCTAAAGGAGATGAAAACCAAGAAGCTTTTAGCTTTATCCTCTTCATCTGTCCTTGACCCAGCAGCTGTAATTTAGCCACCAAATGGATGGGGAAGACAAACTTCATACAAAATATGTATCTTCTCTCATGTCAGCTACAATGGAAGGAATACTTTGTTTAGAGGTTTTAATTTCTTTTAATTTCCCAAAGTTTCAAACCAACCTGTGCAGCTCTAAGAAAACAGAAACTTAAAACTAAATTTGCAAAACCTCAAGCAGAAGTCTGATTGAGTTTATAAATCTGGCCTTGATGAGGAGACTTAAGGCTGGATTATTCAGATTGTTTTGGAAGTCAAGGTGATTAAAAATTTCTCTTAAATAAGAAGGCATCCTTTAGCGTCTTCTTGATGAAGACAGAGGTTGGAAATTCCTGTTTAGGAAGATGGTAAAAGCCAGAAATCAAAGCATCTTTCTTTAGTAAAACTAGTCCTTCATTTCAAAAGTGCAGTGCAGCCTGAGATAATGAAGACAAGCCCAGGACCCCTTCTTTTTGTCCTGAGCTGTGGTGCTCACAGATGCTCAGTGAGGGTCTGTGAGGATATTGCTACTGGTGGGGTGAGAATCAAGCAGATGGGAGCTCCTCTTCCTGGCTCTGCCTGGGGTGAGGGCAGGGTGTGGCGTAGCCAATTTGGTGGGTTGTCAGCCTGGTCACCAGCAAGAGTTTGCAATGCTCCTGCCTCCACACCTTGAACCTTCCCCACCATGCATGGGACTGCTGTGGTGCTCACCCAGATCATCTCCCAGATGGTCCCACAGGCGTGGGGATGTTTGTGGCAAGTGTTTCTTCCCTTACCAGTTTGCTTTTTTCCTTCCTGTCAGTTCCTGAAGGGAAGATTGAGTTCTCTGTGTCACTGCAGAGCAGTGACATACCTCAGGAGGGACTAAGGGCTGGGGAGTAATCTGCGGATAGATCCAAATCCAAGCTCTGCAGAACAGTTTGTCTTCCCCACTCGTGATTCCTGTAATGGAAGGAAGCGTGTTTACAAAAGGAGTCTCACGTTTTGAGAGTGCTGTTTTCTACATGCAGTGTGCTGTCTGTATCTTTTACATGCAGGGCACAAGAGGGACTCTGGCATTGCAAGAACAAAACCTAAAGAGCTCCTCTAAAACACATACAGCTTGCTAGTAACCACTTTTAAAGAGAGGACATTGCTTTTGTATTCTATTTTCTAAGACTGTTGCCAGAGGAAAACTGCATTTACTTCATGTCTTGAATGAGGATGAAGGGCTCAGAGTATCCAAATTCTTGGTTAATCATTAGAACTAAAGGTCTTGATATCAGATATCATATCCTAATGGAGTATGAATTAATCATCTGGCTGGGAAAGTGTGGCTTTAGAAATATGTGACATACTGAAGTGCTTCCACTTTTGCACATCAAATTCAGCATGAAGATCAATTTGTGCATCTGCAACCTCTTCAAAAGTAGCTGACAACAGAATGGCTTGTTTGCTCAGAGACAAACTTCTGTGGCTTGTTACATGATATGAAGTATCTGAGTTCACCTTTCTTGTTTTTGCAGCTATCCTAGGAAAAGGGGTTGGGGAAATAACAGGAAACCTTGAGACAGACTAAAATTAAAAAAAATATACCCTGTGACAGAATTTTATGATGGAATAAACTGTACTTTATGTCATCCCATTATACACCCAGCTGTCTAAACTGTTTTCACTCACCTGAGACCTGTCAGTGTTGGGAACATCTGCTAAGATGTTCTACTGTTGATGATGGGTATGACATTCAGCAAAAGAGTTGCAAAATTTTATATATTGGGGGATACAATATGTTTTTTGTGATCATCCCTATCTACCATTAAAGAACACTAAAGTTCACACAAGGTTTTCCAGTTGGCTGGTTTTGAATTAAATTATCAAAGATCTTACATTACTCTTAAGTCCTCAAACACATTTGCACTTGCTCTCCCTTGCTTAATGGACTTGTTATAAAAGTAAAAGGTACTGTCTTTTCTTAGACTTGTGAATATAGCTGAGAAAAAGGGGGGGGGACACAATAGACAAGATCTTTCAAACTGCAGAAACTGAAAAAATTCTTGCTTGTTTTTTTATTTTCTCCCAATTATGTCAGTTGGCTACAAAAACATGTCAACTTCTCCCAAGTATTTTGCCAGAGGCCTTATGACAGCTAAAGCAATGCTGTTACTGTTTAAATACAGTGCTTTCAACTTTTGAGAGCAAATAATATTCATCATCCCACTAATATTGATAATCATAGAAGAGACCAATGGTTTACCAATCAACTACTTATTTTACAGCCCCAACACTACTGTCCACTTTTCAATATAATCTTGTTCCAGCCCACTGACAACATTTAAGACAGAGTTTTCTGGCAAATTGGAGAAAACATGAAATGGTAAATATGGAATAGATGGGATTTCAAACAATCCAAATGTAATGATTTTCACTAGATGATCAGAAAGAGTTTGCCTATTATTAAAAAAAGTTTGAACAGATTTACTAATCAGATCTGTCATTGCTGCAGACTTGGTCTGCAGTTTGTGTTACTGCACAGCTCCAGACACCCTTGTCTCTGCTGGGAGAGTATAAACACCCAGTGAGTTTTCCTTAGCATTTCAGTGCCACTGCACCATCCTAAGTGTTCATGTGCAAGGCTAATGTCAGAATTTCCAGTGAGGAACAAGAAGCCTCTTGTGCACAGAAGGCAGAGTATACTCATGTACATAAAGCACTCTAGGAAAGACCTGAACAAAATCTATATCAATAGAATGTAAAAGAACTGGTGACGCAGCATGTGGCCAGTTGCACAGTTTCTGATATTTCTAAAGTGATTAAGTATAAATAATCAAACCATGAAAACATTTTTGCTGCTCAACAGGCATGTTGGCACCATCGTGTCAGCTTTGCAGGGACAGCCGATTACACATTAGTTAGAGGATAAAGTAATGAGTTCACAGAGCACATCAGCAACATCAGTATTTCAAGCAAAACAGAACTAATGGAAAAATAATCTTCAGGACATTTCTGCGCAGAAGAAGCCAAGGGGCAAATATTAAGAGAACAAGAAGAATTTTATTATCCTACTAAACTGTGTTTTGTGATGTTACAGCACAGAATTGAAGCTGATGGCAATTCTTGTCTCTTAGAAGTGATTTCTAAGCATTTGAGAAGAGTTGGCTCAAACAGATGGGGAAAAGTTGCCTTTTTTTCTTTTTGAGAAGTTGTTGATGTTTTTCAAACAGGTCTAAGTAGTGTTTAAATTTTCCTGGGGTTTAGTTTTGGTGTTTTTGATGTTACTCCTCAGTTTGAAGTAATGTGTCTTACTTTACTACTCCGTAGAAAAATTATCTTTTAACCTTGAGACATATATACTAGTTTTATTTCATTTCAGCCTATTCATCTGCAAAGCAGGTAGTGTGAATCAAAGCTGTTGGTTTAGATGTTTTATAATTTGTTGGCTTCCATTTAAAGCCAATAATCCTAACACTTCCATAACACTTCGTGACTGTGCTAGTTCTCAAAGAAATAACACACACATGCAGCTTTCATTGATCTTTGGGAAGGCTGGAATGCTATTCTATTAACATTTTAAAAGCTATTAAAACTTGCAATTAAACAGTGCGATTTTGGTGCTATTTTGCTTAACCTTATTGAAAGAGAAAGAGAAAACAGAGCCCTCTCTGCCAGTTGTCATTCCTCTGTTATGCTGAGGTGCACCATTCTGAAATAGTTCATAGGAGACTGATCAGGTATGAATGTGTGAAATGGATGCAAATGACCCAGCAGTGCATGTGGGGAGCTGGCGCTGCTACAGGACTCTGCATTTAGCCACTGTGGGTGAAAACTGCTTCTGGATGCAATTATCCTGGCACTGCGTGAAGGCTGAGCCGTCAGACAGTCCCGCTTCTGCAGGAGTCACAGTCTCTGGGGGTTTAAATCAGTGTAGTAAGTACCGTGCTATGCTGATTTACAGCTGAGGGTATCACTCCTCACGAGCCTGGCAAGGGCAATGCTTGGCTCCCTGGAGCACAGCAGCCTTGGAAGGAGGCTTGGAAGGAGACCAGCCTTGGTCTCAGCTCTCCAGGAATGAAGTTGCTCCTTCAGTGCATGTGAACAGTTAAACTCACTTGCACAAAACATATGTTGCTTGCATAAGACACATTTTGGGTGAAAACTGCTTTTAATTATAGACAGTTGCATAAAATGTCAGTGATTAAAGCACAGACTTAGCAGTATTGTTGGCCTGAAGGATGCCAGCCAGAAAGCATGTTTCTCCTCCTGTTTACTCCTCTTGGAGCAGAATTTTTCCAACTTTATGGAAGTTTTCTAGTCAAGTGAAAAAAAAATCAACCAAAGAGGAAAGTAGCATTTCCTCATCTATTCTGTCTCTCAAGTTTTCTCAACAGTGAAATTTCTCAGGAGCTGAGCAGGGTGGTTTTGAAAAAGGGAAGTTTGGAGATTTAATATCTCATTTGAAAGCAAGTCTAAAAGTCAGGTTTATGTTGTCTGAGGCAATCTCAGCCTTTGGTTTACTTTTGTCCACAGGCTGATGGGGATTGCCCATCCTTTAAAATCAGCAGTTGCCTCTGATAAGTAAAATTCCTTCAGTAATTCACCAGAGCCTGAGATAATTATATCCAAGGCAAAACTGGCAAGGTTTGAAATGTGATCAGATATATACCCAGCTGAGCAGGATCCACTTAAGTATTTGTTCTGATTTAGGCATTGTCATGCCAAAAATACTGCCATGGAGAAAAATATAAACATGATCCCTTCTTTTTTAGGATTGTTACCATCTGTATCATAGTTACCAAGTATTTCTTGCTTAACTTGCATTTAAAATTAACTGAGTCTATGCATTGCCTGCCTTTACTGTAATCATAATGTAGTAATCACAGCTCTGTTCACAGAATGTGGTCTACTTTGATAAGCATTTTGCTTTAGCTTTGAGTAATGTTTTTTGACAAGTGCTATTTTTGCCACTTCTTCTATAAATATATAGGTTATTATTATTCTGCTGTAGTGATTCACTTCTGTACTCATTCCTCTGGAAGTACATTGAATTATACCAGCTGAGATTATGGCCTCTACTGTGCTTTTCAGAATGTTTTCTTTTAGTCTCCTCTATTTTTAGGTCAATTACTGAGTCCAAATCACATTACATGACTGAAGATAGCACCTGTCCTTTTATTTATATCCTCATATTTTCTGAGTTCCTGTTGCTGCTTTTTTTGACCTCCCTTCTCCATGTAACTGCTTCTCATTATGCTATTTCCTGACTTAACCTAGATTACACAATATCTCTGTAGATTCAATAATCCCTTTGAAAGAATTAATTGAGCAGAAAATGCTAACAGGAGACCTGTGGGTTAACCCCAACAAAGTCAAAATCCTCAAGCACATAAGGAGGATACTTTCCTTTTTAAATGAGGTGATTAATGGTAAGATCCTATTTTACTGTGAGTGCTGTGCGTGAATTACTTTGGCGAGGTTTGTTGAGAAGAAAATATTGTTTTAAGGAGTACTTCCTAGAAAGCCAGGTTCTGACTGATTCTAAGAAGGATCCTTACCACCAGGAGGGAAGACAAAAGGCTGCCTTCCTTTTCTAATCCCCAGTTTCTGCACTTCTTGAAGAGTCTGACAGAGGTAATTTGATTCACAAGGTGGTTGTCAGCTACGCGTTGCCAAATATTGGAGAAGTGGCGAAGAGCCACGCATGTGGCTCTGGTCTCTGTCTGCAGTCAGACTGGCTGCTTCTGACAAATGTGGAAACCAAAGCAGCAACCATCTGACCCTCCAAGAGCACTCACTTCAAGTTACCAAGTTTGTACTGTCAAATGTAATGGCCAAGAGCCAAGGCTCTTCTGCGTGAAGTGCCCAGCTAATAGCTGAATAAGTATTTGGAGGTCTTGTCATATAATTAGGCTTTGTTATCATCTGACCTTTTCTAATCTAGCTTATTATATGTAACACATAACTTTCTTTGTGTGTTTTTTGTCTTTAATAATTATACTTTATCCTTAAAAATAAGCACTACTGATATATCTATGGTAGTAATCTAGAATTGCTCACAAGTGTGGCAGATTTTAAACATACTTCCGACAAGATTTATGGAAAGAACTTCATATGCTCAAAGAAACTTTAATTTCAAGAAAGGACAGCTCTTCCCAGAAATCTGATCTTGCACCAGGATGGGTCAATAGCATGGTTTTGGTAATTTCAAGCATCAGAGTTTTCCACACCAGTATTCAGTCTACATTTTGCTATGATGAAAATAAGGCTTGCAGTTTCTTGTGCTCTATCTTTGATTCTGCATCACTTTAGCTAAAAAGTGCCATTCCTCTGGGTTTCTAGCTGAAATATGAGCTGTGCCGGACTTAGCACAACTTTCTAGATCCCACCATGAGATGGCCCTGGGAGGAAAATAGGAACAAAACAGTAAGTAGTGGGTGAAAATTCTACTAGTAATAGATTAATCCTTATGTCTTCCAAATACGGCACTGAAGTTGACATGTTAGGAATATTGTTTCCAATTGCCTATTTCTCAACAATGTCAAACAATTACAATATTGATTGTGAAGATGTGTGTCTAAGATTATGCCCTGAGAATAAGGCTGGCCTGAGTTATGTGGCAAGGGTTAAGAATTCAGTGTTTGAAGTCAATTTCTGAAGAAGAAGTGCACTGCTCTCATTTTCCAGTCAGTTTGAACTAAAACAGCACCTGAAGAACATTTATGTTTAAGGTGTTTTGAGCCTGGTATTGCTGTCACTGCTGTTAATTGCTTACTTGGGTTTCTTTTCACTTAGTGCTGATTCTTGGCCCTGGCAGACTGACTCGCTGTAAATTTACTGAGAAAGAATTCTTTCTTTGTCCTCAGCAAATCTGAATAATTAATTTTTATTTTAATCATTATGCTCCTTAGCCAACAGTATTTTCAGAAAGAAAGAAAGAAAGAAAGAAAGAAAGAAAAGAAAAGAAAAGAAAGAAAGAAAGACATGTTTAATTAAAACAAGAAAATGCTGAAGTTAAACAGTCACTCTGATAGTTGAATAACATGCTATCTTTTCTGGGTTACACACTTACCTTCTCAGCACTATTTACTCTACTGCTAATGCTTCCAAATCTTTTTGAAGCAACGATCTGCCCAAAGCTAAATAATTTACAATTAGCAGAGACGAAACTTCATGTTTGCACCTGGAAAATATTGGTAATAGCTCCCTGGTCAGAGGACTGCCAGGAATAGGGCCAAGGGCATGCCCAGAGCAGGGGTCAGAGCTGTGCCTTGGGCAACCACCTTCCCCACCCAGGTGTTCCCAGTGTGGGAGACTGAAATCTCCAGTTTGGTGAGGTGGTGCATTATCAGCACCTCACTAGCTGCCATCCTGCAGGGGACCTGCAGTAATTGTGTGGGTGTTGTGACCAGTGCCAAACACGAGGTAGTTTGCAGTTGTTTTGGGCTGACTGAACAAGGTCTGTGCAAGGGAATTCACTGTTCTCTTTATCAATGTGTGTATTTTGCTTTCTGCTGGGCATTTCCTTGGTCACAGTTTGACCTTCATGACTAAGATGCTCCAGAACACTGTTGCCTTTATTGAAGATCTAACAAGCACCAGTTTAATCTGTACTGGCTCTTCATGATCAGTCTCAGAATTATCTAAATCTCTTTGAAAAACACAAGGAAAGATGTTTCACATCCCAAGATGTCTGCTTCAAGACCAAAACCCAAAGTGAATAAAAAAGCATTAAAGTGGTTAAGAATTAAGCTAAGTGGTTTAAAAGTTTTCATGAAAATTTGAATATTTATGTAGTTAAAAAAAACCAACAACATACGCTCCCATTAAAAAAAAAAGAAAAAAAGGAAAAGGAAAACCACCATGCGACATGTGCACAGAAATGGTATTTAAAATGTCTGTCCTGAATAAACATCTTTCAGGTGTAGCTTCATGTGAATAAAGCATTCTGGATTTCTTTTAGGCAAGTTGCTTGACTGAGTTGAAAAATAATCTAAGCACTCCTTCTCAGTGCTTAGTACATACATGTTTATATTTCCAGCATGGATAACTCTATAGAGCTCACCACTCTGATCACAAAAATTACCCAGACTGGAAGTTGTTCACTTTGGGCTGGTCCCGCTGCTTATGCAGAGCAATGTGCAAGCAGCATCCTGTTTTCAGGGTGTCATCCTCCCAGCCAGCAAGGATAGTTTAGTGTGCTTTCTCCAGTTTGGGGACAAAAAGTGGTACGTGAAGAAAACACACTAAATTGCCCTTGCTGTTTGGGAGGATGACCCTGTGCCACAGTAACTGGATTGGGATAGAAGGGGTCTTGCCTTGCAGGGTCATAATGATTTGTGCCAGTGGCTGGAGAAGACGTGTTTGATGTGGACATTAACATGATGGATAGGTTGAAAGAATATTGAGAACCTTCAGGATTCCAAATCAGGAAACCCAATTACTGCGTCATGTGGGAGAACTTAATAAAAAAATAATGATGCCAGTGAAACTGTAGCCCTTCTTCATAGCACTCCATCAGAACTGCAAAAACAGATCTTAAAAGGAACAGATGGAAGGATCCGTTTAATAAGCTTTAGTGCACATTTCATTAGGCTTGAGCCAGAGGAAACAGCAGGACATGCTCTAGTACTGATTCCCTTTCAGAATGGCAGCTAGGGTGCTAGGAGCTGTGCTCTCATCTCATACCAGTAGAAACTCTCCTATTCCACAAGTAAGGCAATAAAACTCATAAACATTAGTCTCTCATCCAAATCTCTCTTCTATCTCTAAACAGACTTCTGAAACCGAGGAGAAACCCATCTCTATATGACCAGCCCAGATTTTTCAGCAAATCCGAGGGAATGCAGAGGAAGAGAACTCTGAAGGGATCCTTTGGCCAAAGTGGAGTTATCTCCCAAGTGGGAGAAAAAAGACAGTCTTTAGAGCACAATTCTTTCTCTTCTGAAGGTGATGCCTAAGTGACAGATAGGCCATGCCTTGTTTTTTCCATTGACTGGAGGGAGACTACAGGGAGTGATTTAATATTATAAATGCCTTGCTTTAGATGTCTAATCTGTGTGAGACCAGCCTTCTTGAGGAGTACCCAATAAATATGCTCAGTGAAGTCTCCTCTCTAATACCAGGATGAAGAGCTCACTATACGTGCCTTTGTATATATATTTATATTAGATGGATGCTTCTGTGCACCAAAGTCTATAGAAAGAATTGTAATGAGTTTCTAAAAGCTGGACCTGATGCTTTTTAAATATATGTCATATACCCTTTGCTGTTTAGTTTCATTGCCTTCAATTTTTTGGTTATTTTACACTCCTAAAAAATCAGTGAAAAAAAATGGTGCAGTCATATTGTTCTTACCGACAATCAAGGATATATGAAGGAAATTAAATTGTATTTGTTAGAATGCATTGAATCTTTCCTAAGAAGACAAAATTCACAATAAATTTCCTGATATTCTATATATGAGCATTTATTTTGCACTCATTTTTTTAGTGAAAACAGGCTGTATCAGTCCTGTTTCTGCCTCTGTCTTAACTTGTAATGATTTCCAAGGCACCATAATATGAATAAATGGATGAACTGTCCATGTGTACCTCAAAAGCAAATAATTCTATTGTTTCATTGCAATATAGGTGCTCTAGAGTATCCATCCACACCAAATTAAGTCCTGGGTTTTACAACTGACTTTGCCATCTGCTTTGGGCATAGAGTTCAGCCAAAAGCCTTCAGAGGCTACCCCTATCAAAGAGTAAAATCTGCCTTCTAATACAGGAACTTGGCCCCCAGACTGGCCCATCAGATGAAAGCACATGAATCAAAGCAAATTTGGGATCTAAACATATTAACCAGAATGAGTAGATTGAAGCGTACAAGAGCACATTTCTCTAAGGCTAACATGTGCTCTGATTTGTACCTTGCACTTATCACTGATCTCACTGAGACTTCACAAGCAAGGTAAGGTGCAAGTACAGAATTTATTGCTTTGCATTTGAAGCTGTATTTTTGATTCCATTGGTGAGAAAGTGAGAAAACAATTAAGAAAGTAGTTGTTTGGGCTGGTGAAAAAGAACAAAGAAAATGATGGTGACAAACTAAATGCTCACATATGAGCAAGGACAGATAGTCTCACCTGAATGTTTTTAAAGAGCAGGCAGAGATAATTACAGAGGCATTATCAATCATTTTTGACACCTCATTAAGAGCAGATGAATTGCCAGTGGACTGAAGGACAGGAGAGCCAAAGAACAGCCAATAGTGAAGTAGGTAATAAACAGGAGAGACAGATGTGGACCTTTGAGGCAAGCTTCAATATCCAAAGAAACAATAAAAGGATTTATTCCTATTGCTATGGCTTCCAAATGTACAGATTTCAGTGCCTGTGGGAAGAAATACTCTCGGGTCCAAGGAGAAGTAATCAGATGGGCAAGAATATGTTGAGCTACTAGTTGCTGACAGAGAAGTAAAACAACCCCCACTCTCTCCCCTGCTATTCCTCATATGTCAAGACCAAACTATAGATTTTATAAGTAGAATATATTTGGACAGAATACTGAACAAAGAAATAGTTATGATCAATAGAAGAATCCAAATAGAGGATTAGACACATGCTTGCTCAGTGATAGTTAATCTAATTTAAGCAGTCCTTTTATTGGGAATTGGTTTTGGATACTAGTACTGGATTTAGTTTAGTAGATAGAAGCATACAAGCATAGAAGCTAGAGGTGCAAGAATGGGCAGCCATGTCCTGGCAGAAATAAATTTAACATGCCCTGAATGTTCATTTTTCTTTCAAGCAAATCCCAGACTGAGTTACTCACATTGTTTTGGAGTTCTTGAATAGCATTCTAGTATTTCTTTCCACTATTGGGGTAAATTGTTTTGCTCCATTGATTTAAGATAGCTCTTTTGGGGATTTCTTTGTTAGGATATGTATGAATGTCCATTAAGAAAGAACAGCAACAGAAGCATTAATAAACTGTGGCAGATGTTAAATTAATATGAAGGCAATGATGCTATGCTGATATATGCAAGCTAAAGATCTGTCCTACTGAATACTCAGAGAAGTCACTTGCCAAACTGTATTATCTATGCTTCATTGCCTTATTTTCTGTATGCCTAAGAAAATTAATTCCTTCTTATACCAGTCACAGCCAGGAAAAGATCTGTCATCATCAGTCATGAAAAACTTAAAATATGGATGCACTGTCTTCATTTCCACAGTTTTCCATGCTAACTTATTGCCTTGCTTTAGAGGACATAGCATTTTTTCAGTCTGTGTGGGTTTCAGGCATTTTTTTTCAGCAGAGCAGGGTGGGGTGGTAGAGGAGAGAATGTGTTTTATTGCAATCTCTTTTATTTAGAACTTTATTTACTTAATTTATTTTCAGGTACTTGAGTTTTCTACGTATGTCCCACTATTATGCGCTGATCATTCATCTATTCTGAGATCTCCAACTTTTAACTTTTGGTCATTCACAGCATTTTCAGTCACCTTTTGTAGCTATTGTACTCTTTGAATGGTATATTACTAGAACATTTTAGAAGTGTCAGGATATGACACTGGGAAGTGACTCTTGTTCCTTTCTCCAGAAGCCAACAGAAGACCAGGTCCGTGATATGTGAGATCTCACTCTTAATTAGGACTGTTTCAAACCTTTATTTCATTACAATTGTAGCTACTGTTTTCATTTTGTATCTAGGATGGGCATTAACCTAAAAAGTGCAGCTGCTTTCAATTATAGTCTAATGTTCTGTTTCAAGATAGCTTTCATTTTTTGTGGCATCACTTAGTTGCCTTTCCCCCTTCCCTGCTGTCTTCTGCACTCAGAGCTTTTAACCACTTGGGAATGATGCAGAGATAAGAATTAACAGATGTCATTTGCCACTGCTTCTGCTTCTGATAGCAAGACCAATTTCACTTAGTGAAAAAAATTATCTTGTTACAAGCCAACTAAAAACTTCTGCCCATGGGGAAATGCTGGAAGAAGTTGCTGAAATTAATAGGATGCTGTTAGAGAGGTGCCAGAGATAAACCCTTTGTAGGCCTAGTCCTCCCTTCTCCTTCTGTATCTCTCAGCCTGGGGCCTCTGTTACCTTAAGAGAGGGGAACATTTGCTGGTGAGATGGAGGAAGGGCAGCAGATACAGACTGCACCTGCAAAGACAGCATTCCTGCATGGAAAGGACAGGTGTCCCAGCTCCATGGAGTCAGTACTATCAGGAGTCATGAAGCCCCAAGTGAGGAGGGAGAGACAAGGACCCTGGCACCTCTGGCATAAACTTGGCAGACACTGAAGGGTTCCTAGGATGCCCTTTCTAATGCCATGGTTAGGCTGAGTTTGCCACAGGTGTGGGCAGGTTGAGCAGCCTTGGGGTGAGACACCATTACAAAGGCAGCAAGGGAACCACACAGAACCTGGGAATCACTGGTCTTGCTATAGGTGAGTGTGCCTTCATGGAAAGCAGGAGACAGGCTTTCCCAACTCCCTCTGGTGAAGATGAACTCTGGCTGTGCTCATTTGATGCTGGGGTTTTGTTAGCCTCCATCAAAATGAATAGAGAGAAAAAAAGAACAACATGTGAAAGACATGTTGTTTCACTGTGTGGTCATCCAGGATCCAGAGGTGAAGAACCATCAGCAAGGAGAGTGGGGGTTGGTAGCCTCATTCTGCTCATTCTTCATTGTCTCCTCAGATTAGAAATCTTTCCTCTTTGTTAACAACATGAGAGCAGCCTGCTCCCATGCAAAGTAGCCACATGAGCAAACAGGCACTCTTTTGTCAGATGAGGAGATTTTCCCTCTTACTTAGCAGCTGAAAAATGGAATTTAATGTATAAAACACCTCTTGTAATTAATCAACCAGCTTGTTTGTGCCTCCTAATCTCAAATTTGAAAGCTGTCTGGAAACTTGAAGTCTCTTGGGGATAAAATAATGGGCATTAGGCTTATTTTCTAGCAAATGAAACTTTGGGAGTTTGCCAGCAGTAGTCAGGCTTATTGGACCATATCTATTCAAAGCAGGGAAAAGCATGAGCTGAAGTCATTGACTATCTGAAAGTTCGCAGAGTGATGAGCAAGAGTGGCCTCTCTCAAGATGTGAAATAAATAATAAATGGCCAAAAAAAGTGGTAAAGAGCTAAAAATAAAGTCCAGCTACACTGTAAGCCATAGTACAAATTGTGAGGATCATTTCACATTTCAGCCTCTTCTCCGCTTCATTGCAGCGAAAAATGTTTTCACAGAGCACCTCACTAAAGCAGGGTTTTTGCCCCTTGCTGTTCAACTCCAAGATCTGTAATGAATGTTTCAGCATTCTAGCAGGAGCTAGGAGGGGAATTTACATATTTTGGCTGGGGGCCATATGACCCTGAGGTCTGTGGCTGTCCCTTCACATCCACACTGAGAAATTCCACTGACTCTGAGGAAGCATTTGCCAAGCAAGGGCTGTTGTATTAGGAGGTGAAAATGTATTTGTAGCATCTCCTTTTTAGAAGGAAAAAAGAGGTGTCTTCAATGTGAAATAGTCTGAAAGTGTTGAAGGAGTTTATTTGACTCATGCTAATAAACTTTTTGATGAAGCAAATTGGTTTTGAATGGAAGAGCTGGACACACAGTCCAGCTGACCTGAGAGAAACCACAGGTAAGGGGTAGATCTGTAGAAAAATGTGTGACTTCATGAAGCCTTGTGTTAGAAAGAGAGAGATGTGGGGCAGGTTGCTGAATTTTCTGACTGCTGCCTCCAAGCTCTTACATCATTGTGAATGGACACAGGCATATAGTCACATTAAAGATATTTAGTGAATTTGACCAATACAGAGAACACATTTTCCAGATAAAAAAAAAGTGACTTTGACTGAGTGAAACTTGACAGAGATGTTGGTTCTCTCCAAACCCCAGGGTCCAAAGCTGGACTGAGAAATTAAGAGCCCACCTCAGATTGCAAAGGAAGGAGTGACTTAGAAGGGAAGAAACATAGAATCACAGAACTGTCAGAGTTGGAAGAAACCTCTGGAGATCATCTAGTCCCAACCCAAGAAAGAAAACTTTCTGCACATGGCTCTTACTTTTAAAAGAGAGTAATAAGATGGTGCTGTCTCTCTTGCTATGTGCTGAGTAACAGCTGTGAAAGTATCTTCAGTCAAGGAGTAGGGGCAAACAGACTAGATTCATCAGAGAACTGAGACTGAGCAGCCAGGAGCTATGACAGGAACTGCAAAAAGGGAACAAGTCAGAGACAACACACAGAGACAACGGTGTCTTCACAAATCCTCCTTCAGATGAGAATTTCCTGTGAGTGGCTGTCAGGAAGAAAAAACAGACAGGATAATGTTGGGTAGGATCACACTGGGGATATCAGAGCAATGATACTGCAAAACCTGGTAGGGGGAGAGAGGAACACTGAGGGCAAATGGCAGAGCAGGGCTTTGGGAGCCTGAACTCAGAGTGAAACCATTCCAGCTCAAAGGGAAGCAGCACTGCAAATGCACAAGCAGCATCTTGGCTCCAGCAAATGCATTTGGGAGAAACACAAGTGGTGAAGGCCAAGGTTGCATTAGCAATTTCCACAATTCACAATAGTGCAGTTTTGCTTAATCAGCTGTGCTTGCACGGAACAAGGCCCGGTCCAATATTCACTTCCCCTGGAACAGATCCTGATTTGCCTGTGTGTACCCTCCTTTGCCTGCTGACTGGGTCTCACTTGACAGAGTGTGGGTTGAGACATACTGTGCTTGCCATACATATTTGTCCCATTTTATTTGGTAGCATCATCAGGATGCTTCCCTCTGCTAGTACTATTGCAGGCTTTATTTCACCACAGAAATAATGTATGTCCTCAGTTCTTTCTATCACACATCCTCTGTGTGTAGTCTCTGAAAATAAATTTTAGGCACAGTGCTCAGTGTCTTCTGGCCTATGTGACATGTAAGAATGGAAAAATTATATTTGCTACTGACTCTTAATTTGGTCTTAGACAAGAGGTGAAAACAAGAACCACAATGAAAGACATAAGATGTATATTGGAAAGATAAAAATAATTATTTTAGGACATATGTTATGTGTATTAGGAATTTAAGGTCCTCTTTCATGTAAAACTTCATGGCAGTCTGGATATTTTGAAGTTGCTCAAAGAGCTGCTTCTGATATCACCCACAGTGCCATTTTTTACATGGCAACTCACTTGTTAGCCCATTTCAAGCACTGTTGGCATTTTAAGAGGCTTACTGGCCAGTTTCTCATTTTCTTCGAACGATGTAAATCTACAGCTCAGAGGTTTCTCTTTGATATCAGATTATTCTCTATTAGTCTACTGCAAAATCCCCTCCTCTTTTCCATCACCTTGTAACTACAGTCTTCCATTTGCAAGGAAATGGTCTCACACAAGTAAAATTATAACCAACTCAAAAAATGCCAGGAATCTTGAACTAATCTTTGCTTTTTTTGTACTACTTCACAGTCCATCTCTGACAGAGATGCTATTTTTCCCAGTGAATGAAATAATAAGATGTTTTTAAGTCACTTGACTAGTTTTATAGCTTTCAAAAACAACACTGTCCCACAGAACATGGGAAATCCCAGAGCTCTGTGCAAATTTTCCAGTAATGCTGTTTTCACCTCCTAGCATTGAACTGCAACAGGACCCAGCCCATTGCTCCTCCTGCAGCCCTCTGATAATACCACTGGTGACACTTTGGTTCTGGGAATGTGACAACCCTACCTTAACTTCAGATTGTCATTTATAATCAGAAAACAGAGAAAAACTGTATCTCCATATTATCCGCATTTCACTGGTACAAAGTTTGAACTGGCTTTTTTTGGTTTACCCTCAGCTGGAAAGTGGAATGAGCATCTCACCTTTTGATATCAATGTTGGATCAATCCTCATTTGTAATGAGCAGGGGAAAAGCTGAGAAATCATTTTCACTCATTTATAAGCACTGTCCAAAGATTGCTAACAAAGACTGGATAACCAGAACCCAGACTGCCTCTCTGCACTGCTTGCAGTAAGTGCTCATCAGCCAGTGTGAATGATTGCCTTTTTTTGCACATGGAGCACAATGAAATCACATCTGCTTCTTTTCATGTACACGACAAGTGTGGTTGTGGCCCATCAGGGCCCTTTCCTTGTGCTGACAGGTGGCAGAAATTGAGTTGGTCGTAAGACCCTAAAAGTTAATGAAGGCAGACATCTGCAGCAGAGCAGTCTGTAGCTGAGCCACTTAGAAAACTCCCTGTGCAGCCAAGAGAGAGAAAGAAGACACTTCTGTGGAGTCTTAATTTAGATGTCTATTTTAGGGTGGGCTGAATCACACTTTGATGCCCACTCAGTACTGACCTCTCTTGGTCACCACTCAGCCCAGGTGACCTACATTTAGGTGAGTGACTCCCACCCCTCTTTTATTCAGGCAGATGAAGTGCTTCTCCAGAAGAGCACTTTTGGCTGGGTGATGTCTGTAGCAGTGCTGGCTCTGCCTTTGCTCTTGTAACCATGACTGCTTGAGAGGTTATTTTGGGGCACTCGGGAGCGGTTTAAATTTGCTCTCCCCAGTCGCAGGCAGTTTCCTCCATCTGGTCCTGAGGTCCATCAGCTACAGCTATTGGAAATGGAGTTTGCATCCCACTGCATCAATAAAGGTGATTCAAGCACAGTAAGGGGCTCTAAAGGCTCATTTCATTGATATTTGCTGTTATTGAGTACATACATAACTTTCCTGCCAGCTGGAGATGGCTGTAATAAGACCAGTCTCAATAATATGGAAAGGGATCTTTCCAGAGAGAAAACACAATGCCTCATACCTCCTTCATTAATTGTTTCTTACTTACAAGTTTCAGAAAACAAAAGTTTTGTTGGCAGGATGTTTTCCTAGTCTTTCTTCCCTGCCTGAAGGGCACTTGGGGACAGACAAAGACAGTTCTTCTAATTTCAGAAAGATTGTGATAACCATTCAACATGCAAAAAAAGGATGAGTATGACCAGTGTTGCTAGAGCACAGACAGCTCCACAGGTGGGGGTAAACCCTATAGGTATTTAACCAAAAATGTAATCACAAGCATAAAATTACCCTCACATGCCCATCCTTGGACATCTCCAAGAGACCAAAGTAGTAACAGGAGGGAAGATCTCTGAGTGACTCTTGTCTGTTTAACCAACTTAATGCTTAAGGAGTTTTTCTTCTACCACACCAAGTGACCTCTGTCTAAAACCTATTTTTCAAGGCATTTTCTTTGTAATAGAGGTGAAGATTCAGAAATAGAATTCCTTTTTAAAATTGTTTTTCAAAGATTCATACCCCAATACTAAAAAAGTGAGGGATCTTCTTGTCCTACAACCCTTTCCGGCTTCCAAAATTTAAGCTTAATAACCCCTTTTCTTGTTTCTTGCTGAACTCTTCTCACTAGATTAAGTATTCTCTGTCCCCTGCCTTCTGTTTTTTCTCTATTTCAGCTGCTATCAAGCTACTTCACAATAAGTAGATCAAACCCTCTACAAATAAACCATTTTCTCAAACTCATCAGGACTCAAATCATCTCTACACATTTTCGTTTTCCAAAATGTTTTTCAGGATGCCTGCATCAGGACTTCATGCAATATTTCATTTCCAGTGGAATCACTTCCCTGCTCCTACTTGTTTATCTCATGTTTATGTAGCTGAGCATTACATTTGCTTGTATTGCCAGAGTATCACAGGGGGACTTTGCTTGCACTGTGGCAAGTCTGAGACTCTCCCCGTCAATGCTGCTTCCACAACTCTGCAGATACAGCCTCAGCCATATTAAAAAGCTTGATTTGATTTTCGTACACTTAAATTCCCTGCACCATTTCATATAGTTGTCATGTCATTATAATTTGTATTCCAGAATATGTGGATATTCACAGGTTTGTTTAAATCAACACAAATGTTGCATTTAATTCCAGATCACTAATGAAAGTGGTTGGTCAACACTGTTTCTAGTACATACCACCATGGTATGCCACTAGAGAAATACTCATTCAGAGAAAATTTCACATTAGCAACAGCTTTGCAATCTGCCATTTAGCAAGTTCTAAATTCATCTTATCCAAGCTTTATTGACATTAATTGCTCATTTTTGCAACCTTGCCATGCAGTTGCTCATATTTAAAAAGCTCAGACTATTCTATGCCAGCAAACAGCACACATTAAACCATAGAAATCTTTTATGTCTACACGACAGTGATTATCAGCCAAACACATAATTCACAGTAAAATCAGGCTGTATTGACAAAATTTGTTTTGTAACAGCATCATATTGACTGTCATGAAATGGTACTCACACCTTTTACTTCTATTTACCTCTTTGTTAATTAAATCTTGTTAATTTTTCTCTTATCTTGCAAGGGACATACATCAGGATAGCAAGGTGGTTGCCCATATTAACCCATTTTTCCTTTTTACTGTTCCATCACCAAAGGATTGAAGCAATTGACTGTACATTTTGATGCAAGTCACCCAGGTCTGGTGATTTGTAAACATTCTTCTTAAAGACATGGTAAAATTTTTCTTACTTTTCGGTGGACTGGAAAACATCTGAAGTGGCATAGGCTTATGACCTGCTTTTCTCCAAATACAGAATAGAAATATCTTTTCTCAATTTCTTTCTTTTTTTTTTTTTATATTGAAATTATGAATGATCCTATTTTGATTTGAAAAGGTGATCTTTTATTGTTTCATCTGCTTGTACTATGACTCAAAAAGTCCTTCTTATGCTAAACCTGGCAGACCTTTTTTTCTGTTTCTTTACCTGCCTTCGGGTTTTTTCTCAAATGCTAAGTTCTGACTGGTAGCTGCTGTTTACCCCTCTCTTACACTGTTACAAAGCACCTGCCCTGTGGTTTATATTTACTTCTTTATTTACAGTGGGAGGTTCAAAGCAGAGAACCACCATACCTGTATAATAGCAAACCAGAGGGCATGAGAAGAAGATTAACACCATTTCCTCTGTCACAGTCTGAAAGCAAAGCTCATCTTAAACTTCTCCTGGTACCCCAGTCTTTGACTTTGCCCGACCCCTAAGCCATGTAGAGCACTCAACACTAACTTACCCTTAAGAGGACTGAGACCAGGAGATTTCAGACTTAATATAACACATGTAGGGAACCTTTCTTAGTTGAAACCATTGTTTCATGATCTGCACGGCCCTGAACTGCTGTAACTCTGCTGAACACATTGAGGTCAACATTTCAAGGTTTGTTTCTTAAACAAATTATAATATTGCAAGGATCCTGGAGCTTGGAGGCTTGCACATTTTTTCTTGGGGTTAGTAGTTCATGTAGTGGCTGTTTTGGGTGATGACTGAGGTGTAGTGAGCTGTGCAGAGCAGCCATTATATTTAGTAGGTTGGAGGGGCTGGTAATTAGGATCCCAGAGTAACTCAGATGGAAAGGGTCAGGAGGTCTCTGGCTCAAACCTCTGCATAAAACTAGGTAAGCTTCAGACCACGTTGCTTGATGGTTTATCCAATTGGGTCTTAAAAATCCTCCCAGAGACAAGACTGATTGCACAGCATCCCCGGGAAGGATGTTTTGCTGCCTGACTGTCCTTGCAGTGAAAAATCTTCTCCTTAAATCTCATGAGAATCTGACTGTCTGTGCTCCACTATTCTGCACAAATATGAACAGCTTGGTTCCATTTTTTCTGTGACTTCCTTGTACACATCAGGCACCTGTTGTTAAGTCCTTCCAAAGCCATTGTATTTCCTGATGGAAGAAACCCACCTCTTTCAGCCTCTCCTCATAAGGCAAGTGCTCCTGCCCCGATCATCTTGGAAGTTCTCTGCTGAACTTGCTCTGGATCATCGGTGCCTTTCTGGTGTTGCAGGAGGCAAGGTTGGACACAGTACTGTAGATGTGGTCTAACAAGTGCTGAGTAAAAAGCTTCCTTCATCTAACATCTGACTCTCAGCCCCAATTTCTGCCTTTCTTCACAGCTTTTCCAGGTCCCTTAAGTGGA
Source organism: Chloebia gouldiae (assembly GCA_003676055.1). Classification (NCBI taxonomy): domain Eukaryota; kingdom Metazoa; phylum Chordata; class Aves; order Passeriformes; family Passeridae; genus Chloebia; species Chloebia gouldiae. Next base: position 37,353,243 of record QUSF01000003.1, read on the forward strand.
TTGCTTGTACCCTGCCTTCATTTTTCCTGTCATTACCACTTCAGTACAACAATCTGTTGCCCTGCTTTTGAAACTCTCACAGCTCTGCCTTGCAGTCTGCCTGAGTAATCAGTATTCAGAAATAAAAGTGATATTTTGAAAAGATGAGCACAGGTCTGGTTTTGCTAATGCTGGCTGCTGTGGCAGACTATACAAGAGAAACCAAAGAAAATCAAAAAGTTCTTCTGTCCCTTCCCAGAACAGAGAGTGACAATAATGGATCTGTTTCCTACAGCAGCAGCCATGGGGGCCTTTTCTTTGCTAACAAAATATGCCCTCTCTACCCAGCCTACAGCAATTTTTATCAAGGAAAGCCTCTCAGCACTGCCTTGTTATTAATTCTGCCTGCATGGCCCCTCAGTGCTGTGGCTGCCGCCAAAGGCAGACTCAGGATGAGGCATTGCCAGTGAATGTTAAAAGCAGAAGAAGTCCCAGAAGCCACACAAATGGATGCAAAACTGTACATTCTCTTCTCACCCCAGAAAAAAAAAAGCAGCAACTGTTAGTTGTACACAGACTTCACGGAACATTTAAGCTAAAGAACCCTTAAAAGTCAGGGGAATCATTCCAGATGTTGTGAAAATGGATGTGACTCTACACACAGAATATTGAACATTTCATTTTATGAGTATTGCTTGCATCACTCGCTACAGTGGCCAGATAGACCTGTTCAAGATCAAACTTTTCTATTAGTCAAGGAGCAAACCTCAGCCATGTCTTCCAGGCTGGTGAGCTCTGAAGCAAATATGCACAGGAGTGCCCAGTATGCCATAAAAACTCGAATTAATATAAGAATTAGGTATCCCTGCAAGGAGAGGACAGATTATATAATATTCAACAACTGAAACAAGGCAAATTTTCATGGCATTCCTGAAAACTCACAAAACTTCTGTGTGTTCTTAGAATTTCAAATTTCCATACCTTCCGTTTCCCACATGCTCTGTCACAATCCTTTCTCAGCCCAAGCCTTCTCTGTCCTTCCCAGCTGGTGATATTGGATATCACCTTTCTTTCCAGGGTCTTTCAGATTCTTCCTGGTAGGGTCCAGGAAGAATCTTGGGTCTTTCCACCTGTGTGCTCTGTATCAAGAGCAACAGAGGAAACAAGGTTGAGATTCATCAAGTGGGAAGCTGTGCAAAGACAGAGGGTTTAGTGTTCTTTGACAAAGTGGTTTTGAGCAGGGAAAAGGAAAGTTTTCCAGGGAGTAATTGGCAATCAATTATGGCACTTACAGCAAAACCACATATTGACCATGTTGGGGTGCCTGTGGTGTAGGTGCAATAAACATATGAAAATGAACCCGTGTGATCAAAATCTGCAAGACAGCTTGATGTGCAAATAGAAGGACAAGGAAGAGTTTGGGGTTCTTATTTATTATGAACATGTTTTTTCCATCCTTCAGCTCGAGCTGTTGCAACTGCTCTCCCAGACATTTCATAAATTTGTAAAACCTCTAGGCTACCAGGCTCGAACACCCAATTAAATAGCTCATTCAACTACTTTCCAAAACCAACACCATTCTGTGATCTATGATAACAGAAGTAAATGAAGTAAAACACACAAAAATTAGAGAAGCTGGTAACATGGTGATTGGGGTGCTCTATTTTAAAATAAGGCTGTTGGGCACTGCCAATACCTTAATTAAGGATAATACAAACCATTTTTGCATACTGATTTCCTGTGATAGATCTGAATTTTCCTCAAAAACCATAAGAATCAGTAATTGTAAGGATTATATAAATCTGGGCAGCATTACATCAGCCTGGGAATGTATTTAGTTTGAATCACTGAAACACATATATTGACAGTTGTGGGAACTGACTGAAAGCTCATTAAGGACTATTCTAAACTGGAAGATTAAAGAGGAATTCAGACCTGATCCTCATTTGCTTAAAGCAGTAATAAGGTATTTCAAGAAAATGCTTTGTTGAGGACAGTGAGGTGAGAAACTCTGCTCAAATGAAATGGCTTTCTTATGTTATTATAGCTATTACATACAATCCAGTGCACATGGAAGGTCATTCAAGCCCAGGGAAATATTTTTTCCATCTCACTGTTACTTCTTCCCAATTTCTGGAATGCAGAAGTGTCCAGTGGTGTGTCAACCACTGGGGGAAAATGTCTGCCCCAAACATGCATGGTCTGAACGCATCAGAAAGATGATACACAGCGTGAGGCCGTAACCCTTGTGTTACAGAGGCTGACCCAGAGACACTGAGTGACTGCACTTGCCAAAGGTGACAATGGGAATCAGCAGCAGCACCAGCCGCTGGCTTACTGACTGGTTTATTGTCCCTGAAACTATCAGTTTCTGAAAGGACATCTCTCTTCCTGATTGTTTTTTCTGAACATGCTTTGCTTTTTAACGGGTGGTGAAACATAATCAAAGAATATATTCATTACTGATGTTTGTCCAAGAAGTTTCTACTAACATCAGCCTCTTTTGCTCCATACAATGCCAGCTTCACAGATCCATTTGCATCACATTGGGGAAGTCCTATTCATGCATCATTTGCAATATGAACCATCTGTTTTACTCAAAACAGAGATAACAGACAATGCAGTCTCAACACTGAAGGGTTTCAATTTTTAATCTTTGTGCACATTTGTTAAAATTATCTACCTCTGAATTTCAAGTTTAAAAATACTGTTAGAGCAAACACTGACCTGCAAAGATGATAGTGATTTAATTAAAAATATATAAAATGTCAAAATTGGCTTAATGCTCCTGTGGGAAGGAAATATGGCCAAGTTTCCACCCGTCTTGAGTACATATTGGCTTATATTAATTGCCGTGGAATGAAAACTATCTTTTCAATCAGAATTAATTATAAATTAAAATTAGTTAAAGTGTATTTATCTTTGATGGTGACACTGGCACATACAAAGCTATATACAATCTCTGTTGTAATGATGAAAGTGTTCTGTGGCCCATTCTCAAGATTTCATGTCAGAGGAACCAATAACTTCCTTTTCAGCTTCAGTATTTATATATTCAGATCTACAATAGTTATTCCATCTCAGCAGAGAAGTAGCCAATTTTTCCCTAATTAAAGCCTCATTATGCCATCTTAATAGAAACACATAGCTCTCTTCCACCTCAAAACACTTGCTAAGTTTTAACAGTGCCCAAGGACACTCCATAAATCAGTAGTGGCAGTACAATTAGTACTGAGGATTTCTTGCCTCTTAGGCTGCTAAGCCAGCTCTCAGTTTCCATCCCCTGCCCACTCTTTTTGGTCTATATCAAATTTTGTAGGTCATAAATACATGCAATGTCAAATTAAGTACTCCTTATCACAGCCTGCCCACTTACTCAACAACAATTAAAAAAATGCTGTAAAGAAGGAGAATGAATATTCCTTGTCAAGGAATAAACCATTGTCAATTTACTAAAAGAGATAATATGATAGAGCTTCATGGGCTCTTTTCTTCCCCTTTCTGGCAATATATTCCTTGTGCTATTCTGACAATATAAAATGTTCTAAATAGTAAACAGAGAGCTAGTTATTTTTTTTGTATAAGGTATCATTTTTTTATTTAACATCCAAGCAACAGCTTCACTAATGGGGTTGAAATGTAAAACAAGCTGTTTCCTAGCACCAGTGGAAAAAACTTCCCAGTGGCATTAAAGGGAGATCTTCTTGGACTTCAGCCTGGTTAACCTGGCACACAGTACAGCAGGATGGCTCCATCCCTCTTACTGTACTGGTACTAGACAATAGGTTAAGGGATGGGAAGAACCACTCATGTATTTTCTCTCTGAACCCAAACAGGCATAACTAGACAAATATATTTAGTGGTATTAACTTCCAAGGCTTTCTTCCCTTAGATTTCTTGCAACACCTATTGCCACATTTTGTAAGGAGCAATTTCATAAGTCAGTGTCATACAGCAGGCTTGGTACTTCTCTTGCTGTCTAACCTAAACCTTTCTCTTATCTATTTTCAGCCATGGCTGTGTGTTTCTTTATAATTCCCTTCTTCAATTCTACAACAAAATAAACCTTCCTTAGATATTGAAATACCCTCCTTCACTGAATGGACTGGGATGATCATGGCTCTGTCTCTGCTCACAATGTCCCTGAGGACGGAGCCCAGGATCGGATTTGACTTTGTGGCTGCAGCAGCACAATGGGGGCTGGGGTTCAGCTTGTTGGCCAACAGGATCCCCACAAGAGATTCTCTACTTCTGCACCAGTGAACATTTCCTACAATTTCCTTCCAGGTCCAGCTACCTGACCTAACTCTAATAATGAACAAATCTTCTTGTAGTCTCATCTTCTTGTAATGTTAGATGCTCTTTCTCAGCCTCACATTCAAATCCTGATGCTAGGAAATGCTTATTTTTAAGTCCATTTTGCATTAAAAACCCCATGTTAGTACCTTACTCCATCTGCCATCTCAGTCAAAATTGTGGTTTATTTGACTGCTACATGTTTGATCTTGTTTAGTAGTGTCTTTTGCTGTGTTTTTCTTTCCAAAAGTCTTCGTGAATTCCAGGGGAGGAAATTCTCTCATCATCTGCATTGGGATTTTGTACAGAATCAAAACAAACAATTGTTCTCTCATGTGTAGTGACATATTAATGCCAAATTTCTCTGCTTCATCTCCACAGATCTCCTTGGTTCTCAAATGACCCATAATCTGTGGAGGAGAAAGGATGGTCTGAAAGCCCTGGTACAGCCATTTCCTAAACCCTGCAGATTGCAAATTCTCACTTGTGTAATCTGAAGCTGTCACTGCCACACAGATAAAAGCAGCTTAGTTTAGAAGCATAGAAATGTTCAACTCATTAGACTTACCAGGCCTTCAGCTCCCTTCCAGATGTGATTCAACTTGTTGGCTTGGATCAAAGTCTGTTGGTAATTCCTGGACCAGATATTATTTTAAGTCAAAAGAACAAACTTCTTTTTTTTTTTTTCTCCCACAGACATAGAAAAGAGACAGATGCTCATCTACCCTCTGGCTCCTTCCCTTTTATTAATTTTGTGTTTGAAGGAGTGAGAATGGGGGTGAGGAGGCATGTTGGACTTTTTTTCTTCTTTATCCATTTGGGTAAAGAGAGAAACTGGTTTTTTTCCCTCCTCTAGTTTACAGACGAAGAAGTGTTCTACTGTCTGCATTGTTTTCTTTCAGTTCATTAAAAAGGACTGAATAAAATACAACATAAAAATCTTACTATTATCTCATTTGGTTTTTCAGACTGAACTAAATGACTGCTAAAATGTAGAAGAGAATGAGAAGAGAAGTCACTTTTATACCACAGCCCTCAGAAAAGTTTATTTTTCTGACAGAAGTTAAATCTACATTTTTCTGTAAGGCTACCTTAAGCATAACCATCATGAAGGGCTTATATCATGTTGTAGCTTCTGGGTATTTCTGTATTGTTGTCAGAATAAAGGTAACGCTGGTGTCATGAAATGCCAGTAACACCATGCCCAGCATAATGCAGATAAGCTAAAAGCAATGTAACCTTTAAAAAAAATCAAGCTGCTATTTAGCTACTGCACACATTAGCTATCTGGCACCCCAGGCTAGAAAAGTGGATGATGCAAGTGTCTAACCTTTAGTGCAAATATACTGTATGTGAATTATCCAAGCTTTGTGACCTGTGGCTTCCTATCCAAACTTACCTTCTGGTGCAGAACATTGGATGAGGCATTTTTCAAATCACAGGGAGGAAAAAAAGAAGGGGGTTTGGCTAGAGAATGGGAGACAGAAAAATCACATAGCAGGGAACAGGGAAAGTGATTCAGGCACTGCTTCATGAAAGTGGGAGACATGCAAGGAGCTGATGCAAAGCATGACAGCAAGAAATATGAAGGAAATATAATGGAAAGTTGTTACATCAATTTAGACCTACTCAGGCACCATGAACCCAATGCTTTTAAACAGCCTGCGAGTCCACATCCCCCTTCTTAATGTCCAGTCAGCTGTAAATAGAAGATTGTAGATTAAATAAATACCATTGTAAATGACAACATTCATCTGTCTAATTACCTGCTTGTTGCTGTAATTTATCTGACTTGCAAATCTATCTCCAGGAAGGTGGGAATAATTTAATTACTCCTCAAATGTAGGAAAATTTGGCAGACACAGATCTGTAGTTACAGCTGCTGAAAGTGTTTTCAAGCATAATATAATGAGGCATTTTATTCAGTTAGTACTCTGGGGGTTCTTGGTTGGAATTTCAGTTGAAATCATGATGTACTGTTCTGCTCCATGTTCATTCTGCTCCATATTCACGCACAGAACATACACTTGTTTCAGCTTTTAAAAACAACCTTTTTACCAAATAAGCATGCAAAATACTGCATGCTTGTTTCACTTTAATGTTTGAGCACACTGTGTTTTTTTTTGAGTCTGAGCAGCAGGCAACAGCCTATAATTAGTAATGATGAGAAACCTATAAATACGTTAAATATTCTTTTTGTTTTTCGGGAGATTATGTGACTTTGGGTTTTCTTTTGCAGGAGAATAGCATATTAGTCTAGTAAATTGTATTAATGACACACTCAGGTCTGCTCTTCAATAGCAAGAGACACTTCCCTTAGGCAAGGTAGGATAAATAGGAAAGGCATGCAGCTATGTCCAAGGGAGGTTGTAATTATCTGTGGCAAGTCAACTGTCTTTGGACTATAAAGTGTTTCTTTATAGGACTGAAAAACTGAAAATATGAAAATAGAAAGTCTCTGCAGACCAGTAGAACGTAGGCAATGGTTGTTGTGCAATTCATTTAGTAGTGGCAGGCAGCTGCCTTCCAGACCCTCTCCTGCCAGAACAAAGAGGAGTTTATAGGGGAATGGAACTTAATTCCTAGAGTAGCATGTAGAGGTGTGGAGAAGCATTACACACACTTAACTGCATTATATCCTACTTTCCTTATGTGATAATCCTCACACTATGCATTTACGTAAATAGGTATTTGTTTTTAGCACAGCCTTCTTCCCAGAAAAGTATTTTGAAACTCCTTTCAAATGATACAAGCAATTTATCTTTTTTTGATATAACAATGATTGTTCATGCAAACACAATGCAAGCCGAACATGGGTATCTCTCCAGGATTAGAGCTGGGAGACCAACTACAGTAATACCAACACGTCCCTAAGCAGAAGGATAGCACCTGGCAATGCACAGAACACATGATTACTGTAAACCACAGATTACAGCCTTCTATGTCCTCCTTTTCAACTGTATACACACTGGTGGCTCTCTCAAAAACAAGCCTGAAGCAACCTGATACACAGATTAGGAATCCACTACCTTCATTTCAAACCTCCATTTCAGATGTACTCAACCTGCAAGGCTTGTCCATCTGTTCACCTCTGTAGTAAAATACTTACTGGGTTTGAAAAAGAGAGGAGCTCTTTAAGATCTCTGTTTTAAGTATTCATAGTCCTTGGGACATTAGTTTGGAAAAATTTCATTGCCATCAGTCTAAAAACAGTTCCAGCTGCGCTGCCTTACACTGGGGATGGGACAGTGTCACTGAGAGCAGCCAGGATGAAGTGCCAAGTTTCAGCTTGTGTCGAAGTGATGCTGACTGCACCCAGGCACAGCTCTCTCATTGCAGCCTGTCCAGTGCTTAGTTATAACCCCTTAGAGTATCCTTCCCAGCCTGGGTTCCAGAAAGAGCCATTACACACTGCCCTTGTTCACCCCCCATGACAGATAAACTCAGTATGGGTTGGGTTTTTTTAATTCCAAACTGCTTCCAAACTGCTGTATAGAGCTGCTATGTGTAACACAGGCTGTCTCTCACTGATAGTCGAGTGCACCCTGATCTACAATTGAGGGGGCGGGCATGAAGCTTCAGCAGGGTTGACCAGAGAGGGTGTGGAGTGTCTCTCACTGGAGAGACACAAGAACTGTCTGGACACAATCCTATGGATTTCCTCTAGGACAACCCTATCTGAGCAGGGAGGTTGGAGCAAATGACCCCACTCTGATCCTTTCCAGCCTGATCCACTCTGTGAATTTGTGATCCAGTGAAATCAGTTTTTGCTTGAAAAAAGTCTGGGCAAGTAAAAGGTATCACACTACAGCTCAGTTAGGATGACTGTATACCCTTACTATGACCAGGGACTTTTTTTTCTCTTGATCCCAGAGATGAACACCTGCCAGTGTCACTGGGAATATGGTACTGTTATGGAAATGAGATAGACACAGCAGAAAAAAAAATTGGAAGTAAGGGGAGCACAGGTATACATACACATATACAGGTATACATATACATAGCACATAAACACGTGCAGTCCTTGTCACTGTCTGCTTGCACACAAAGAGATTCCCTGTCCCCAGCCCAGCGCAGGTCCGGCTGGCTGCTGGTGGTGGAGCAAGAATCCTCCTCCCACTGGCTGCTGGCACCTGGTGGCCCAGTCAATCTGGAATGGCAGTAACAGATCAGTGTTGGTGCTCAATATGCTCACAGCCATGCCAAGCCAGCTGTTTTCCACATGTCCTTGCTATTTGCTCTCTCCAGCTCATTAGCTGGTAGTCAACAGGAGCAGCAGTGCTACAGGGCACTGCTCTGTGTGATGCTGCTGGTTTCACGTCTCACCTGCTGCAGGTGTGGGGCAGAGCTGTTACTCCTCCCTCCACTGCTGCCAGCCCTGCCCACAAGGGAGCTCTCCTGGCCCTCCATGGCTCCCAGAGTGAAAAGCCCAGGCAGCTGTGGCAGAATCATCTCCCTCTCCCCATCTGCTGGAGTATGGATAAGTTTAGCCATAGGCTGAGACTTCACTCAAGGGACACCAGGAAGTGCACAACAAGCTTGTTGCATGCACATAAGGCAAAAGTCACATTTAATTGTGCATGAAACAAAAACTGACCCCAAGTGGAGGTGGCAGGGTCAGGCAGCTGAGCCAGACTTACCGGGGTTCTGTCACTGCATCCTAATGCCAATGCAATTTCCACACCCTCTAGCTCCACAACCCCTCCTTTCATGTGACTCAGTCATCTTTTCAGAGGGTTAATTCCACAACCTGATCTGCTTTAGCACTGGAGAAGATTTATACCTGACCTGAATCTCTGCTTCTTTACACAGAGTTGATGAGCCTTGATTATAGCCCTCACAGTTTTGTGTAAGGGAAACGGTTTTTCTCTCACTTCTTTTCACATTTCAGATGTTTGTACAGCATTATTATATTCCTGTGGATTTTGGCTTTTTATTGAAGTGATATGAGAGAGGGGAAGAGAGGGCATACCAAAAAAGGGATACTTAGAGATCTCCATATTAAATTATGGGGGAAACTGAGCAAATGTTTGGTATGTGTATGTGCAGATGTCGAGGTAAATAAGTGTAGGAGTATGCTCTATTTTCATATTCACAAAAACTGCACATACATATGTACAATAATTTTTCATCATAAAAATGCTTCTTTAACTAGTTGTTCTTTTAATGCTATATGAAAATTCTTCTCCCCTTGAAAAAAAAAAGAAGGAATTCTGAATACCACTAAACACAGCCAAATTGAATCTGAACAGTGTCTCTGAGAGGGAACCAGGGAGGAGTTTATTCATTTACATGTCACTCACTGAGCCTTGTAAGCCTTTTTTTCAGAGCACCTGATCTGAAAAGGTATCTGAGCAGGATACCAACACAGATGCCTCAGCAGCTTGATCCTATAGAGCAGGCTTTATCTATCTACTTTTAATCTAATTTATAGATCATCAAGAATACAAATATTATCTGAATACATGGTAAAGGAGTCATGGAGCACAGAAGTGTGGGCTAGTACCGGAGCAGAAACCCCAGTGCCCATTTGTCATAATGCCTTTAGCTCATCTCTGTGCTCCTGCATCCCAGTAAAGCTGGGTCTCTCTAGGCACCCTACCAGATACCAGATAACCAGTGCTTCCCACAGGCATGGGATAAGTGCTGACAGCAGCTTTGGCTGCTGCTCTTGTCCTGATCACACTGAGGCAGGGGATGGCACAGTCCTGGGCTTTACTCCTCTGGTCCCTGCATCTCTGCTCTGCACAGAAGACTTGTGCCCAGATACTTTTTAATGGGTGGAAGAGAGCTCAGACCCAGACTTAAAATATGTCTCAGGCATACACTGGACAGGTGTTATGCTGCTGTGTTGGGCTTGTTCAGGCTACAGATTTTGTGTGGCCAAGCAGGACTTTGGGTTGCAGATAGCTAAAAGTCCACCACCTCCCTTTGGGGCCAGCTGCTGACCCTTGAGACTGCTGATCGCTTTCCATTCCCCTTGCAGAGTTTACCAATAAAGCCTCTCTCCAAGGCAACTCAGCTCTATGGTTTTAGCTGATCTTCTCATGGTTTACACTGAACTGAAAAAAGGTCACAATTGTGCCATTCTCTGAGTATGAAGAAAAGCTCAGTGGTTTTCTTTCTGTGAAGCCTGAAAGGGATTTCAGATCTTGAACTGCTGGAAAACCAGCAACCCTCCCTATGATTTAATTTTCAAAGGCATTGACTTAATTCCCAGAAGGCAGTGATAATGCTGGCTGTAATCAAGAGGGCTGTGCCTAAGAAGAATACGAATTCCCCTCCGACTAATTTTTACTGCCTAGTTACATGAGAGCAGAAAGCTCTGCAGAGAGAGGGTAGAAATTCCCTCTCCCCCCTCCCACCCCAGATACAACCAGATCTGTCCTAGAGGGACAGATCCATGACTGCTTCTCACCAGCTTTGCTTTAGTGTAAATGTACTGACCAAAAGAGATCATCTCTTCAGTTTCAATAAGCTTAATTTGCCTCTATGTCCTGCAGATAGTTCCTGTTTTAATCCTACAATGCTAAGCTTAATTGACGAAATGATCAGAGGGGAAACCTGGGGGAAAAGTAATGCTTTTTAGCTACTCAGAGTCTCCCTTCTGAGGGAATAATTTGCTGCATTTGGAGGTGCATGTTTCCCCTGTTGCAGGGAAATAGGGGAGAGCTGGCATTTCCACTCATCAGCTTCTGAAAGGCAAACTGAGTGCAGCCTGTCTGCTAAAATCTGGCAAGGACTGAATTATGCAGAGAAGAAAGGAGGACCATATCATTTGCACAGCATGCTATATATTTTCTTTCTCTGTGTTCTCGTTATGCCTCAGCAGTCTTCTCTACCAAAATACTGAAATACAATCCTTCCTTCTGAGAACACAGTGAATAATTCTTTTCTAGATAAATTCAATCCCAGGAAAGCCACTGATCTTAATGGCAGAGTAGCTGATTGAGCTAAGTCTCAATCCACTTAATGGCCAAATAAATCCAAAATCTGCTATTAAAATTTTCATCAAAAGATGCTGGCAGGGAAAAACAGACTTCTGGTCTGTCATGCAGTAACAGTTATTGCATGAGACCATTCCCTTAAAAACGATGCTTTTCTGTAGCCAGGATGTCTCTCTGGCTGGTTGGACCTTGCATATTGGTGCAAGTGCCCCTCCTGTTTGCACTGTGGCAAGTAGAGCTGCTGGCAGTGCGTGGGCTGGCCAGCAGCGTGTGGTGTGTGCAGGGCAGACGGCTGCTGTTGTCAGCCACCTCCAACGCCACTCCCACAGCAAATGTCATATAAGGGAGAACTGGAAAACACATTTGACTTACAAAACTATTCCCAGTCGCCTTCTGTAGAGTCTGGTGCTCTCCCTCCTCTCTGCTAGTGGCCTGTATTTACTTTTTCTGCCTTCCATTCCCTCCCCACATCAAGAAGAAGGTGACCATTCCCATTTGGGCCTGAACTGGCACTACACCTATTTTATTATTTGTTTCCTGCATTGACAAATGCATAGTCATTAATGTGTATTCAATACTGGTTCTCCATTATGTATTGCATTTACTATTTTCTTTAAAATTTAAAATTTGTCTATATTAAATATTTATTTTCGCTAAGGTTGATATATTCCGCTAGAATTTTATAATCTTACTTGCATTTCTCTTGTTTCTTCAATAATAAAAATTTTCAGGACTGAAGGGAGAGTTTGGCCACTTAAGGAATGGTTTCAGTTTTTCCAAGAGAGCTGCTGAGAAAAAAAATTGTATTTGATATGATTCCATGTTAACAGAGGTTGACCTTATCTGAGCACAGCCTTAAATGGAAAGTCTGTTCAGTCTCAGGCTTGAGAGCACACAGCCATGTGGACCTTATGTAAGTAGTAATAAGTGTTTACAACATTGCTCAGATATCTTCATTGTTCTTAGCTGTACTTTTGCAATACTTTTGTTTGTTCAATTTCCTTTCTCTACTGTAATCTTAATGTAGTCATAATGGATTTGATTATATGTTGTTGCTTATTCTTGGCTTATTACAAACTGCTGGTAAACAATCCATGGCTCAAATGTGCTCCTGCAAAATCAGCTGCTTAATAATGCCAAATAACAAACAAGTTCTTGGTGCAGAATCTGTAAACCGAACAAAGGGACACATCTCTGCAGTATGCTAAACAAGCCTCTGCCTGCACTTAGCAGCATGACTGACAGGTGAAGATAAAGGGAAGCAGTAAAGAAAACTGGTTTTTGAAGCTTACACAAAATACCTTTTTCTACACAGCATGCATCACAAATATAGCAGAAGTGCTATGGACTAGCACACAGGATGCGTGAAAACTTCTTTGGCATGACCTGAATGTCTGATTTCAGAACCTCTTATGAATAACACCCTTGTCCCGAACTTAAAACAGTACAAAACCTCATAGTGTGTTTGTGCTCTCCTCCTCCTGGGAGACAACAGTCTCGACAGAAGATGCCTATTTGTGAGTCACCGGATAAGAGCGATACCAACACTGTGAATTTATAACAGCTCTGTGAAAAATCTAGCTCGTCATTTCCTTTCCATTTTTTCAGGCACTTATAACAAGCTCATTTTTGGGGTCAGATGCAATACAATGTTCAATCCTGAGATTTCATTTCCTTTTTATTTTTTTTAACAAAAAAATTAAAATAAGGCATCTTTTTATTTAATTTCACTTCTGATATAACTTGGACACCTCCATCACTTTTATCTGCTATCTTTTGCCTTATGCTTGGCTTGTAAGCTCTTTGGGCCTAAAGCAGGTTTTCTCTGTAGTGTTTTTGATTGCCAGAGTAATAGGAAAAGAAAAGAGTAATTATAATCGTCTGGTGTTTGTTCATAATAGTAAATAAATCCTAAACGTTCCCTCAAGTGAACAAAACCACCATGTCTCGCTTTTAAATCCTTAGATTTGAACTAATCACTCATGGAATAATTTTCTATATATCTGTGTGATTTAGACTTGCATCCCTGTGGAGGACATCTTTCAAGCACAGAGTGAAACTTGTTTGGCAAAACACGAGTATGTGTACTCCTAGTGCTGGACTGGGCCTCCAGGGAGCAAGTGATGGCTGCCCAGATACAGTGGGTGACTCTGTGCTGATTAAATTGAGGGGTATTAATGCTAACTGTTACTTTAATCTGCTCTCATTCATACTGAGTCTGAGCAATGGTCTGAAACATGACTGCACTCCCTGGAGCAGAGAGCCCTTTGTTAAAGGACTGGGATTACAGGTGGAAAGAGGAATTTCTTCAGCCTTACCTGCATGAACCAGTCAACACCAAATCACACATTAACATAAAACCTCAGCACATTGATTTTACAGACATGGATATATTTTCCAAACAAATCCATGCAACCCTTTCAGTTTTTCTCAGCTCTTCACTGAGTTGTGTTATTGTGGCTGTAAGCAGCACAATGTGTAAACATTAAAATGTCACCTCACAGCAAGCGGAACTGTATGAGACACAACTGGTCATCAATAGGACAGAGACAAAATCATAGAATAGTTTACATTGGAAGGAACTTTTAAGGTCATCTCATACAAACCCTCTTCAGTGAACAGGGACATTTTCAACTAATCAGGTTGCCCATAATCCCATTCAATCTGACCAGGAATTTTTCCATAGATGTGGCATCCACCATATGGGTAACCTTGCTCCAGTATTTTATTGTCCTCATTGTAAAAAACTTGTTACTTATAGCTAGTCTAAATCAACCCTCCTTCAGGTTAAAACCATTGCCCCCTGTTGTATCACAACAAGCCCAGCTAAAAAGTTTTTCATCCATCTTTCTTGCAGGCCCCCTCTAGCTACTGGAAGGTACCATGGATCTCTGGAGCTTTCCTTTCTCCAGGCTGAACAATTCCAACTCTCTCAGCCTGTCTTCATAGGAGAGGTGCTCTAGCCACTTGATAACTTCTGTGCCCCTCCTCTGGACCTGCTGTAACAGGTCCATGTCTTTCCCATGCTGAAGAAAAATAGACATGTAGAGGGTCAGAAAATCCAGCTAGTTTCTTCCTCTGTAAAATATTTTGGAACAGAGGTCAGGCATACATTCCTTCTGAAAAGAAAATTGTCCCAGTCCCAGGATCAGAGCATACTATCCACTGCTTGCAATGCTGTCACAAAAATTGGCATGTCCCCATATCCCTAGAGTTTAGCACACAGAAATTGCAAATGTACCATGACCAATTTTATTTTGCAGTGTTTACAATACCTGATGCCTTTGTCACACTCCCAGTATTTTCTTACCAAGGGTGTCACTGAAACCTGCAAAAGCTGAGTTTACCTGGTCACTCATGCCTGTTCTGCACAATCCTGCATTAGGTTCCAGTTTTCTCCCACATGAAGTTCTGCTGTGGCAGATGGGATACCACTTCTTGTTCATGTCCAGAGGAGTTGAAAAGAGCAGAAACTTTGATTAATTGGGCTCTCACACAAATGAACATTGGAAACAGAGCAAAAGAAACTTTTTTTTACAGGGGTGCTGGAGGCCCATCTGAAACAGAGAACTTACCTTTGTATGTGTGACTATCTGGTCAATGTGTTCCATCCTCCCTGTGTGTGCACAGCCTTGTTCTTCACAAAATCAAAGGTGGTAAGGACCTAATGACCCATGGGGCTGATCTTTGCCCAGCCGAGACCAGAGCAGCTCAAGGTCCTTCAGCCTGTATGGGGTAAAGTTATACTGACTGACACTCAGTGGAAAAATTTGTTTCCATGCTTGTTTCCATGAGATTGCTACTCCTTCACTGTATTTTCCTAGAATCACAACCCAGAAATTGTACACGGTGTTCTACCTATATACAGCAATACCTGAAAAATGAAGTACTGAAAAAAATGAAGATCTTCTGTCTCAGAAAATTTTCTGCAAACCTTGCCTATTCTGTTATTTTCAGCTACTGTCATCTGATCAGAAGTAGAGCTTTACAGACTAAAATGTATAGAATTGAATGAAGCAAGCAAATGCTATTTTAGTGAGTGTATTATCTAAAGTAGGACTTCCATCTGTTTCAGACCTAATTATTACATCATCTTTATGTAGCTCAATTTACAAAGAGTGAATTAAATGCTTATGTGAGTGGTTCATACAATGTGAAACACAGCTGTCATTTTTATAGACAGAACAGGGCAAAATATTCTCGATAAACTGAATTTCATTTTTCTACTGTGTATACAAAAAAAAAAACCTTTGTAGCAAATATTTTTCCCACTCTCTTAATAATACACAATTTTATTTTGGGGAACCATACAGCATATACTTAGATTGCAATAAAATGCTGGATATTTTCATCTGCCAAAGAAATGACTGTGAGTTTAGTGATCAAAACAGCAGTCTCTTTGAAAAACATTCAGCTGGTTCTTCCTAACCTAGCTGTTGCCAAACAAAGACAGATTAAGATTAATTGCAGTAATTAAACAAAGGGACAGGCTACAGCATTAGTAGCAACAATGTATCACATTCATTGTTCCCAGATACTTTATTCAACCAGAAAACAGACAATCACAGGAGTTCTAGTAGATGTTATGCACATTTCCTATAAGGATTAACTCTTCAGCTAATACCAGTTACAAGGCATGTGCATGTATTGTTTGCTACAGCATATCACTCTTCAAAAACCCCTTTAGCAAGTAAAAGCAAGCTAGATTTAGCACATATTTTTTTACTAGATTATAACCCTCTAAAATAGTTTAATGGGAGCAATTTTTTTAAACTACCAATTTTTTACTTGCATTTCAAAATTCATCTGACAAACTGTAGTGAAAAGAGAGGTAGAATATAGATTAGGGTCTAGAAAAAGCTCTTGTTTCAAACCAAATAAGGAATAGTCACCATTTTATTTTTGTTTAGCCAAGATTTTTACTTGCTTTTGGGTTGGAGTTGGGTTTTGCTTTTGTTATTACTTTTTGTGTGTTTGCTTCAAAAGAAATGTACCCTGTCTGAAGCCAGCTTTGGCCACATCAAAGGTTCAGGTTACAGTGTCATCAGGCTCCCAGCAGGACACTGCAAATTAGCTATATTGCATTCAGAAGGCTTGGCTGTATATCCATTCTGAAAGCCAGGATATTGGCTGTTGTTTCCTCAGAATGAAAAATGAGACTGTTAGATCTCTCAAGCACACACCCTGTCAGGGTAGAAAGCTAGATTTAAAAACCATGTTCATATTTAGGATATTCCAAGGGATATAAATAGTCTTGGACCAATAGTTTATGGACTCAGCATAAATTCCATGTGTCTCCAAAGCTTCTGCTCTCCCAGGACTTTTCCCATCCCTTTTTTGCCCACAGAGCTGGACATAAAAGCAGTCTCAATTTAGCAAAACACGATCAGAGATTATGTCAATTAAATAAAACAAAAATCTTCTTATGTCCACTTCAGTGTGGCACAGACAAAACCTGTTTTGCTGGGGCTGGCACAGCTTAAGGCTTAGTCATTAGTCATTAGGACAGAAATACACACGTTAAGAAATCAATAGGCAGTTTTGCAAGCAGAGAGGTAGCAGAAAATAAACAGAGCTGTACTCTAGGAAGCAATTATGTATTTTCCTCATTTAAGCTTTGAACTGGAGAGTGAATCTGATGGTGGAAAGAAAACATTAAGCACAACTGAGGAGGGGAGAATGTGTCCCTTGCAAATAATTTCCCATGAATAGCTGCCTGCTCTGACATCTTTTGACTGAGCTATTTCTAGAGCTAACCCTCTGCTTGTAAATACTAATGGTGTAAATACTTGATGCTAATCTTGTTTCAAAACTGTTTCATCTTGGCTAGGCATTAATAAACACTGTACCAGAAATGCTAGGAGTCCAGCCACACACAAGGCCTTGCTGTAACAGATCAATCAAGAATGGAGCTAGCTGAAGACCACAAGGATGTTTAGATGCCTTTGTGGTTCTTCAAACACATTTTGATTCAGCCAGGATCTGGTTTGGCTTTTCCTCTGCACAAGAAAATTTAAGCATGTGTAAATGCTCACAGCAAACAACTGCTAGTTCACAGGTCAAAGTTTTCTTGATGAGAAAAGAAAATTTGATTTGGTGGAGAGAACAAGATCTGTGTAGTGCAGTCATCTGTCAGAACAGTACGGGTAAAGCAAGGGGATACCTACTCTCACTCCAGCTACAAATTACAGGAATAGCCATTACAGACCATTCACTAATCATGTACAGAAAGGGGGGAATTGCATAGGCCAAAAAAGATTCATGTTTGTAGATTTTTAAGTCTCCTTAAAGGAGTCAGATTTTCAGGATCCAAGGTCCTCAAGATAATCTCATTCTTCAACTGTTTTTGAAAGCCATAATGTATAGATCACAGTCTGTTAAATAACAACCAAACAAGAAGAAGTTGTCTCTTATTGCAGTAAATTATTATTATTATTATTATTTGCATTGCTATTGAGAAAGATTGGCAGCATGGATGAAACAACTAGAGACGGGTCCCCTCTTTGAAGGAAGTTTTGTAAAATATGCAACACAAAGAAGACAAGCTCAGCTCTAAATATCTTCCACTCTCAATGGTGCATTAAGGGGAGAGAGAGAAATATTACTTTTCCTTATTCAGTGCATTGATAGCATTGAACTTTCACCACTTATCTGCAGATAAAGGCTGTCCTCACTTAAGCCAAATAAAGAGTATTAATAGAAACAAGTGTCACTGGATGAGAGTGGTGAGTGAGTCTTTGGTACAGCCTGTTATTGATAAGACTCTGATCCCCTGCCCAGCTGAAGAACAAGACTACAGCTGCCAAACAAAGCGCTTTTGTTTGATGTGGTAGCTGCAGCCATGTAGGGAAATGTGCCAAGTATGATTCTGAAGTAGCCTTTTAATAGCAGATAGCTAAAATGAGAGGTTGCACTGAGTGGGAACAGAATACACGCGGGGGGAGGCAGTTTTGCTTGATGTGTGAAAGCTTACTGTTTATACAAGCTGATGCACATGGCATTACATAATTGTAATTGGATGCTTTTTTGTCTTCAGGAGACATCTGAATTGTAGCTTAATCATTTGTACGTGATGTCCTGCAGCTTCTATTAGCAAAACAAAAGTTTTGAATTGTACAAAAATATTTTAAAATTCCAAATAGAATTTAGCAGAAACCATGTTCACCTTTTCTTTCCATAGCTTTGCCTTAGATCCCCTATAACCACTCTGATGTTTATGGAAATGTATTTCAGGGTAAATTATTAACAATGCAGACAGTACTGTTGTGATTCTGTTTCATTCCAATAAAAAAAAAGAAATGTACTGTAGGATAAAAGTCAACAACTAATTACACAAGTCACCATCTAGTGGTGTGTAGGAACATGAACTACTATTCTTTAAGTTTGGATGTTAATTAAATCTTGGAGTCTTAGGGACTTAAAATAACCTCTTCATTGCTACTCCAAATTAATTTGTGAATACGTATATGGTCCATATGTGAATATATAGTTTTTAAATATATGTTCAGTCTTTACATATATGTATAGTTGCAGTATAGAGAGATATTTTAAGCAAATTTGGTGTTACTCTATGCAAAGTTTAGTTGAAATAAAGTTTTATGTCATGCATTTAAAATTATGGAGCACAACAGTGTGTAGGATACAAGTTTTTTAGCCTTTTTTTCTTCTTTGTAGGCATTTAGGTGTGTGCTTTTCTTTATGTGCATCTGTAGCTGTATTTATGTGCCTGTAACTGATGCTCCAGAGCATCCTGTGGAAGGGGTCTGCATTTCTTACAACGCAGCTGGGTTGCAGTGCAACTCAGGGGTTTGCTAGTGCTATTTGGTTACTGCAGGAAGAAGTGACATCTTCCCCACTGCAGCTATCTGTTCAGAGGGAATGCTATTAGGACTGACAGAAAAGCTCATTCTTGCTCATTATATTCAAAGCCCTTACAGATGAAGCAATTTTTCACTCTTCTCAGTTGTGATAAAAGCTGAGGACAAATACAGCATTATACTCTATTCAGCCTGTATCTAAAAATGTTCTGAATTTATTTATCTCTCAAGACAAGCTGTATGCAAGCCAGCATTTTTTCTCTCCCCCCTAGTCTACCTTTCCTATTCACATTTATATTTAGCATTATTTCACTTGGGGCCAAATCTTTGAGACATTATTTGACTTTAACCCAATCTTTCTTCCTGCATTAGTCACCAGATGAGATTTGTCCGACAAAGGACTAAATTAAAACTTTGCAGACAGGATGTGCACTAGAACTTCCTGATGAAACCAAAACTACATGGCAAATAAGGTATGACATCAGATTACAAAGGTGCACTGATGGCAAGCCGTAATATTTCTGCTTCTGCGCTTCCAAAATGCCAGAGGATAAATGGGATGGAGATGGAGGCAGAGAAATGAAATAGACTTAATGCAAGGATGGATTAGCTATGATTAGCACTTGGCCATGTGCAGCTTTTGTTGCTTGGACTTCCACAGAAAAAACAGTATGATTTGTCACAGAAATAATAGCAGGTGCTGACCAAGGCCAACTCACCCTTTTCTCCACAAGGCTACTAAGAGTAAGAATTTGACCATATCATGCTATTCTAACTATCCTCTACTTTTGGGGGACATTTATTATGGAGATGTCTGAAGTTAAGGCATTGTGGTGGGAGATCTTTCACTGGCGATCACTGTGGTGATTGAGCCAGACTTCATTAAAGGCAAGAGTACAAAGGAATGCAATGAAACTGTCTTATAAAACACCAGATGAGCTTTTGGGATGAGTCTTTCTAAAACCTAGTCTGCAAAGCAGGGACTTTTAAACAGTTTTACCAATTTTCAGTTCCTGACTCCTTGTACTGAACCTGGAATAAGGAGAAGAGAGAGTATTTTCTATGTGGACTCATGCACTGGATTTGGTTCCATCAGTGGCAGGGTACTACACATCAGCTTAGTCACAGGACCTGCCTATACCCCCACTTACACTGCTTTAAATGCAAATCAAATATTTTACCTTAAATTGCTGCATTTAGCCCACGTTTATTTTAGTTTAGGTGCAGGGATAGGGCCACTGACTTCAGCTCAGCTCAAGAGGTAACTGCTTAGGTCTTAGTTGTCTTCTTGAATTTTAAAGTCTGCCTGGATAGTTTTCCGTGGAATCTAGGAAGGGGAAGAGAGCTGAAAGGAGAGTGAGTAATGTCACTGCCACAGATATCCTAAGAGCCCTGATGCCAGTATAAAAAATGCATATTCAGACTTCCCCAGATTATGTACTAACCTTAAAAATTCTATCCAGTTCTCTCCTGAAGGAATTTCCTGGCTTCCTATACTATTTTCTTTTTAAAGGCATGCAATATTACAAGTGGCCAAAGGCACCTCTTGCCTGATGTCTACTTTTTACCTGTGCTTTTAAAAAAACGCCTTTTTGCAGATGACATCTAAAAGGCAAGGTAGAACACTTGAATTTGGGGCTTTGTAGCACAAACACAGAACAGTTAGCCAAAACACTCTAGAAGAAAAGAAAAAAGTGGGTTTAGGAAATGCCAAGGCTCCACTGAAATTACTGGAACAGAGGAAGATAAGTAACAAGGATAAGCTGTCAGATCTACAAGTGGTCTAAACTGGCATTGCTGGGGTAAATTCAGGGGCACTACATTGATTTTGAGGACTGAGGACTGTAACTAGGGAGGAATATGTAACAGCCTTGTGAGGCACAGATTTTCCTTTCTGTGGAGAATATTGTTTCAGTCTCTCCCACGGTTTGTCAGTGACTGCTCCCTGGTGAGAACATGAAGAAATTGTCAGGTCTATTAACCTTAACAAATGTAAATATGAACCCAAAATGTGGAAAAAATGCTTGGATCTGAGATGAATTTCATTCTAACAGACTGCACAGCTAAACAGTCACTTATGCAGCCAACCCAGCAACAGCAGCCACTGAAAAAGAAAATTGTTCACTTTGCTCCTTTCAGGTTGTCCTTCCTTCCTGTTTTTTGTTTTGGTGGCACCTCATGTAAACAGATGCACTGAAGGAGGTTGGAGTCACTGGTGTGATTTATCCCAAATAAATTACCTTGCAAATGCAGGTCTTACTTCTCCAGTCAAGACTATTACTCACAAATTTTCTATATAACTGCAAACAAATCTTACTCACCAATTCCCTCACAAAGCTGCTGCATGGAACAAGATATATTCTCAGTTCTTGTAGCATCTGACTGGAACCAGGAGCTCTATCCCCTTATTTCTTTTCCCTGAAAAAATGGCATGTTCCCTGTCTCCTGCCCCACAGGGAAAGAGCTATTCTTTTCCCTGATAAAGGCTGTTTCTGGTCATGGGGAAGTGTATGGCATCAGATTATCACCAGTGCTGCAAGGCTGCTTGGAGCATGACTTCATTTGGGATGGAGTCCATAATGTTTACATTTCCCCTAAAAAATTCTGCAATAAAAACAAGTAATGAAAAAGAGACTTAGCCCACATCTCCATGTCTGCACTCATCCAGGAGGGCCTGAGGGATCCCATTGCACTGGGTTGGGATGCCAGGAGCTATGTGAAATGGCCTATTTCTCCACATTGTGAAAAGGCTTTTACAAAATTGCTTCCTGCAAGGACCATTACCCTGCAAGAGCTGGGATGGGGCTAGAGGGAGAATTGGACTAGGGAATTCTTTACTTGGCAGATCCTTTGCATTTCCTGCCAACATACACAGAGATGCCTGCAAGAAATGCAGGAAAAGTTACCAGTAAGTTTCAGTCTGCACTTTAAGATTGGGCAATACTTGCAAAGCAACTCTGCAGCCAATCTGTAGCTTAAGGTAGAGAGAAGCCACTCTTTGGTTTATGCTCTCAGATTCACTTCTCCAAGGTCCAGATTCATACAAAGACAGAAAGCTGTGCAGTTTTTAAGGAGTCAGAGGCTGGATTCTCCTTGGTGCTCCCATGTCCCAGTTACGTATTGAATAGAAGTATTACCAGGCTCAGGCCTACAGGCTGTAGAAGCTGAAGGTGTTCCAGCCCAGGGCTGTCCACATGTGTTTCTGCATCTCCAGCTGTGCCTCTGCTGCCATCTGCACACCAGCAGCATGGCACACACTTCTGCATCTCAGCAGCTTCAGTGCTAACTTGATGTCACAGGTTAAATTGCTGGGCAGAGAGGATGGAGTTAATCTGAAGGACTGGGCACTTGTGTGCTGTCAGCTCTGTAAGAGAGGTAATGCCTTCCAGCCAGGGGTAAAAGTTTGTCTGTCAAACCCTCTAAGTGCTGGGGCTGTACCTGAGAACTGGGAGTCAAAACCTGGAGACAGGAGACACAAAGCAGAGTAGGGGAGAGAGACTCGAATATTGTCTTTCCCTTGGCAGGATCATCAGTTACCTGTGAAGGTGATTTTCAGCCTCCAAGGTCCCATTGAGGGCTCAGGCATTCATACTGTGCACTCAGGTGCTGGCAGGAACACATCTTTCTCATTCTGCAACAGAAAATGGGATTCCCTCTGCTTAACAACCAAGTGTACTAGGATACTTGCCCAGATAGCAGACTTGAAATTTCTGAGTGATAATAAAATAAAATAAAATAAAATAAAATAAAATAAAATAAAATAAAATAAAATAAAATAAAATAAAATAAAATAAAATAAAATAAAATAAAATAAAATAAAATAAAATAAAATA